>RJWH01002728.1:80222-206599 GCA_004363575.1 Solenodon paradoxus
GGGGGGGGTGAGTTTCTGGTAGCCAGATATGTGGTGGGATTTCTGCTAGGTGGACTCCAGGCTCTAACGTGAAATGGTTGTGAGAGGGGTTTGAGCTTGGAATTTCTTTGAGTGATTTCCTGTTATGGCCACCTTCAGTGCAATTTCACTGTGTGGGCTCCAGCTCAGCTCCTGGTACAGTGGTTCTCCTTTTGCCCCCTCCAGAGTCGGCCCTTCATGGCTCTCTGTCTCAGCCCCACTGGGCCTACCTCTCACTGCCTCTGCAGCCAGTCTCGAAGTCCCTAGGCTCTGCCTCACTGCGTGTCTGTAGACTCCCAAGCTCTGTCTCAAATTGGAATCTATGGTTTAACTGAGAATCATGCCGGGTGCCCTCACCCACCATTAGTTGTCATCTGATCAGTCTCCAGCTGGAGTGACAGTTTCTTGGTGTCTGTGTCAGGAACACAGGCGATTTTTTTTGTGTGTGTGTTTGTGGGGAGTGACCCAAAAGTGTGTCCTATGGAGTCACCATCCATAAATCTATCCCTCATCATTCAAATTGGACAGAGAAGTAGAGGTCTTCAATGATAAACAAAATTCAGTGTATCTGTACATTGCCAAATCCACCTTTCAAGAAAAGTTGACTTTAGGTCTATAACAGGGAAAATAAAATCCAGAAAAGGGTGTAAAACAGCAAAATAAAATGAGTATAAAGACAGAACAAGATAGAACAAAATCTCTTAGTAAAACAGTATAAAGAGTCCTCCACAAAATAAATATGCGTCTATCATTGGAACCTGCAATCCTACTTCTAGGTATATATTCACAGGATACAAAAACACTAATTAGGAAAAAATATGTTATATATATGTATATATACACATATACGTGTGCATATATATATGCACCCCTGTGTTCATAGCAGGATGATTCACAATAGTTGAGACATGGAAACAACCTAAATGCCTATCATCAGATGAGTGGATAAAGAAGTCTTAGTATCTATTCTCAATGAATTTCTAAGCAGCTGTTAAAATAGTAGAAACCATGCACTTTGCAACAAACAACCTGTATGGCACTGAAGGTGATGATGTCAAGTGAAATAAGCCAGAAAGAAAAACAGAAAATACAGAAAGGTGTCATTAGTAAGTTGGAATATGAATAATTCAATACAACCATCAAATATGAACAATATTCAAAGATGCAAGAAAGTGGCTACCAGAGGATTGGGAAGGGGGAAGCAAGGGATAAGTTAATGAGATGAAGGTAAAGGGCACTGAAACTCTTGATGGTGGATGTCGTGTGGAATGTGAACATAGGCTGGTGTGAATTGAGTATCCTAAAATGCACACAGCAATGCAAATAAAAGACATACTCAAATGACTTAGAAAAAATACTATAATTTGAATTCAAGAATGCCTCTGACTTTATTTTTTAGCATCACTTTGGCTATTCAGGGTCTCTTTTTATTCCATACAAATATTAAGTATAGCTTTTCTATCTGTAGAAAAAGTCATCAAATTTTCATAGAAATTTTATTGTGACTATTGTATTGTTTGCTAAGATAGCTTTTAGTATCATGCTCACTTCAAAATTATTTGTTCTTATCCATGGCAATGATACATATTTTCTTTTGTTTTTATCTCTTTCATCAAGGTCTTGTAGTTTTTGCTTCGATGATTAAATTTATTCCTAAATGTCACAGTTTCTGATGCTGTCAATGAAATATTATATTTCTTTTGAAATATTCTTTGCTAATGTACAGAAACACAACAAATTCCTCTGTGTTCATTTTGTATCATGCCTCTTTATTAAACTTGTCCATTAGTTTTAATAATTTTTGGTTGAATCATTATTTTCTGTATAATATCATCAATAGATAATGATAATTTTGCTTCTTTTTAAAAATTTGAATGCCTTTAATGCTATTGTCTTGCCTAATATCTCCATGTAGGACTTCCAGTACCTTTATGAATAAGAGTTGTGAGAGTGGGAATCCTTGTATTCTTACTGATCTTAGAAAAAAATGCTTTCAAATTTTTACCACTGAGTATGATGTTGACTGTAGCTTTGTCATGTATCTTCTTTATTATTTTGTACTATGGCTAAAATCTTTTAATTTTTTATTATGAAAGAATATTGTATTTCCTCCATTTTCTTGATCTAGTAACATAATTATGTGATTTTCTTTCATTTTTAATGTGGAGTTTCAAAACTTTTGTCATTATTGAAGCATCTTTTTATCCCAGAAATAGATCCCACTTGGTCTTGATATATAATACATTTAATATACCACTGAATTTGATTTTTAATATTTATTAGACCATATTTCCATCTATATGCTTTAGTGATATTGGATTATAATTTTCTTATAATTCCATTATCTGAATTTAGTATCTGGGTAATACTGTCTTCCTAAAATGAGTCCAAAGGTATTCCTTCCTCTTCTATTTTTTAGAAGATTTGAGAAGAATGAGTAATAATTATTCAATTTTATAATAAAACTCACCATTGACACCATCTATTTCTGAGATTGCTTTGTTTAGAGTGTTTACCTTACTAACCAAATCTCTTTAATCACTGTGAATCTGTCAAGATATTTTCTTTCCTAATTAGTCATAGTCGGTTGTATATTTATAAGATTTTATCCATTTTTCACATATTTTCAAGTTTGGTGGCATACAGTTTTTCATAGATGTCTCTAATCATCCTATATAGTTCTATATTAGCAGTGGTAATGTCTCATTTCATATTATATTTTGAGCTTTTTTCTGAATTTAGCTGCAATTTTTAAAAATTCTTGATTATTGATATTTATTATCTTTTGTTCACAATGTTACATTCATTTTTTAATATTGACATTGCATCTCAATCTATATTTCACACCACCCTCTACCAGTGTTCTTTACTACTCACCACCTTTTTACATCTGTCTTTCCCTGCCCCTCCCATTCCCTGGGAGTCATTATCTTGTGTCCTGTGTGTTTTTGCTGGGTTTTATTGGTTAAATTATATTTCACATATGAGTGAAACCAATCTGTATTTCTTTTTTTGCTTGGCATAATCACTTCCAATTCTATTCGTATTGCTGAAAATGATAAAATTTCATTTTTATATTTAGCTACAATTTTTAATCTTCATAAAGTCTTAATTTCATTGATCCTTTCATTGATTTTGTAGTCTCTATTTCAGTTACTTCTGCTCTTTTCTTTGTTATTTCCTTTCTTGTGCTAACTTTGCCTCGATTTATTCTTTTTTATTAGATCATTGAGGTGTCATATTAGGTTGTATATTTTCAATTTAATTTGTATTATATTGATTTAGCACTATACACAGCCCCCACAGACTATTTTTGCAGCAACTCATATGATTTATTATAGTGGTTTTTTTTTTTACTTTTTGTTTCAAGATAATTTTAATGAAGAAGCATTGTATAACAATATTATATATGTTTAAGGTGTGCATCATTGTGAATAAATATGTACATTAATACCCCCACCGATAATACAATTCTATTCTTGACTATATAATTGAATTCTTTGATTTGCCCACCCCAATTCTCAGTCCCTTTGTTTTCTTTCCGATGCATTCATTTTTTTCAGGAATGCGTCATTTTTTAAAATCCTTTTAAAATGTTCAGATTCTTCTTATTACTTTCTGGTTTCATATTATTGTGTTAAGAAAAATACTTAATACACTTAATGTGATTTCAGTGCTCTTAAATTTTCAAGTATTTTTGTGTGTCCTATCATATCCTTGAGAGTTTCAGTAGTTCTCAGAAAAATGGTACTTTTCTATTGTTGGATTATATGCTGAACAAATGTCCATTAGATCCACTTGTCACTTGATTTTAATGTATAGTTAAGCTTGTTATATACTCTCATGATTTGACATCTTTATCATTACATTACTTTTCTTATCTCTCACTTTTTTTGATTAAAATTAGTTTTTATTAGTTTTACCCATTCTTTTGTTTTCCACTTGCATGGAACATCTTTTTCCATTCCTTCTCTTTGAGTCTTTGGCTTTATAACACAGAAGTCTTTTATGAAAAGTATATTATGGTGTGTTTTCAATTTTTAATCTTGTTTATTTTCTAAAACACTGCATCATAATATTACATAGGTATGAAGTGTGTATTGTTGCAAATCAACATCTGTATATAGTAAATTAAATTTACCACTAACATTCTAATTATATCCTTTACTATTGACTAATTGACCTCTCATCCAATTTTCCACAAACTTCTCTTTTGATAAATACTGATTTGATTTTATAGACTACAAGTCTATTTTTAGCTTATTTACTTCATTATTTTTCTCTATGTACCATATATGAGTCAAGTAATGCAATGCCTGCTTTTTTTCTTTCTGGCATCTCTCTAAGTATAATTCTCTTTAGGTACAACTATATTGTTGAAAGTGGAAAAATCTTGTTTTTTTCCTTTTATTTATCCATCTATCCACTCCATGCCTTTTGATTAATGAATTCAATTGAATTAGATTTAAGGTAATAATTTATATTAAGTATTAAGATGTCATCTTATTTGTTGCTGAGTGCTTAAATTTCCACTGTTTTGGTACCCTCTATTTTTTCCTACTTTTGTAGTTTGGTCATTGTCTCTGGTTATTTCTGATGTCTTCAATTTCATACTTATGTGAATCTATTTCTAGGTTTTTGCATTGTTGCTAGCATGAGACTGACATAAAACATAGATTAGGAAAGCATTTCGAACTTATAGCAATTTAATTTAAATCATGTACAAAAAACTAACCTTTTATAGTGCTTCTTTTATATTTTTGATTTCATAATTTATCTCATATTGCATATTTATTGAAAATTGTTTTAGTTATTTATTTGTAATATTTTTCCTTTAAACATTTTACTAAATTAAGCGGTTAATACAACATCCTATTGCAGTATTAGCATTTAAAAAATCTGTATAGTTATCTATAGTCATAAGTTGCATACTTTCATATGTTTTCTGTCACTAACAATACTATTTCATTTGAAGAACTCATTTCAGTAATGATTGCAAGGCATGTCTAGTTTTGAAGAATTCCTGCAGCTTTTGCCTAGAAAAATTTTTATTAGTCCTTCATATCTGAAGGATAACTTTGCTAGAGTATTCTTGACTAGTATTATTTTCCTTCAAAAATTTGGCTATCTCATGCCACTCTATAATGACATATAATACTTTTGCTTAAAAATCCACTGATAGATTAATAATAGTATCTTTGTAGGTTGCAACCATTTGTTTCTTGCTGCTATTAGGATTCTTATTTTATTTTTGATTCTTGAGATTCCAAATAGAATATCTTGGAAAAGTTTTTTTATAGAGATAATAAAGCAATCTATTAGCTTCATGAAGCTAAATGTTTAAATCACTTGCTATGGTTGTAAAATTCTCAACTTATTTCTATAAATAAAATTTTTGTTCTCTTCTCCCTCTCTTATATTTCTGGAATCTCAATTATTCTAACAGTTGTTCTTTAAGGAGTTACCATAAGGTAGGTGGACTTTCTTCAGTGTTTGCTTTTTTCTGACTGGGTTGGTACTATATTCCTCTCTTTTAGTTTACGTATTTTGTCTTCCATTTGCCCCTACTTTACTGGAGATACTATTACCTTTAAAAAGTGTTCATCTATTTCTTCAGCTCTAGACATTTTGATTGGCCCCTTATAATGATTTCTATCTTATTGGTAAACGTCTTATCTTGAACCTATATTTTTTTCATTATTTTCCAGAATAATTTTTCTAATTTTTTTCAGTTTCTTCAAAATAGTTATTTCAATTCTTTATCAGCTAGATTGCAAAAATCATATGACTCTGGCTGTGGTTGTGGAAAACTATTGTTATATTTTGGATATGACATTTTTTATTGAATTCTATGGTCACAGTTTTGTGGTACTGTTTTCATATATGAAGCTGTAGAATTTTTAAAAATATATTCACTAATTATCTTTAGATGTTTACTAGTGTTGTCATATCTTGGATTTATTCCACCTTTATATGGATTCACTTAGTTCACTCTTCTTGGTTCCTCTTGTGGAAAGATTCAATTTTTCATTCTTCTCTGATTTTTACCATTCACTAGTCTGCTGTAAACCTTTCTTTGTTTTCCAGAAGTTAGCACTACAATTTGTTTATGGTTTCTTTCTTATCTACAAATATTAGTTTGCTTTTCTGATAGCACATCATTTATGGACTAACTATCATCAGTGCACCCAGGAGCATACACAAAGTGCCAACCTTAGAGTGAGGGAAATGTGTGAGCTTAGTAAATGGTATGTTGATAGTTCTTATGGGCTTAGTGGGGAGATCCTTTTATGAGATTCTCACAGAGGTTTCTAAGTGTGCTTTTTGCTGAAATCCTGAGTCCGTTTAGCAGAAACCACATCTCTTTAATGCTTTTTGATATCTTGTCTTCCTCTATCACTACTTTTTCCATAACATTAGTCATAGAGTACCTACTCGCGGACAATTGGTGCTGCTGGAAACAAGTTTCTCCAGCAGTATCCTATAAAGCTGGGATATTCAGGCATTTACTCAATTTTCTTATTTCTACTAATAGAGTTTACTGCCAGATAATTGATCCACATGCTGTATCATCATTGGGGATGGGTTGTGCTGGCATAGTTTCTCTTCCCCTCTCCACTGCCAAACTCCTGTATATGTATTTTTTTCTGCAATGGTAGGATGCAGTTTTACATTTGGAAGGCTGGACTTGGGCAAATTATCTTTCATTTATGGATATCTACCCAAGTCAGCACTGATTATGCTAAGTTGGGTTGGGACCTATTTACTGTCTACCTATTATCAGATGCACTGGTAGGTGATACTTCATCCAGGTCCATTGGCAGAATGTTCTGGATCCTACAACTCCCACAGAAGTACTTTTGCTTGTCAACAGGTGTCTAATTAATTATTTTAAAGGAGGAGGGCAAAAGGAGAGACATCTTATGCCACCATAATGCTGATGCAATTTCCCTTTATCTTTATTTATCAAACTCTATCTTGTTTTATGTTAGTTCACATTATTTACCAACATATAATGTACTAATATCCTGTACGTTATTCATTTTTAAACAGTTGTGCATATATTTCAGATTTAAATATTAATGTCAAAATACATAGTATGATTTTGCAGAGGATTTGTGCTACATTAGAACACTAGAGACAAACATCACTTGAATATTAAGGAACACAAATAACAAAGAAATAAAGTATGAAAATATTCATCTTACTGGGAGTTTTGCTATTGCAGCATGTCCAGTGAAGTGATTTCAACAGTACAAAAAGGATTGGGATATGAGTGTTTTCAGTCTACTTGGAATATGTGAATATAATTATAGTAATCCTTTAATAAAAACTGATTCAGGTTCACAGGAGAGGATCCACTGTCTCAGTTAATTCAATACACTCTGTTGTATACTAATCTTTACTTTCAGACTTAGGTACTGAACAAATACTTTTAATTGTCACTCCTTATCATTATCTAGGTGAAAACTGAGGATATGTTGACAATTAAGTATAAGATTTGAGTTCATACACAGCACCACTATCAACTTTCCTTGACTTTCTGGAGAACAGGAGCCATGCATCTCTATGGAGGTAGATCTTTCTACATTTAGAACTCTGGAACCTCGGATAGATGAGGTAGTGTAATAACCTCTATTCTGTATGTCAAGTGTTCTCTTTGTTAAAAATTCTCTTCATTGCTTATTTAAAAGGTACAGAAAAAAAGTTGTTTGTTGTATGAAAGTCCGATGATTGGCTGGCATATCTCATAAACCATATATTACAACAAACATTTTCCCCACAGTCTTAAAAGGATTAAATGAGGTCATTTGTATTGTTCCTGAAGGAGGTATGTGATAACCTCTTTTAGGAAGGAACTCTAATCACACTTAAATAAGGAGAGAGAGTATTATCATCTGAAACAAGTGTATGGGGCAGAAAATACCACTTGGCCCCACCTCAGTTTCTAGAACTCAGAAACATTTTTTCATGAATATTTGGATCATTTTCAATGTTTAAACATGGTTGAGGACTTCTAGATGATATGCTTTTCAGAAGCAGTAGTAAATACTTCAGATCAAAGCAATCTGATTGTGCCTCTCTTTAGGAACAGGCCTTGAAAGAAGAGGCAATCTAGCTTGAGAATGAAAGTCTCTGGTTAAGGATCCATCCAAGGAATGAAAATTATGTTTCCACTAGACACTTGAATGTTTCAGCGGTATAGTCCTCTGCAGTATCTATGTATTTTTTGGTTGTTCACATGTAGACATACTGTCTATTAAACTCTTTATTTGCAAACAGTTTTGATATTTTTCACCAATTGAATCGCTCTTGATCTGTTCATTTTTTAAATTGGTCTGGGTTTTTTTGTATTTAATACCTTCAATATCCTTACTGAGATCATTTACTATTCTACTATGTTGGTTATTTTTGCTCATATGTCTTAGGTCTTTTTGATCTTTTGTTTGAGTACTTATTTTCATGTTTGTTTAAATATTCAGACATAGTCAACATAGTGAATTTTATTTGAGTGTCACTTTTTGGGCAATGATAAATTGGTGTTTGTTGAAATATTCCTTATTATAGTTTGCATTTTCTATTATTTTTTCCTTACACATATTTGTGCAAATCTGTTTGTGAATACTGTTGCAATATGAATACTGTTTATCAATCCCATTGCTAATTTCCTGTTCTTGAATTGACAATCTGATTGTCAAATCTAAGGTATTTTCTTTGCAGTTAGACATATTTGAGGAAGTCAATAAACCAGTGACTTCATTCTGTTTCTGGAAATGTACTTCAGGTGATTGCACCAGGATTGTCCTGATACAGATTTCTTACTTTCACTTTGAGGGGTTTCTGGCTTTGCTGGAATTTTCCCTTCACTGGGGTTTTTGGAGGAGGTAAGGTCTGCACTACCAAAAGAAACAGAGAAAGTTTTGTTTCATTTTCTTGTGAAACCCAAAAAAGTTTTGATTAAGTGAATTAAAATCTTGTGTATTAAATAGATGTCCAGAAACATGTGAAGTGCTTGGATCACAATGAATGAAATGCTGAGCAATTCTTGCAATAACTTTTTGTCAATCCTGAATTAAGGAACGTATTACAGGATTAGTTTCACCAACTGACTGCCAGGGACTCTGATGGCTATAAACACTGGCATCAATCTTCAAAAATGATTTTCAAGTTCTCATTAATGTTTCATGTGACTTTCAATCTCCTATACCATTGAAGCCTAAACTATTGACTTGAGATATTCTGTAGTCAGTTTTCTTACCGGTGCCAGAATAGAATTTGACATTTTTGACAGTTGCAGTATATTCTGGAGTTGTGCCATTTTTTTTGCATGTAATATGTTTTCAGGTGTCTAGGTCCACATTTTTTTTGCTACATACAAGCTGTGAACTGCTTGCACTACACTGTTCTGCTTCATTAGGATTGCGGTGCTGATGGGGTTTAAGTTCATGATCTTGAATTCTTTTCTCATAAAGGTCAATATTATTATGACTACTGCAGGTCAAAACTGGGTAATTAGATTGCCTGGACAAGGGATGAACACTGACTTTCAAGGCCACATCGTGAGAAACACTGGGGACAGGAAGCACATATTCAATTGGACTCTGTGAAAAATTCCACTGTAGGTCTGTGTCAGCAGCACTAATTTTGTAAAGTTATTTCATGGAGTAGAACTGTGAGAAACACTCAGCCAAGTACTTCATTGAGAAAAAAACACAAATGGGCTAACAGACAAGAGAAGAGTTTTTCTTTTCTTCAATAAATCGATTGCCGCTCTGTTGAGGAACCATCTCCAATATCCATCTTCCTATTAATAATGCATATTGCTTAACTGCAGGATCATTCAGGTTAGTTTCTTCTGTGGCGGGTCCATCAGTGCTATAGCAGCATGTAGTGGCATCACTTCCACCATGTTTGGAAGGTTATTCTTCCACAACAGCATGACCTGGCTCGTCTGACTTGGCGACACTGTGCCAGCTTGTCACTACATTCATGTTTGGTAGTTATTGGGTAACAGGACTGTGCTGGAAGCCAACGGAAACTTTCCGTGGGACCTTTGACAGAACACTCAAGTTTGTCCTTCTTTGATTAATAACGCCAGAGAGACCAAGAATTCTTCTGCACCATATTCAAAATATTCATCTAGAGTATTTCAACATAATAAAGGTCATATAGGATAAATTTAAAATCAACATGACACCCAACGTGGAAAATCTGAAAGCATTTCTTCTAAGGACAGGAACAAGGCAAGGCTGTCCACTCTCACCACTGCTATCATTATATCACCATTATACTGGAGGTATAGGTCTGGCTTCATTTTTACCTCCAATTTCCAATCAAGGTATTGTGAAATACACGCATATGTTCCATCGAAATGTTCAGCACTGTTTCTGTACTGCTCCGTTTTCAAAATGCTCTGCTCATGGACTCCACCATCCCAATTTCGTCTGCTCTTCTGAGCACTTCTCTGTTGCTCGTCCAGTGCTCACATCGCACTCCCACCTTAGACCTGAGGCTCCCAGAGACAGCAGGTTGGAGAGAGAGCAGAGCATAGCACTCATCCAACCCTGGTGCTGCGGGAAAGGACTGCGGGGCCCAGAGATCAAAAGCCTGGCAAGGTTCGCCGGCGCTCCTGGACCATCCAACTCCGCCCCAGCCACCACCTTGTTCCCCTCCAGGAGCTCAGCCCTTTACTTGGCCCAACTGGCACCCGAGCTCCGAGGCCCCAGGCTTCGCCTGCCAGTTGCCCCATATGGCCACTTCTTTGCACGTCCTCTGTCTCCAGCTGCCGCATCCAGCTTGGGTGACCTCGCTTGATCAGGTCTTTCCTTGATTTTGACCTTGTCAAAACACTCATGTCAGTCACTTTTAGACCATATAATTCTATCAAAATATTGGCTTCATGAGAATTTTTATATTTTGCTTGCTGATACATCCCTAGTAAAATGAAATAATGGGTTCTTAATATAGCTAATGCCGGCACCAAAATAACAGGGTAGTTGCGAGGACCGAATGAGATAATGCTGCTAAAGTGCCTTGCATTCAAAATTTTGCATCGAGGATTATTATTGTATTTAGATTATTTTATGCAATTTAAGGTTTCCTCAAGTCTTTAAATAGTTTTTCATGCTTTCTGATATTTGATGATTTCTTCTGAAGGATGCTTCATAAATTATCTAGACTTAAATATTTCACCATCAATCAAAAGGCACATGTATTTGAGGAGTAAAATAAGATTTACATTGTAACATGAATCCAAAAGAGCAAAGTTTACACTAAGAAAGAACGTTTGCCGTAGTGTCTAAATAGCATGAGGGCTATGTAGATTTGTGCCATCAGCAAAGTAAAGGTTCAAAAGGGAAACTTTAATATCATTAGATATTCTATACGGAGATAATTAAAGTCATTTCATAGTCCTAGTTCAATGGCCCCAGTGCATGAAACTAGAAAACATAAATGATCCTAGGAGGCAGTCAGAAACGAGAAGGTTCAGACATTCATGTGGTCAAGATAGAAACAATTTATCAATTGCAAGTGAAGTAAATCCTTTTTTCTGAATATTCACTTTGTTTTTATTGGTAATGAGTACCTACCCCAATGAGTTTCCCTCCTGTTAAATCCAAAAACTTCCATGATGATAGTATGTAAAAACCACAATCCACAGGACTGTTTATATTAAAGATCACACACTAAATAAAAACAAATACTTTTTCATGGAGTTCATTAAAAGATAAATAAACCCAGTTGATTACAAACAAGGGTCATGATCACTATTTTCATATTTCCATTGTAAAGAACACACAGAGATTTCCTGCTTTCCATTGTCACCCCTATCTACCTTCATTATGTCAAGATAAGTCAAGAAAAAGAGATACATTTAGTGACCTACATAATGATTTTTATTTTATTAAAGATAAAATGAATTAGTGTGACTAGTTTGTCATTTTAAAACTTGGAAGAAAGAAGGTATGTTCTGACCAGAGTCAGCCCTTGATAAAGATTCTTAAAGAAAAAATTACTCTAAGAGAATGTTTCAAATATAACTAGGAAAAGGAAACAGATGAATCACAAGAACAAGTGTGACTCCTGGTCATCATTTTCACTTTGCATTTTTTAAAATAAATATCAGAACAGCAGGTATGCACAGTCCTTAACAAAGGGGTTTTAAAAAATTATTTGGAGTGAGAGTTTTGTCAGTGTCACCGAATTACGTATCACATGTAAATGAAGCAATGATTATAGTCTTTTTATTCAGTGGAAATAATTATTCTTATTTAAGTTATGTTTTCTATATCTCTAACTTAATAGTTGGCCTTATGAATAGGCAGCCAATATATTCTGGATAGTCCTAGACAGCACTGATTTTTTTTACTATTTATTATTGTTGTTGTAATAAGTCAATTAACACAAGTTAATCATTTTTGGAGCCCTGTTATTCTTAAATGATTTTAAATTATATGCTCTTGTCATATAATCACTTTAGCTTATGAACCTCCAAGCATTTCTGAAGTAATTTTAATTATAGTTGTATTATAGTACTATAAAATAGCTCTAGATATCAGTCTTATTTGTATTAGTCCTGACATTATAACATGAAAATCTTATTACATTGCAGTACTGTTTTCTCTGTGATTTTACAGTATTCACTTAGTCTTTTCTCCTTTCTACCCTACATATTGCATGAATATAATTCTCTATAATTCACTATATATATACGTAGATACATATATTTACATACACATATACTTATATATATAGATATTGCATGAATATATTCTCCATAACTCACTATATATATAAATATATACATATACATATATATACATATATGTGATACATGATCTACCCCATTATCTTTTAATTAACATCTAAGCTTTATTCACAAGAAAACAGTATTTATAGCTTCTTTAGTTTTTGTTTAAATTCTCATGTTAAGAGTTTGTTGATTCACCTTAGGTACTAGGGAAGTGCCAAAATCTTCTTACAATAATGTAATGGTGAGGTTTCCTCCTGGGAACCCTGCTCAATGGACCCATCAGAAAGAGGTCTTGAGCTGTCCTTGCCAGGATTCACTGTGAACTTTCAGCTCCAGAGAGCACAGGCATCTGCTCCTGGGACTCGGATTAACAGAGAGCCCAGCCTGGAAGAGGCCTGAACTCTGCACTCCCACTCAACTTGGCTCGCGCAGCTTTCCTGCACCTGACAGTGTCCAGCAATCTTAGGCATCTGCTCCCAGGACAGATCACTGGATTACACTGGAAGAGTCCTTAATCTGTACCCATCTAGCTTCACTGTGCTTGCCAGTAGAGTCTCCAATCTTCTCTGCTGAGAAGAGGTCCTGAGCTGTACCTATCTGGCTTTGCTTCACTAACCAGACCACAACAGATCTAGGCCTCAGCTCCCCAGAACACTTGCTTACTGAACCTTCCCTAAAGAAGCCCTGTGCTGGGGCCAGCAGGCATTTTTGTGCTTATCAGGTTCCAGTCACTCCAGACATCTGTTCTCCAGGAAACCATATCACCATACTTGATCAGGAAAGACCTGGAAGTGCACCCACTCAGCAACCAGTGACCCCATGCCTTCTTCCCTGAGATGCCTGGATCATCAGACCTGCCTAAAAGAGGCCCTGGAATTGTTCCCAGCCAGTTTCACTGCACTTGCCAGTCTCCAGTGACTTGAGGACTTTGCTTCCCCAGACCCTTGATCACCAGACCCACCTTCCCAGAACAAGACAGGCCTGCCCCATCCTTCTCAGGTAACACCAGAAGGAAGCACCCACTAGGCCTCAGGACCCGGGGACTTTCACGCTGCCTCATCTCAGACCCAGACCCATAAATCCTAACATATGCAATTGGGCTACTTGAGAACTTTATTCCTGGACTGAACCTGGGCTACATATGAAACTCCCTGTGTTAGAGAGTTGCAAAGCCATCAAGCACCACCTGAAAAGGTTCAGTGGCCAATCAGAGGAAGACATCCTAGAGAGCAGGAGCAGCTATACCCCAACTAAAATCAAGGGTCTAGAACCTGCCTCAGTATCATACAAATAGAAAGATGACTAAAGTAAAAGAAAAAGAAAGATACAACACTGAACTGAAGGCAGAAAGGAAAGCCATGCCAAAATCTAAGCCACACACACAAATCTCAAATGTCTCAATCAGAGAAAGATAGCAGGAGCTCTCCGTAGACAAACTCCATCAACATGAATTGGGACAAGTTAACATATAAGGAGTTTAAAAGTAGTTGTTAAAAAGCTGAATGAGATACAAGAGGCTCACACAACTACCCAAAGGCAATTGGAAGATCTTAGTAATGATGAAATAAACCAAGGAGATTGAAGCCATAAAGAAAGTGCTAGCAGAAATGCTACAGATTAATGATACAGTCATGAAATTGCAAATAAACATAGAAAGCTCCATAAACAGACCTCAATCATGCAGAAAAACAAGTATCATATACTGAAAACAAGTTAATAGAAGTGACACTCATGGAAGAGGAGAGGAAAACACGATTGAGGAAAAACAAAGAAACCCTAAAGAGAAATGTCAGACACTCTGAGAAGAATAGGCATAAGGATATTATGCATCCCTGAAGGTAAGGAGAATGATGCTTAAGAAGCAAGAGAACACCAACATTTCTAAATCTAAATGGACCTTCTCCCAGACACATTCTAGTAAAACCAGCAAAGGTCAACAACAAAGAACTATTCAAGGCAGCTAGAGAAAAGAAAAACATAGCCTAGAATGTTACAGCCAACAGGCTGTTAAGTTGAGGACTTGGGTCGTGTTCCAGGGTTCTTGTGAGTGTGAGACTTTGTTGGGCCCACTTGCTTGGGGGACAAAGAAGTCAGCACAGCCATTTGATAACAAAAGCAATTGGAATTAATTAATGGTATCACACCCTTTAAGAGATAATATAAAGGCAGTCCATATTCAAAGAAGGGAACAGGCCAGGAGGAGCTTTAGGTTCAGGTTTTTATAGACTCTAATAGCCTTTATCCTCACCCAGAGGAATCCTACTGGATCTCCTTCATGAGAACATTAGATTGACACCACTCAGGATCTCTTGCCCTTTTGATTGGAGGACTGATTGTTTCCTCCCCCATCCCCCCATTTCCACTGATTCAATAACTAGCAAGGCTATTGCTAGATCTCTCAACAGGAACACTAAAGACTAGGAGAGTGTGGAATGATACAGTCAAAACGCTAAAAGACAAAAACTGTAAGCCAAGATTACTCTACCCTGCAAAATTATAATTTAAATATGATGGCTAAATAAAGGTCTTCAATGACAAAAATTAGTGGATTCTTTTATCACCAATCCTTCCATTCAAGAAATCTTGAGATCTGGCCTTCCAACAGGGGAAATGAGGAAAAAAGGACCCAGCAAGCTTTGAGAATAGTGATAAATAAGAAAGCAAAAGAAGAAACAAACTTGAGATCAACTGGAGAGAATACAAAAATACTGAAGGGAGAAAGAGAAACAGATAACCGACACAAACATATAAGTATAACATGATATCAGTTCACAAAAGTCTTTCATATAACAACACAGCTAGAGATAACCACTGGATAGACACAAAACTCAAATCTATAGAGATCCATAGCTAGGAAGTATACAATACTGACAAAATAGGCACTGTAAATCATCAAAAGGAAAAAAGGCAGGAAACTAAGCAACAGGCAGAGAAAAGCAACAGACCACAGACTCTGATGACAGAACTAAAGCCCAACATGTCAGTCATGACTCTAAATGTGAATGAAATGAACTTACCAATCAAAACAAAGTTGCTGGAGGGATCAAAAATCAGGACTCATCAATATTATGCCTACATGAAATATATACTCAATCTAAAGACAAACATAGGCTGAAAGTCGAGGGCTATAGAAATATATACATTAAAGCAATAGTGATAAAATAAATCAGGAACTGCAAAAATAATATCAGAAGAAACAGATCTCCAACTAAAAACATATCATGAAGCAAGGATGTATATACTACTTTATGGTCATAGGAGAAATTAATCAAGAAGAAATAACTACATCAACAAATATGTACCCAATTCAGGACCATCTAAATAAATAAAACTAATATTGACAGAACTAAAGGCAGACATTGACAGTAACACAATAATAGTAAGGGACTTCAACGCTCCATTTATGCCAATAGATAGACCATGTAGGCAGAAAGTCAACATGGCAAAAAGCTGTTCTGAGAGGAAAATTTATAGATATACAAGTGCACATCAAAAACTGAGAGAATCCAAATTAGATCCATAATCTCACACCTGAAGGAACCAGAAAGTGAAGAACAAATAAAACCAGAAATCAGCAGAGCAGAAATAAATGAAATTGAAAACACAAAATGAACATCCAAATGATCAATGAATCCAATAGCTAGTTCTTTGAAAAAATCAAATTTATACACTTTTTGCAAGATTCACTAGGAAAAAGTGAGAGAAAACTCTGATAACAAAAATAAAGAGGTGAGATTATAACTGACATCACAGAAATACAAAATATCGTGAGAGACTGTTATGAGCACTTATATGCTAACACATTTGTCTATGATGAAGAACCGACGGATTTCTAGGATCCTACAACCTCCCCAAACTGAATCACTAGGAAAATCAATGGTGAAAAATTGCGAGCTTTGTCCCTAAGATCTGGAACAACACAAGGTTGCCCATTATAATCACTACTATTTAACATAGTTCTTTAAATCTTGGCCAGAGCAATAAGGCAAGAAAAGCACATTAAAGGAATCCAAATTGAACAAGATCTTTACTATTGGTTTTAGTCACTACATATTGTGAAGTTTGTGGCCTTTAGATTTTCGTCGATCAAAATTTGAATCTCAGATACTCAATATACTAGCTTTTGAATTTCAGCATTTGTATGTTTGCTTGTTTTTTTCTTAACCTTAGTTTCTTCATTGATAAACAAGTTTTATCAGCATATCATCTATCTAAAAGAGTTGAAAAGATGAAACTGATCAGCAATAAATTTAAAGGAACTAGACTGGTTTGTAACATGAGACAACATAATCAATTCAGCTCTTGTAGTAGTCCTTTAGTAAACAAGTTTTTGTTTGGAATTATTTCCAAAGATGTTTTCTTCTCTCTGATGCTTTATCTTCCAGCATGTCCTAATGTCTTAAATATCCTGATACCTTCAAACTTTTTATATATTTTTTGTTATATGTGTATAACTGTATCTGTATCTTTTATCTATATATCATCTGTCGGTCTGTCTATCTATAGTTCACAATGACATATTCATTTTGGGTATTGACATTGCACCTCAGTTCATACTTCACACCACACCCCCCACCAGAGTTCTGGTGTCCTTTACCACCACCTTTTCTCCTCTAACCCTCGTATACCAAGTCCTATGTTCTGCTGTTTTTGTTGAGATTTGTTTGATCATTTGCTTCATTTAATTATATTCCACATAGAGTGAAACCATCCTGTATTATTATTTTAATTGCTGGTTTATTTTACTTAGCATGATTCTTGCCAGTTCCCTCCAGCTTGTTGCATAGGGAACAATTTCATATTTTTTAATTCCAGCATAAAATTCCAGAGTATATGTACCAGAGCTTCTTTATCCAAGGCATCTATTGATGGAGATTTAGGTTGTTTCCATGTCTTGACTATTGTGAACTGTGATGCTATTAATATATATGTGCAGATGATTTTTCTGTTTTTTTCTGATTAGAGATTTTGTATCCTCTGGGTAAATGCCTAAGAGTGGGATTACTGGATTGAATATCGAATCCATCTTTATTTGTTTAAAGTTTCTCCATACATTTTTCCAAAGAGGTTTCACAAATTTACATAACCACCAACAGTGTAGAAGAGTTCCTTTTTCTCCATACCCCCTGCAGCACATACTGTTTCCAGTACTTTTTATGTATGTCATTCTGACTGGTGTGAGGTGGTATTTCATTGTATTTTTAATTTGAAAATCTCTGATAATGAGCGATGTAGAATGTTTTTCAGGTGTCCATAGGCCAGGTGTGTGTCTTCAGCGGATGTGACTATTCAGTACTTTTGTCCATTTTCTTAGTTGGTCATTTGCTTTTTAATTGTATGAGATCTATGTATTTTGGAAATTAAGCTCTTAACTGCTGTATATTGTGTGAATATCTTCTCCAGTTCCATCATTTGTCTTCTTGTTGTAGTGGTGGGTTTATTTTCTGTGCAGAAGTTTTTCAGTTTGATGCAATCCCAGTTATTTATTTTGCTTTGGCTTCTTTTGTTATTGGTGTTCCTTCCACAAAGACATCTTTGAGGATGAGGTCATGGGTTTTCCTGACATTTACTTCTAAGTATGTTATGCTTTCAGGTCTAATGTCCAGGTTTTTGATGCATTTGAGTTGACTTTTGTGTATTATGCTAATGAGTAGTCTTTTTTTTTGCAGATGTCCTTCCAGTTTTCCCAATACCATGTGTTGAGTATGCTTTCCTTCCTTTATTGTATACTCCTGGCATCTTTGTCGTATGTTAACTGCCCATATAGGTGTGGTTTTATTTTTGGACTCCTATTTCGATTCCACTTCTTGGTGTGTCTTTTTTTATGACAGAAGAGTGTTGTTTTGATTATAACAGCTCTCTAGTACAGTTTAAAGTCAGGGACTGTGCTTTCTCTGTTGTTATTTTTCTCTTAGATTAACTTTGGCTATCTGAGACTTTTTGTGATGCCATGTAAAATCTAGTATTGTAGGTTCCATTTCCTTGAAATATGTCCCTGGAATTTTAATGTTAATTGCATTAAATCTATATATTGCTTTGAGTGAAGAATTTTAAGTGTGTAATATACACTAAGTAAAAAAAAAACCTACAAGATACACTAGATAATCATGAACAGCTCAGTTTATGCATTGTTTAAATCAACAATTCACACAAAATTCCAAATTAAAAAGTACATCCACTTTCAGGCATACATATTGCACCTAAATTTGTGCTGTCATATCCAAGATGTCTGATGTTCAACCCAAATTATGAGTTGTAGAAAGAAGAAAGAACAATTAAACTATTTTAATGCATATAAATTGAACTGACAGAGGAAATCACTAATTTGAATCAACTGGAATATAAGTCAATATAAATTATCTAATATGAGAACCTAGGAAGTAGTAGAAAGAATAAAGACAAATGAGCAGGGCATTAGAAATCAGTAAGATGTACCATAAAATGGACATACTTGTAGTTAATTCAAGGTCCAGAATGACAAGAAAAAGATAAATTGACAAAAATACTTGAAAACTAATCGATGAAAATAATTCCAAACTTAATATGTAAATCAAAATATAGTATCATATAAAAATCACAAATTTAAAAGATTTTATGCAACTAGAAGATCAACCTACTATGAGTCTAATAAACTCAAGCAGATAAACACCTAGACATATTATAGTCAAATTAAGAAAAGAAGTCAGGCAGACAACAGGACTCTGACCATGAACCTGACTGTAGAATCTCAAGCAGTCTAATTCTACCATGGCCTGACTCTAACATGAGCTTCATTCTACCACGAGAGCTCCTCTTTACTATGATTGTAGAAGTAGTCCTGCTCACACAGAGACCAGACCATGAATTTGACAGGAATCATATTTACCCTTTATCCTGAAAAACCACATTTCACAGAACCAGCTGAGGCCCCATCAGGAGACTTGCAACCTGACTTCAGTTCCACTTGATTTTGATTCAATAGGTAATTCTGTCAGTTGGCCATTTTGATGTCCTCTTTGGAAAAACGTCATTGTAACTTTTTGCCCATCTTGAATCAGAGTTTTTATTAAAGTACATAAATTCTTAATATATATTATATTCTGCATATTTATCTCATATATGATATGCAGTATGTATTTTTCCCATTTAGTAGGTTGCCCCTTATCTTTTTAAATTGTTGCTTTTGATGTGCAGCTTTTGAGTTTGAGGAAGTCTGATGCATCTGTTATTTTGTCTTGTGTTTTTGGTGTTATATTAAAAAAGTCATTTCAAGACTATTATCTATGAATATCTTCCCTAGGTTTTCTTCAAGAAATTTTAATATATTGTCTAATTTTTAAAACTTGGATAAATATTAAGTTTTTTTAAAGGAAAGATTCAGGCAGGAATGAAGGTAAGCAGAGGAAGAAGTACTTTATTTTATTTAGTTGTCCATCTTGATTGTTCCCATGAGCCCCAGGACATGAATCTGGTACCTTGGGATATATGTGGACTGAGTCCTATACCTACTCCACCAGGGCACACCTCGAGTTATTTTTTTACGACTTATGTGAGATAACAGATACAAATTTTTTGCTCTGAATGTGCTTCTGCAGTTTCCTCAGAACAATTTGCTGAAGACTATCCTTTTCAGATTGTATATTTTTAGTTCCTTTGCTGAATATTAGCTGAACACATATGTCAGGATTTAATTCCAAGACTTATATTCTGTTTTAGTGGTCTATATGCCTGTTATTGTGTCATTACTATATTGCTGTTTTTAACTATTGGTTTTAGTATAGTTTGTAAAAAAGAGAAAGTATGACACGTCACCTCTGTTCTGTTCTCAGTATTGTTTTGGCTATTTGAAATGTTCTGGTAACTTTATGGGCATTATGTTGAATCTGCATATGATTATTTTAACAATATTAGCTTTTCTAATTAATGAATATATAAATGTCTCACCATTTGTCTGTGTTTCCAGTATCTTTTAGCAAAGTCTTGGATTTTTCATTGTACATATCTTTTTAGTTGGTGAATCTACCAATAAACAATAGTTTTCTTTATTTCTTTGCTATGTGCCTCATCGTTAGTTTAAAACAATGCAATGGGCTTCTATATATTGATTTTGCATTCGACTACTAAAATATTTGATTAATTGCAGCAGTTTTTTGATTGATACTTTCGATTTTTATATACGAGATCATATTGTTAGCTAATAGCAGCAATTTTACGTGTTCCTTTTTCTATTTGGATATTTTCTTTTGTCTTCCTTAATTGCTTTACCTAAGACTTATAATATTTTATTTAATGTGATTGGCAAAAGTGGGCAAATTTATCTTGTCCTTATTCTTAAAATAAGCAATTTTATTTTTCTTCATTTAGTATAATGATAGTTTTGAGTTTCTCGTGTATGTCACCTATTATATTAAGGTATGTTCTATGTCCAGTCTGCCAGTGTTTATAATAATGAAAAAATGTTTAGTTTTGTCAAATGCTTTTTCTACATATTTGAAATGATCATGTGATTTTTTTTCTTTATTTTATTGATACATATATATTTGTCAGATACATTGGTCTAATTTTGTATTGTGGTATTCTTATGCAGCTTTGGTGTCAAGGAATTTTGTTTTTATAGAATGAGTTTAAAAATTCTTCTTCCTTGATATTTTGGAAGGTGTTGAAGAGGATTGTTTTTCATTGTTTTTTAAATGTTTGGTGGAATTCTCCATTGAAGCTATTCTGTCTTGAGGTTTATTTACTCAATCTCTTTAGAAATTTTAATCTCTTATATTGCCTATGTCTTCTTGATACAGTCTCAGCAGGTTGTTCATTACTAGTAATAGAAATTAATCAATTTTCTTATGATTTGTAATATATTATCAAATACCTGTTCATAATATTCTCTTATGATTCTATATTTCTGAAATATCATTTATAATGTCTCATTTCTAATCTTGAGTATTTGTGTTGTCTCTTTTTCTCATCTTGCTAGAGAATTGACATTTTTTTCTTTAAGAAGAACCAGGTTTTAGATATATTAATGTTTTCTAATTGTCTTTCTGGTTCCTATTTATATCGAGTCAGACGTTTAAATTTATTTTCTTCTGTCTTTGAGGTTCATTTATTCTCTTCTAGTTCCTTAAAATATAAAATTAGGCTTTTTAGATCTTATAAATTTCTTATTATATGCATCTGTTGCTATAAACTTTCCTCTCAGAACTACTTTTGATGTTTCTCACATGATTTATTATGATGTAATTTTTTTCATTGGTTTTAGACTTTTAATTCACATTTTGATTTCTTATTTGACTTATTAGTTGTTTAAAAGTGCACTTTTATTTTGCCATATTTCTATACCAACTCATTTGCCTCTTGATAATTTTTAATTTCATACCATTGTGGTCAGAGATACTTATTATTATGATCTATAGCTTCTTAAGTTTGCTAATATTATTTTATGACCGATTATGTGATCTATCATGGAGACTGTTTCATGTCCATTTGACAAGAAAGTATATCATGTTGCTTTGGAGGGATTGCTTTAAATGCTCTGTTATGTCCATTTATTTTAAAGGCTGTGTCATTTTCAAAGTTTCCTTGTTGATTTTATGACCAAATGATATATTGATTTTTGATATTTGTATATTGAAGACCCCTAGTATTAATGTCTTAATGTATAAATCTCCCTTAAGATCTATTAGCATTATACTAATGTATTTGCTGTTCAAGTATAGAAAGCATATATATTTCTGATTTTCACATCTTTGTTGTATTACCTTTTTATCATATAATGACCTTTGTTCTTACCAGTTTTGATCTGAAGTCTATTTTGACTTACATAGTATGTTTATAACCACTTCCTTTAGGTTACCATTTTCTTAGAGTATCATCGTCTATCTCTTAACTTTGGGTTTATATACTCATGCATTGATTCACAATGTTCTTTTCAATAACAATCACATATAAAAAGGTGGACACTATTAGTTTTATCATATAGCCTAGGTGTGTAGTAGACTATACCATCTAGGTTTGTATAAAATAGTTGTTTAATGACATATTTCTCAGAACACGGCACTATCTTTCAGTGACATATAACTACATGTGTCTTTAGAGATGAAATGAGATACCCAGAGGTAGCATATAATTTAATGTCCTTTTTTAATCCACCCAGAAATGCTGTGCCTTTTTACTAATGAGCGAAATACATTTATATTTAAGGTGTTATTCATGTGTAGAGACTTACTACAGATATTTCATCTGTTGTTTCTCTTTGTTTCATGTCTCTATATTTTCTTTTTCCTTATATTTCTGTCAACATTTTAAAAAATATTTTATTTTTTATTATCGTTGAAGGGTTATTGCATTTTGACAATGATTTGTTTTGAGGCATACATAGTTGTATTTTTACATTTACTTATAGCTTAGTAGGTTTACTAACATTCCCCACCTTTTTTTCTCCCTTCATTTAGAGTTAATTCCCTTCATCCCATTTCCCCTACTCCTCCCCCATCACTTTGGTACCCCAATTTGCCTTTTTGTCTCTCATCACTAAGAGTCCATAGTTGTTTGGAATAGTGTTCTCTCTCTCTCTCTCTCTCTCTCTCTCTCTCTCTCTCTCTCTCTCTCTCTCTCTCCCCTCCCCATTTTTAGTGTTGTTTAATTGTGACATTCATTTGTTTCCTCTTTACATATCATATGAGTGCTATCTTATGATGTCTGTCCTGCTTCTGGCTTCTCTCACTAAGCATGATTCTCTCCAAGTCCATCCATGTTGTTGCAAATTGTAGGATCTCTCCCTTTTTGATAGCTTCATGGTAATCTGTTGTGTATCTGTACCAAGTCTTCTTTATCCACTCCCATTTTGATGGGCATTTAGGTAGTTTGCAGCTCTTCACTATTGTGATTTGTGCTACAATGAACATGGAGGTGCATGTATCTCCTCAGATAAGTGTTTTTGCTTCTTTAGGGTAAATGCCCCATAGGGGAACTACTGGATCATATGAAATTTCCATTCTCAGTTCTTTGAGGACTCTCCATACTGCTTTCCAGAATGGTTGCATCACTTCACATTCTCACCAACAGTGAATGAGAATTCCCTTTTGTCCACATCCTCTCCAGCAATTATTTCCATTTTTTGGATAATAACCATTATTACCAGCATAAGGTGATAACTCATTGTTGTTTTGATTTGCATTTCCCTGATGACAAGAGACATAGAGCACCTTTTCATGAACCTGTTAGCCATTTGTATGTCTTCCTTAGAAAGGTGTATATTAAGGTCATCAGACCATTTTTTATTGAATTGCTTGTATTTTTGATGCCCAATTGTACGAGTTCTTTTTATGTCTTAGGTATTAACCGCTTATCTGAGGTGTGAGAGACAAATATGTTTTCCCATTCAGTTGGATGTTTTTTTGTTTTTTCAGGAGTTTCTTTTGCTGAGTAGAAACTTTTTAGTTTTATGTAATCTCATTTGTTTATTTTGGTTTTTATTTGCCTTGCAATGGGAGTTGAGTTGCCAAAGATATCTCTTAGGTCTATGTCTAATAATGTTTTGCCTCCATTCTCTTCTATGTGTTTGATGGTTTCTGGTTTTATGTCTAGGTGTTTCATCCATTTTGAGTTAATATTTGTGTGTGGTGTTAGGTAATGGAGTAGTTTCAACCTTTTGCATGTGATTGTCCAGATCTCCCAGGACCATTTATTAAAGAGGCTGTCCTTGGCCCATTGTAAGTTTTTTGGTTACTTTGTCAAAAATTAGGTGTCCATTTATATGTGGATTTATTTGTGGACTTTCAGTTCTGTTCCATTGATCTGTCTTTCTGTTTTTATACCAGTTCCAGGCTGTTTTAATTATTATTGTTTTGTAGTACATTTTGAAGTCAGGAAGCATGATTTTTCTGCTGTTTTTTTCTTGAGGATTGTTTTTGTTATCCTGGGTTGTTTGTTGTTCAAAATAAATTTCATTATTTTGTGTTCTGTGTGAAGAATGTCTTTGGAATTTTGATGGAATAACATTGAATCTATACATTTCTTTGGGCACTATGGCCATTTGGATTATGTTGATCCTTCTCATCCATGTGCATGGAATATCTTTCCACTTCCTTCTATCATCTT
Source organism: Solenodon paradoxus (assembly GCA_004363575.1). Lineage (NCBI taxonomy): Eukaryota > Metazoa > Chordata > Mammalia > Eulipotyphla > Solenodontidae > Solenodon > Solenodon paradoxus. Next base: position 105,073 of record RJWH01002728.1, read on the forward strand.
CTATTTGTTTTAGCAGTGTCCTATAGTTCTCATAGTATAGGTCCTTCACTCCTTTGGTTAAGTTTATTCCAAGGTACTTCATTTTTGCGGGGTGCAATAGTAATAGTAAACAGTATTGTTTTCTTCAGTTCTCTCTCTGTATTTTCATTATTGGCATACAGAAATGCAACAGATATTTTAAATATTTATTTTCAACCTGCCACTTTACTGTATTTGCTTATTATTTCTAGTAACTTTTTACTTGACTCTGGGGGTCCTCTCTATATATTATCTTGTCATCTGTGAAAGGTGATAGTTTCACTTCTTCCTTTCATATTTGGATAACTTTTATATCTTTTTCTTGTCTAATTGCATTGGCCAGGATCTCCAACACTATGTTGAGTAGTAATGATGAGAGTGGACATCCTTGTCTTGTCCCTGATTTAGAGGAAAAGTTTTCAGTTTTTCTCCATTAAGGGCAATGTTGGTTGTGGGCTTTCCATACATAGACTTGATTATGTTAAATACATTTTTTCTGCACTTATTTTTGGAGAGTTTTAAACATAAAACTGTGTTAAATCTTGTCAAGTGTTTTAATGCATCTATTGAGATGATCATGTGATTTTTGTCCTTTTTACTGATATAGTGTATCACATTCACTGATTTGCAAATGTTTAACCATCCCTATATCCTTGGATTAAATCCCATTTGATCATGGTGTATGATTCATTTTATATGTTGTTGAATTTAGTTTGCTAGTATTTTGTTGAGAATTTTGCATCAACATTCATTAAGGATATCGGTCTGTAGTTTTCTTTTTCAGTGCAGTGTTTATCCAGTTTTGGAATCAGTGTGATATTATCTTCATAAAAAGTGTTTAGAAGCTTTCCATATTCTGTTTTGGAACAGTTTAAGAAATATTGGAATTAACTCTTCTTTGAATGCTTTGTAGAATTCGCTGGTGAATCCATCTGTTCCATGGCGTTTGTTTATTGTCACTGTTTCAACTTCCTTGCTTGTAATTGATTGTTCATGGTTTCTAGTTCTTCTCTGTTTAGTTTTGGGATATTCTATCTTTTCAGAAATGTGTCCATCTCTTCTAGAATATTCTGTTTTTGCCATATAATTGTACATAGTATTCTTTTATAGTCTTCTGTATTTCTGTTGTATCTGTTGTGATTATTACTTTTTGATTTCTGATTCTATTTATTTGTGCTTTATTTCTCTTCTCTTTGTGAGTCTGGCTAGTGGCCTATTTTGTTTATTCCTTCAAAACACCAACTTTTGGTTTCACTGATTTTTCAATAATCTTTCTGATTTGTATTTCATTGATTTTTTTTAACCTAGTCTTTATTATTTCCTTCCTTCTGTTACATTTAGGCTTCTGTTTTCATGCTTTTTCTAGTTTGTTTAGGTATGACTTTTGTTTTCTATTTGTGATACTTTCTGTTTTCTGAGGTAGGATTGTATCACTAAAAATTTCCCTCTTCTTATTGCTTTTGCTGCATCGCATAGATTCTGATGCATTGTTTCTTCATTTTCATTCGATTTCAGATTTTTAAAATTTCTTCCTTAATTTTCTCTCTTACCCATTGGTTGCTCAACAATATGTTGTTTACTCTACACTCTTTTGTGGTTTTCCTTTCTTTCTCCTTTTGGTTGATCTCTAGTTTGATGCCGTTGTGATCTGAAAATGTACCAGATATGATTTCAATCTTTGAAAATTTACTGAGACTTCTCTGGTTTCCAACATCTAGTCTATCCTTGAGACTGTTCCATGAATACTTGAGAAGGACATGTATTCTACAGTTTTGGGGTGAAGTACTCTATGTATGTTTATTAGGTCCAAATCTTTTATTTTATTATTTGAAGATCTTATTTATTTGCTGATTCTCTCTGATCTGTCTTTTACTGAAAGAGGAGTATTGAAGTCCCCTGCTTTTATTGTGTTGCTGTCAATATCACTATTTAGATCTATTAATATTCGATTGATATATTTTGGTGCTCCTTTATTGGGTTCATAAATGTTGAGTCTTTTTGTTGTTCAATCCATTTATCATTATATAATGTCCATCTTTATCTTTATTTTCTTTGGTTGAAAGACTGCTTTTTCTGAAAAGAGTATAGCTGTTCCTGCTGTTTTTGATTTGGCATTATCTTGCTATACCATTTTCCACCTATCCACTTTAAGCCTTTGCTTATCTCTCAACCTAAGATGGCTTTCTTGTAGGCAACATATAGTTGGATTATACTTCTTAATCCATTTAGCAACTCTGTGTCTTTTGATTGGTGACATCAGTCCATTTACATTTACAGTAATTATTGACATTTGAGAACTTGATATTGCCATTTTTATTTTTGTTTCTGGTTATGTTGATCTATTTTTACTTTGTTACATTTTTGTAAAGTTCTTCCTCTTTGGTTTAGCTGGTAGAGCCTCTTTTAACATTTCTTGTATAAGAGGTTTCATGGTTGCAAACTCTCTTAGCTTTTGTTTGTTGGGAAAAACCTTAATTGCTCCCTCAAATTTGAAAGAGAGTTTTTCAGGGTGTAGTATTCTTGGCTGACATTTTTGTATCCTGAGTATTTCAAAGATATCATTCCATTCTCTTCTAGCCTGTAGATTTTCTGCTGAGAAGTTTGAAGTTAGTCTCATAGGCGTGCCTTTATATGTTATCTGCTATTTTCCCCCTGGTTATCTTTAGATTTCTTTTCTTGTCTTGGATTTTTGACAGTTTCATAATTATTTGTCTTTTAGGATTTATGTAATTGGTTGTTCTCTTTGCATCAATGACAAAGGCTACATACGTTTACCACATTACTCCCATTTCCTTGGTTCCCTTTGCTAGCCAAGAGTTGCCCTCCACTGCTCAGCTTGATCCTGGCTTGCTGCTCTGGCTCTGACTGAATTCACTGCTAGAGATTAGTGGGGATGCTTCTGCAGTTTCCCCCAGAGATGAATGAGGCAGCAGTGGGATTGCTAGTGTTTCAAACCCTGGGCAGGTGCTGGAGGACAGAGTAATTGTTCAGCACTCTTTAGAATGTCCCCACAGTATGCACAGTTCTGACAGGGGAAGACAGAGACCACGCCCTATACCACCAAGCTCTCTTTTAAAGGCACTCCCTTTTGCCGCTGAATCCCTGTGCCTCTCACATTCCTTTAGGGCCAGCTGTTAGACTTCTGTTCTCTGAGTTGTTCTGGCCAATGCTGAAGCAGGAGAATCCCTTTTTTTGTGTTGGCTCCAAAAAACCTTTTTTGTGTGTGCACATTTTCCATAGATGCCGTCTTGTCCCTCCTGTCAGCATTTTACTTTGATGGTTTTTCATGATGATTTGTTTAGTGTCCACTTTTTATTGTTTTGTTTCTCTGTTCTAGATTTCTATTTTGTCATTACCATGAGGTTAGCATGAAATGATAACAGTAACTTGTTATCATTTGCCTCTACAGGCTATGTTCATTTACTTGTCACCTTTTAAACTTTTATTTTCACAAATCCTCTAATTATCTGATTTTTTTCCAAATTGTAGCAGATATATTTATTGTTAATGCTATTTTTCTTTAATCTTCATTATAATTTATTACTTAACATCTTATTTTAAAAGAGTTGTAGTTTTCTTCTAATTATCACCTCACTTTTTTGTAATTTTGTCATTTCGTTTCTAAAAAAAAGGGTTTAAATATTTCTTTTAAGGCAGGTTTAGTGGTGGTTAATTCTTTAAACTTGTGTTTGGGGGAGTCTATTTTCTTTTTGTTTTTTACTGCAGCACATTGCTTTAGAAATTAAAATAAACTCATGTGTAGGTTTCCCATTTGTGTAGTTTCTCCATTTCTCATATATATGTAAATACAGCCTGCCCGACACCAAATCACAAGTGTTCTTCACTATTGTTCAGTGGACCCTGCCACCACCTGCTGTCTCATCGAATATTTTCGTATATGAATTGCAACTTTGAGGGATAGAATAATCTTGACTATCTTTATTTTAAATATATATACCATGTCATTACACTCTCTCTTGGCCTGTAGAGTTTCTATTTATCAATATTGTGATAGCTTAATGGAGCTTCATTTGTAGGTAACTTGCTTTTTATCCCCTGGATGCATTTGAAATTCTTACTAAAAATCATTAAAACCTGACAGCTTCGTATAAATTATTTTAGAGAATGTCTCTTTGCATTGAGACAATAAAGCAATCTATTAGCTGTGTGAAAATGTATATCTACTTCTTTACTTAGGCATGTAAATATTTCTGTTATTGCTTCCTTAAATAAACTTTCCTCTTTCCCCTTGTTATATTACCTCTCCTAATAGAGTAAGATAGCTCTCATAGTTTGTTTATTCACTTAGAAAAATCTAGTTATCCTTCTTGCACCTGAATCATTTCTAAATACCAATCTTTCAGATTACCCATTCTGACATATATCCTCTATTTCATATTATATCCTCTATTTTCCATTTCATATTATATTATTTCATATTATATCCTCTATTTCCTGTGATTTCAAAATACATTTCTGATTTGCTTAATTTTTAACTTCCAAAATTCTGTTTGTCTAATTTTTATAATTAAAGGTTTAATGTGTTCATTCTTTTATATGTTTTTATTCCTGAGTACTTGAGTTGCTTCTCTGTATTTTCTTGTGTTATATTCAGTTACTTCATAAGAGAAATATGATTAGCGATATAAGCCAGGCGAAAGGCAGACTTTTATGTTATCACTCATATGATATGTTTAGAAATAGAAAACAAGTGATATAAAGTAAGCAATAATAATTTTTTTATAAAAGAGAGCTAATCCAAACAATAAACCTTCAGTGGAGAAGAAAAGGCCAGTCAAAAGGTACAGGAAGAGATGGGGGAGGGGTGCAGTAAATGGGCTAAATGGGATTAACTGTAAAGAGAAGGAAAAATGGAAATAATGGTAAAACTACTGTACTATATAAAGATATAAGTCTGGTATTATATATGCTTCAAATCAAATGAGTGTTACAAATAAAACACTCCTTCAATAAAATTAATCAAAAATTTCTTTATAAAAGTTCCTTTGAATTCTCTATTTGTATACTGCAATTTCTGAATTTTTTTAGTTTGATTGTTGAAATAATGTCATTTTATTTTGGGGATATCACTACTAATTTAATAGTTTTTGAATAGATTTACCTTTCTTGAAACCTTTGAAGTAGTGGACACTTTCCTTATTTATGTACAGCTTTATTTACTTTGAGTCTAAGAGGTCAATGAGTTGTCAATTAAAGGCTTTTGCGTTCCATGAGATGGTGCTACAGCATAAGATTCTTCTGGTTTCTTTTCTGTAGCTGCCTCCAGGCTATATGTGGGCGATTGTTCCCAAAAGGAGGGGCTGAAGTAGAGCAGTGGAAGTTTATGTTATCCCCTAAATTGGAAAGAGGATCTTTGTGCAAAAGGATTCCAGAGGCTCTTGGTGGACTTCTAGCTAACTCCTGGGATGGACAGTAAGAAATATAGTCTTTTTTGTCTGTTTTTTTTTTTTTCCTTTTTCTTTCCATCCTTTTAGCCATTAAGGTCTCTACATAGAGGACCAGAGACTGTTGAGGAACATAGAACTCTGTAGTTGGCAACTGTGAGGCTATCTACATAGTCTTTCATTTGTTACTTTCTACTCTCTGCTCTATATGTCAGAGAGGTCAATTGCATGGCTGCTGTTCCTAGTGCCATTAAGATTATCAGTGTCATCACCAATGCTGTTACCAATGGGGTCACAGTTATCATTTCTCTGGTGGTATTGTAAGAGTCACTGCTACTGATGCTACTGAGGCTGCTGATACTGTCACTGTTGCAAACACCAACTGGGTTGTAGTTGTTGGTGTCCAGTACCACTGTCTCAGATATCTCAGTTCCACAGATTTCATGAGATTTAATTTATTCACCTTTGGATCCACAGATGGATAAATTGCCCAGTTCTTGCTGTGCTGTGGAGAGGAACATTTTTGTGTTTTGGATAACTTACTAGTTGCAAAATGGAAAGGAAAAATAAAGGGAATGACTCACAGTAACATGATACTTATATTGCAAATGCAATACAATTTTAACATAAACTTCATTATTTTTTTGGTTCATATCCTCTAATAACATGGCTGTTAGAACTGCCAATTTGACTTGAGAAATATTTTTGCTACACATGTGAAAATAATGTAGAATCCAGCATGGTGTACTTTTAAGATCTTTAGCTCACCTCCCCACAGATACAATGAAACAATTCAATAACTGTCATCTTTGAAAAGGAATAGGGACTAGCAACTATGCAAATTGAAAGTATGAACATCTTCATAAAAGGTAGAAAAAGGCTGATTGACCTTGACATCATGTTGTAGTGTTTGTAAGCACCAGAGTTTTTGTAGAGAGATACCAGTGATATAGGCTCTCTCAAGTCTTGCCCCTTCAGCAGGTCCCCCATGCCTTGGAACTATTACTTTTGGATCAAGCAACCTCAGCATGGAGGTGGAAAAATCTATAACCTCCTTGTGAACTGAGATGCTGCTTCCACGTGATATTATCACTGGAGGCTGATATTGAAGAAAGGTCTGCAGTGAAATGCCTGCCACTTCTGCTATTAGAATACTTTGGTCAAACTGTTTGTGCTCACAGTTGCCATTTTCCAGGTTGTTTGAGACAGACAGACAAGACTGTAATACCCCTACAGGTAACTAAATTATCTTTGACAAGGAGAATTAAATTCTTCCACACTCTTAGGGAAAACCATTGGAAAGTTTCCATTGAAAAATTAATTTTTAACACCTGGGTTTATAGCTAAACAATTGCACTGTCTGCTTGGCACATCCTAGAAATTCAAAAAAAGTCCCCAGGACTTGTTTGCTGCTACATGAAGGGCCTGTTTTTCCTATAAATTACTGAGGGATTTTCAGAGAGGAATGTGCTCTGTTATAAATGGTTTCTGGTTTCTGTCTCTTGTGATCTTTATTTGGACAGTTAACTTCTTGTGGACTGGGCCCACAGCACATGGGGTTCTCCCCTTTTGCTTTATTGATCATAATTGTAACTCTGGGGAAAATCTTTACATTACCTAGTCCAACTCCAACCCTGTAAGTTTGACGCTTGTGGCTCAACACAGTGATGACTCTAGAGCTTCAATAGTTGTATCACTTAATGAAAGGAGGTCTAACATTATGGAAAAATAATACAAGCTTATACTGTGCAACTTGATATCCTAGCACAGGGCCTTTGCATAAGAGAAGTCTAACCTATAGAAATAAGTGCAGAATAGCAAAAAGAATAAAGATACAGAAAAATAAATGCAAAAGGTGAACCAAAACAAAACCCTAGGTGAACATATTAATGCACCAGAACTATGGAAACTATATGATCTAAACTTTAAAAGAAACAGTTTTGATAATATTGAAATTAGAAGAACAATGGCGGTGGGAAAGAGAACTGCAACAAAGAGAAAAAATATGACACAATTTCAAAGAGAATGCTGGTAAAGAAAACATAGCTAAGCAAATAACACAATAAAGGAGCTCAAGAGTAGTCTGGAACTAGCATCCAACTGAATAATCAATCCAGAAGTTAAGGTAGTGAAATACACCCAAAATGTCTAAAAGATAAAAAAATGAAGATAGTGTATGTATCTTATGGGATAACATCAAGAGGAACAATATTTACCTCATAGAGATCCTACAAGGAGAAGAGAGAGAGAAATAGGAAGAAATATCTAAGAAAAATTTGCTGACAATTTCCCTAATCTGAGGAAGAAAATGTATCTCTAGATTCAGGAATTTCAAAGTTACCAAAAAAAAAAAATAAAGAACCCAAACAGACATAGCAAAGACACATTATCATTACAATGACAGAAAGTACAACAGAAGGAAAGAATACTTTAAAAAGCTAAAAATGAATTACATACCAAGGAGTACTCATCAAACTGCAATCAGCTATCTCAGCAGACTTTACAGGCCAGAAGGAGGTTGCATGATATATTCAACAGTCTGAAAGAAAAATTATTTCCATCTTTGTATTATCTTGCAGAATTGAAAGAATAATCAAGAGTTTTATAGACCAAAAATTAAAAGAATTTATAGCCACTAAACAAGCCTCAAAGTAATTACTAAAGAGGCACACACCAGTGGAGTAGCAGTTAAGCACAATCTCTTATATCTCAAGGTTCTAGGTTTGTATCACATGTTGTGGAAGCAGTCAACATGAAAAAATGAACTCAGAAGCAGCAAAACATCAAAAATATAAAATGCAAGTAAGTGGAGAGTAAAATAGTCGACTGCTTGAATAACCTCAGTACTAACATCTTTTTAGTTTAAAGCAGTTGATAAGAATAGAAACTTTATATAAACCTGAGGATTACCTCAAAATGTAACTGCATAGACTAAGTGAAATAGCAAATTGAAAAGGAAAAACACACTACATCACTGTTTTTAAAGCACCTAAGAAGTGAATAAGATAAAAAGAAATTTATAGTCTGAAATAACAACCAAAGAACAATGATTGCAATATATAGTTATATATCAATGATCACCATGAATGTTATTGGATTGAAATCAACAATCAAAAATTATGAAATAATAAGTGTAATAAATAAGATAACTCAGTTTTCTATTGCAGGAAAGACCCCAACTAAGATCTAAATGTAAACATTTTCTCAAAATCAAAGGTTGTTAGACAATCCAAAAGTCCAATGGAAGCATAAACAAAGCAGGGAAAGCCACACTTCTATAAGATAAAATAGATTTCCAAATAAAATAAGCAACAAAATACAGATATTGACATTATATAATAATTAAAAGATAAATTCAGGTGCACCCTGGTGGTCTATAGATTCAGTCCACCTTGGCGCAGTCCACATACATCCCAAGGTCCCCGGTTCAAGACCCAAGGCTGGGGAACAAACAAGATGAACAACTTAATAAAAATAAAGTTCTTTAAAGAAAAGGTAATTTCAGTAAGAAAGCATAGCTCATTATAGGTGCACCAAGTATAGAAGCACAAAATATGCAAAATAACTCTTAAGGGAAATAAAAATATGAAAACAATACAATAATAGTATGAAACTTCAATATCCATTTGCAACAATGGACAGATCAACCAGGAAGAAATGAACAAATAACAGCCTTAAATGACATATTAGAACAGATGGATTTAACAGACAATTCCAAATACTCATGGTGCATTCTCATTGATAAACCACATTGTGGGAAACAAAACACGTCACAACAAATTTACAAAAATTGAAATCACACTAAGACTCCCATCTAATTATAATTGCATAAAATAAAGAAATTAACCACAAAAAGAAAGTTGGAACTTTCCAAAAATATTGAGGCTAACCAACACACTTTTGAATGTTGCTTCAGTGAAAAAGGAAATTAAAGATTAACTTTAAAAGTACTCGGATAGCAACAAGAATGAAGATTCTCTCTATCTAACAGCACTTATGGGATGCAGCAAAAGTAAAACAACAAAGGGAAGGTTATTACTATGTAGGTCAACCTCAAGAAACAAAAAAAGGCAAACAAATAATCTAACTGTATATCTAAAGCAAATAGAAAAAGAACAATTGAAACCAAAGGTCAGTAGAAAGAAATAATGAAAGTCTGGCAGAAATCAAAAAGCCAGTTCAGAATATCAATGAAACCAAAAACTGGTTCTTTGAAATAATAAGCAAAATCGACAATCTAAGACTTATTAAAAAGAAAAAGAAAAAAACCTACTACTAGAAACAGAAACGAAAGGGGAGAAATTCCAATTAATACCTCAGAAATACAAAACTTCATAGATGACTACTGTGCACAGCTATATGCCAAATAATTGAACAACCTTGAGGACGTGGATAGAATTTTTAGAATCATATAGCCTATTAAGAATGAATCAGGAAGAAATGGAAAACCTGAACAGGATTATCACAAGAATAGAAATTGAAGTAATCAAAAGTCTCCCCAAAAATAAAATCTTGGGACAAGATGGTTTTACTAGTGAGTTTTACCAAAACTTCAGAGAAGAATTAATACTTTTTCTTATGAATATTTCCAAAAAACTGTACAACAGTGAGAACTTATAAACACTTAATATGAGATGAGCATTACCTTGACACCAAAAGCAGATGATATTACCAACAAAGAAAATTGTAGACCAATATTTCTGAGGAACATAGATGTAAAAATTATCAGCAAAATATAAGGAAACCAAATCCAACAATGTATCAAAGTAATCGTGCATCAAGACAAAGTGTGTTTATCTTGAGGATTCAAGGAAGGTTCAACATACTCAAATATATTAATGCAATACACCACTTTATCAAAATCAAGAAGAAGATAATATGATTCTATAAATAGATGCAGAGAGTTTTGATTCAGCACCAATTTATGATAAAAACTCTACATAAAATTGGTATGTAAAGAACATACCTCAATATAAAAAAAAGCCTATTGATTTAGTACACCTTGGCACAGTCCATCAGTCCTTATATATATATATACGTATATGTATATGTGTATATATACATATGTATGTTAAGATATATGTGTATATATGATAAACACATAACTGACATCATACTCAAAGGTGAAAAAATGAAAACATGTCCTCCAAGATCAGGAACAAGTCAAGGTTATCTACTCTTACCATTGTTATTTAGCGTTGTATTGTGGGTCCCATCCCAAGCAACAAGGAAAGAATAAGAAATTTTTAAATATCCAAATTGGAAAAAGGAAGTAAAGCTATTTGCATATGATGTGAAAATGTATGTAAGAAAGCTAAAAAAATCCATACAAATACTACTAGAATTAATCAATGAGTGTTACAAAGTGGCAAGCTAAAAATTAATATACAGATATATGTTGCATTTTTACAAGCAAAAAATAAGAGAAAAACCGAAATCAAGAAAACTATCTCGTTTACAACAGAAACAAAAGGAATGAAACAACATTGAATATGTTTAATAAAGCAGTTGAAGAACCCTTACAATGAAGGATATAAAACTTTCTTAAAGGAAAGAAAGGATGATGCAAATAAATGGAAAGATATCCCATACTCTTGATTGGAAATAATTAACATTGTTTAAATGACTATCTTACCAAAACCAATATACATGTTTAATGCAATCTGCATCAATGTCCCACTAGCATTCTTCTAAGAAACAGAACAAAAAAGCTAAAATGTGCATTTAATAGCAAAGATCCTCAATACCAAAGCAAACAATCATGAGAAAAATATAGTGATCAATATTGTATAGTATTAGAATAAAAACAGAGACACAGATCATTGGAATAGAACTGAATCACTGGAAATATTTTCGCAAATATATGGTCAGTTGATTTACAACTGAGGAACCAGATGCAAAACATTTAATTTAGACCACACTACAACACCGCACACAAAATAAGTTCAAAATGTATTAGAGACTTTCACGTAAATTCAGAAACTGTAAAAAACTTAGCAAGTCATTCCATGATATAAGTCTCAGTGAGGGCTTTGTGAACACAACTCCAGCAGCAAAGGAATCAAAAAACAAATGTAAACAAATAAGACTTTACCAAAATAAAAAGCTCTGGAGCAACACAAACTATCACCAAACATAAAGAAAACCTACTGACTGGGAGAAGATATTTGCAAATCATATATTTTACAAGGACTCAATATCCAAAATACATAAAGAACTCATAAATCTCAACGACAGAAAAACAAACTCAATAAAAAATTGGCAGAATTAGATAGATATTTGTCCCAAGAGGACATACAGATGGAATGTTAATCTACGACAAAGGTGCCAAGAGCATACAATGGGAAAAGGAAAGTCTATTCAATAAATGGTGCTGGGGAATATACGCAGACACGTGTAAAAAGCTGAAAATAGATTGTTCATTAACACCATACACAAAGGTTAACTTAAAATGGATCAGAAACATAGACATGATACCCCAAACCACAAAGTACATCAAAGGAGTTATATGATGAACATGCTCCATGACATCAACCCCAATTTTGTCTCTGAGGAAAGAACATTCATGGTAAAAAAAGTAAAACTAAAAATTGTACTACATTAACTTAAAATGTTCTTCATAGTGAAAGAAGTCATCACAAAAACAAAGAGGTAACCCATGTGTCTTCCATGTATAACATTACATAATCCAGAAAGATGCTTGGTATGACTTAAGTATTCAAAATTTATTAACATTTGTTTTGTGTCAGAACATATCTTTGAGAATTTTCCGATTGTGAGAAAAATGTAAACTATAGATTTGAGGTTTGATGCTCTGTAAATATCTATTAAACACTTGCGTTATAGTAAGTCATTTAAAGCCATTATTTTCTTGTTTTTATGTTGAGACAATCTGTTCATTTATATAAGTGAGTTGTAAAATCCTCTACTATTACCATGTTGCTGCCTATGTTTTTTTACATGTAAGAATTAAAATTTAGATGTCAATTATATTTATATTAAGCACATATAAAAAGGAGTAGAACTTTTTGAGTATAGACAACTAGGTGTTCTGCTAACTTTATTATGTCAGCTCTTTTTCTAGGTTTGTGGATATATAAGCTATTATTTATTTAAATAAGATTTCTGTTCCCTTCTCATTCTCTTGATCTTCTGGGATACCCACTATCTTGATTTTAAATTTTCAAATAGAATGACATAGCTTTTGTAGTTTTTTCTTCATTTCTGCATCTTATTTACCCTTCTTTCATATAAATTATTTCTAGTTTGTTATCTTCAGGATCATTAATTTGTTCCTCATTTGATTTATTCTAATACCAATAAATTATAGCATTTCATCTCACTTAATGAATTCTTCATATTCCTGATCTGTTGGGATCTAACTTGTACCTTCAATATCTTTGGAGAAGTAATCTCTTACTTACTTTATGACTTCATGAAATTGATTTTCTGTTTTCTTATTTCTCTTTAAGTTTATTCATGATAGCTGTTTTAGATTAGCTACCAGATTGATCACAAACATCTGTATAATTTTGTTTTATAAAGAGTTGTAAATCTCTACTTGTAATGTCATATTACCTTGAAATCTCATGTTTTTTGTTAGTTGATTACTTTGTGTGCACATTTGAAGCATAAACAATCATTTACAAAATGTAATTAAAAACATATCAATCACCCACTTTCCTTTTTTATTTTCTAGCGTAGGTTGTGCTCTGACTAATTTTTGGTTATTTTTAGATGCTGTTGGTGCTGCTTGTGTATCACGGATGGTATACAGGCTATTCTCAGTGTTCATGGGGAGGAGTAATGTGTGAGGATTTAGTTACTGTTGTTGACTGAATGGAAGAGATCAGCTATTCTTTCTTTTTCTTAAGAGCAAGAAAGTCAGGCATGTAGCAGTCAGGAAGGAGGAAAGAAGAAATGAAGCATTTTATTAAGATAGTTGTTTATTTTAGTTGTTTCTCCTGGTTACAAGCCATGCACTCAAGTCCTTGAGATATAGGTAGATTTCCCCATGGGCACAGGCTTAACCCTTCAACAACCAGGGCATGATGAGACCAAGTTTTTATGCACAAAAGTTATTCCTCTTTGTATTCCCATATCTGAGACTTGGCAGTCTGTCAGCTGTAGGTGCACTTTAAGAAACTAGTAACAATATGGTGAGAGGGAGAGTGAGGGGAATTGCAGTCAAGGACACTTTCTCTTTCACCCTTCTCATTGAGGTCCAAGCCTTGTGTCAATCATCTAAACTCTGTCTCTGATTTACATGGCTTAAGGACCTCAACAAATCTCTGTTCGCCCTTATTCAGACCTCTAGTTTTGGCTGGCAACCCTGATATCTGTCACCTAAGACATCATCTGTACACATCTTATTGCACCCACCTTCTATCATAAAGATGAATAGGTCTTTCCTGTGTTCATAAGCAGATAAATAGGTCTTTTTCTTTATTTGATCCATTAGTTGTATATATAAGGGGAATATAGGGGATGTACCTTACTATTTAATGATGCTGATGTCACTCTCCCTCTATAAGATAATCTATGTAAGACTCATGGTAACCATAAAAGAAGAAACTGCAATGGATTTTAAAAATATGAGAAAAGAAAGCATTACAATATGAAAAATAATCAATTCACTAAGAAAGACAGGAACAGAGCAAAAAGAAAACAAGTACAAGGCCTGAAAAAATCGTCAGATAAGTTAGTTTGCTGATGTAAATAATTACTGCATATAACTTTAAATTGAAATGTGAGGCATCTGGACAAGATGGCAAAATGGCAGGAGCGAGATTCAGGTCCCCTCATAGAGCAACTAGAAATTCACCTATTTTCCAGAAACAAACACTGAGGAAAATCAGGCATAGAGACTGTAGAAATACAGTAGCAAGCAATGATAACAAAGAATAGGCAAAAATGTCTGGGATCAGAGCTGCACTGCAGACTCAGACTTGGGATTCCAGCCATGGAAAAATGGGTGGAACTGAGGGTAGAATCAACCCTCCGATGAATCATGAAAGCAGTAGAGAGTTTTCCCAGTGGGGCCAGTACATGGAGTCAAGGAAGATGGTATAAGCACAGGGCAGAAGAGGCACTAGTGCCCTGATGGTTTGAGCTGGAGACCCAGTGAGAAAATTATGCTAGATTCCACCATAACCTGAAGGCAGCTAAGAGACTAGCCTACCCCTCGACCCCTCTCAACACACTGTCCCAGAGTCAAGGACCTGCTCACTGGAAATCCAGTAGACAGGCTTAAAGGAAAAAAAAGTCTCACAGAAAAACTGTCAACATTACCCATTAGAGCTACTTTGTGGGTGTAAGTGAAACAAAAGTCTGCCAGCTGTGGGCAAACAGCAAGTGATCACTGCAGTTGGGAGCTGGGAGGCTTGGAGATGCCTCTGAATCTCCCACACAAACTCCTACCCATTAGACTGAACTTTCAGACAAAACAGAGGGCCCACATAAGAGCTTCAACAAATCCAACCAGTGATGATGCCACAAAACTCAAGAAATCCCAGTGTCCAAATCAAGATCCAGACTTACTGGGTGTAAGTTAATATCCTACAAAAGGCCATCGATGCAGGAAAACTTAAACGACAGAAATGTAGACAGAAAGTAAAACAGCAAAGATACAGAGAAACATATGTGAAATGAGGAATCCAATAAAAGAAATCCCAGGGAAAAATCTGAATACAACACACATCTGCAAACCACAAGGATGAGTTTAAGACAGCATGCTTATGGAAATCAAGAAAACAATAGAAGAAGAAAAAGAGAACAAAAAAGGAAGAAATTAAGGAGCTAAAGTGAGTTTAATGAAATAAAGAACACAATAGCTGATCTGAAGTATTCAATAGATGGACTCAAGAATAGGATGGATGTAACCTCCAACAGAATCAGTGAGTTAGAAGATAGGGTAGAGGAATACACTGAAGCAAATCAGCAAAAGATAATGCAAAAAATGAAGACAATGCTCGAGACCTATGGGATAGCATGAAAAGAAGCAACATTCACATTATAGGGGTCCCAGAAGAAGAGAGAGAAAAGGAGACAGAAATTATATTTTGAGAAATAATAGTTGAGAACTTCCCTAACCTGAAGATATAAGAAAGTCTCCAGACCCAGGAAGCTCAGAGTCCTTAATATAAGAAATCCAAGCAGACCTACACTTAGACACATTGTCATTGAAATGTCAAAAATACAAGATAAAGAAAAATCTTAATAGCATTCAGAGAAAGGAGTCAGATACAAAAGAGTCCCCATAAGATTGTCAGTGAATTTCTCAACTGAAACCCTACAGGGTTCGGCATGAAATACTGAGATGAATAAAATAAAAGGATTGTCAACCTAGGATACTATACCCTGCAAGAAAATCATTCAGAAATGAAGGCATAGTAAAACAACAACAACAACAAAAACTTTCCCCAACAAGCAAAATTTAAAAGAATTTATTACCGCAAACTCAGTTCGTCAAAATGCTAAAAAAAAAAAAATAAATATACAGTGTAAGTAAATCCCATTTGAAAACAGTAAGACAGCAAATTTAAAAAGTGGGAAGGAGAAGAAGAGAATAAATATGTGTATGGCTAGAATGAGTGAAAGACTAATCTGCTTTCAAGTAAATATAGGAAATAAACATAGAATTCTTAATGCAAAATTCAGTGTAACCTCAATATACATCTCCAGAGAAAAAGCAAAGAAAAAAATATGGAAACCAAGCAAACACGACCACACCCAACACACCTAGGAAGAGAGAGAGAAGAACAAAGACACTGTTTGAAATAACAAACAGAAGACAAATTACAAAATGACATTAAGAAGCTACATATCAATAATCACCCTAAATGTTAATGGACCGAAATTTCCAGTCAAATGACATGGAGTGGCCAAATGGATTAAAAAGAATAACCCAACCGTCTGGAGCATTCATAACACCCACCTTCTTTCAAAAGATAAACAAAGATTCAAAGCCAATGGTTGGAAGACAATCCTATAGTCAAATGGCAACTACAGAAAAGTAGGAATGTCCATACTTATATCTAATAAAAGAGATTCCCAACTAAAAAACATAATGAATACAGAGTTGGACATAAAATAATGATTATGGGGTCAATCCAGGAAGAAGACATAACACTTAGAAACATGCGATGAATGAAGAAGGATCAAAATATATTAACCATGTATTATTAGAACTGATTAGAGACATTGACAGCAGGACAATCATAATATGAGACTTCAACACTCCACTTACAACAATGGACATTTCAACCAAGCATATAATTAACAGGGAAACAGGAGCTTTAAGTGATCATTTGGAACATTTATGTCTGCTAGACACACAGCAAAACTTCATCCAATGATTAGTTTTCATTTTCTTTTCAAGTGGTACCCATGAAACATTCTAAAAGATCAAAGTTAGGGACACAAAAAATGTCTCAACAAATTTAGAAAGGTTGAACTCATACAAAGTATCTTCTCTGATGACAGTGGCTTAAAACTAGAAATCAACCAGGAAAAGAAAGCTAGAAGACCCCAAATTAATTGGAGACTAAACAATATGCTTCAGAATGACTCTTGCATAAAAGAGGAAATCAAAGAGAAACTTAAAAATAGTTAAAGAAATATGAGAATGAAGACATGAGTTACCAGCATCTACGGGAAACACTGAAAGCAGTAGTAAGAAGGAAGTTCATTGCTATCCACATCTACCTCAAGATACAAGAAAAATCACAATCTAACCCTGCATTTAAAACAACTACGGAAAGAACAATTAAAACAAAAAATCAGAAGAAAGAAAATAATCAAAATCTGAGAAGAAATAAATGAGAGAAAAACAAAAAAAGATAATCCATAAGATCAATAAACCAAATAAATGAGAGAAAAACAAAAAAAAGATAATCCATAAGATCAATAAACCAAGAGTTGGTTCTTTGAAAAAATAAACAAAATTGACAAACCATGACCTGACTCACAAAGAAAAAAAGAGAGAAAACTCTCATAATTAGACAGAAATGAAAAGGGAGAAGTTACAATAGATTCCACAGAAATACAAAACATCTTTAAATACTGCTGGAACAAGTTTATGACAACAAAGTAGACATATTTGAGGACATGGACAGATTTCTAGAGAAATACAGTCTACCAGAAATGAACCAGGAAGAACTGGAAAACGTGAACAGAACAATCACAAGGAAAGAAATTGATGAAGAAACCAAAGGTCTCTCTAAAAATAAAAAACCAGGACCAGATAGCTTTACCAATGACATTTACCAAACCTTCAGAGAAGAATCAAAACATATTCTTCTCAAACTCTTCAAAAATATGGAAGAGCAGGAACACTCCCAAATACTTTCAATGAGGCTAATATCACTCTTCTTCTAAAAGCTGATGGAGACATCACCAAGAAAGAAAATTATAGACCAATATCTCTAATTAACATAGATGCAGAAAATCTCAGCAAAATATTAGCAAACTGAATCCAACATACATCAAAAAGATCATCCATCATGACGAAGTGGAATTTATCCCAGGGACTCAAGGGTGTTTCAACATATGTAAATCTACTAATTACACACATCATTCAAGAAGAACAAGGAGAAAAACCACATGATCATATCAACAGATGCAGAGAAAACTTTTGACAAGTATCAACACCAATTTATGAAAAAAAAGAAACTGCATAAAACGAGGATAGAATGTACATGCCTCAACTTAATAAAGGTCATATACAATAAATTCACAGTCAACAGTATGGTCAATGGCAAAAAATTGAAAGTATTTCCTCTCAGGTCAGGAACAAAGCAAGGCTGTCCATTCTCATCGCTGTTACTTAACAACATACTGGAGGTTTTAACCAGAGACATTAGGAAAGAAAAAGAAATAAAAGGAATCCAAACTAGAAAGGAGGAATTAAAACTCTCATCATTTACAGATGACAGATATATATATATATGTAAAATCCCCAAAACTATTTCAAAATACCATAACTTGTCAATAAATACAGTAAAGTGGCAGACTACAAAATCAATGCACAAAAATCCATTGCATACTTACATGCAAACAACAAACTAGAATATGAAATACAAAAAACACTCCATTTAATAGAAGCAAAAAGAATCAAATATCTTGGGATACTTTCAACCAAGGAAGTGAAAGAACTGTACAATGAAAACTACAAGTGCTTCTTAAAAGAAATAAAGGCTACAAAGAGGTAGAAAGACATTCCCCACTCATGGTTGCAATGAACCAATATTATTAAAATGAGCATCTTGCGTAAATCCAAATACAGATTTAATGCACTCTCCATTAAAATCCCTCAGACTTATTTCCAGGAAATAGAACAAAAATCTTAAAATTGTATGGAACAAAAAAGACCCTGAATAGGCAAAGCAATTATGAGAAAAAAGAATGAACCTGGAGAGATTATAGACCCTCACATTGAGCTATATTACAAAGAGATAGCGATCAAAACAGTATGGTACTGGAATAATAACAGAAGCACAGACCAGTGGAATAGACTCAAATGAACAGAAACTGACCCACTCACAGTCAGTTAAACTGTGACAAAGAAGTCAAAAGCACATGATGGAGAAAGGAAAGTACTTTCAATAAATGATACTGGGATAATTGGATAGCCACACGTAAAAGACTGAAGCTAGATCACTCTATACTATCATTCACATAAATTAACTCACAATTAACTAAAGACTTAGAAAGAAGACTGGAAACCACAAAATTCTTGGGAGACAACATAGGAAAGACATTACATGAATTCAGTCTTAGGCCATTGGGAGCACAACTCCAGCATCAAGGGAAACTAAAAAAAACAACAAACAAAAAACCTGGGTCTACATAAAAATAAAATAAAAACTTCTGAACAGTGAAAGAAAACATCACCAAAGCCAAAAGGCAACCTACTACTGGGAGAAAATATTCACATTTCATATTTCTGACAAGGGTTTGATATGTAAAATATACAAAGAACTCATAAATCTCAATAACAGAAAAATAGCAATCCGATCAAAAATGGGAAGGAGAATTGGAGATATATTTTTTCTGAAAAGGATATACAGATGCCAACAGGCACATGAAAAGATGCTCTTACTTGCTTGCTATTTGGGAAATGCAATTGAAACAACAATGAGACATCAACTTACATCTAAGAGATTGACTATTTTCCAAAAGCCTGGAAATAACAAATTTGGCAAGGATGTGGAGAAAAAGGGAACACTTTAACACTATTGATGGGAGTCAAATTGGTGCAATCCCTATGGAAAACTGTGTAGATTCCTCAAAAATTTGAAGATGGAAGTTCCATATGATCCAGCCATCCCACTTCTGGGTATTTATGCCAAAGACAAAAATAAATTAATTCATAGATATGTATACACCCCCATGTTCACTGCAGTCCTATTCACAATAGCTAAGAACTAAAGGAAACTACACATGTGCCCAATGTCAGATGAATGGATAAAGAAAATGTGGTACATATATACAGTGGAATAGTACACAGACCTTAGAAGAGACAAAATCCTGTAATTTGAATCAACAGGGATGAAACTAGAGGGGATTATGATAAGTGAAATAAATCAAAAGAAGATACATACCAGATGACCTCACTTATAGGTGGAATGTGAATAGTCAAAATAAAGGAACTAATTAATCAAAACCAACCCTTGTATACTTACAACAGAACTATGGTTACCGATGAGGAATGGAATGGTGGGACAAGTGATGGTGGAGCCCAATGAACAAGGGTGAAAAACACTTGTTGATTTGGTTGTGGGCAGGGTGTGTTAAAGACATGTTTATGAGGAATGGGGAACCTATGCTATGAATGTATTTTGATGTGTAGAATAAGTTACTATAATAGCAAAATTAAAACAAGTTTAAATGAATACACATTTACTTGCTAAATGTATAAAACTCCATGGCGATTTCAATAGTCTTACTTCAAATTCAAGGACACAAAAAGACTCCAAATGACAGGACGGAAAATATGTATTATACAAATAGAAACTAAAAAGAGTCAGGTATAACTATACTTACGTCAGACACATTTGTTTTAAGTCTAAAATAAGAGAAAGAAAGTCATTGTTTGATTAAAAAGATTAATTTATCAAGAGTATAAATATGTATGCACTCAACATTGGAGTACCTAAATATATTAAGAAATACTGGCATACTGAAATAGGGATATAACATTATAATGTTATAAAAATTATAATCCTAATTTAAAGAATGATTAGAACATTCAAATTTAATCAATAGCACAATGAACTTGATTTATACCATAAACTTCAAAGCATTAGAATACAAAATCTAAAGTTTTCATAAAAAAGAAATAAAAATCACAGAATGAATAAAATAAATTGAAAAAAGTAAAAAAGAAAATATAAACTAAAACCACTTTTAGAAAGATAAAAATCTTGGAATCAAAATAACTAAGAAAAATAGAGGCAATCTTTAATTAAATAAATTCAGATACAAAAGATGTCATGCAAAACAAGGATTGTGAGGTCATTATGAGAAGTATATGCCAAATTTTGGATAACATAAATTAATGGATACGTTTTTAGTATTATAAAGCATATCAAATCTAAATTAGAAAGAAATAAAAATGTGAACAGATGCTTAATGAGTAAGTTTAAGTTAGTAATCAAAAAATCCCCCAACAAAGATAAACACAGGATGGTTTTATGGCAAGTTAGCCAAACTTTAAAAAATAGTTGAAGTCAGTACCTCCGAAACTCTTCTAAAATTGAAGAGACGCACTCACTCTCAAACTGATTTTAGAATTCCAGTGTTATTCTGACACCAAGTCAGTTAAACACAAATATAATTAAGAAAACCACATAAAAATATTTCTATTGAATATTTAAAATTTCTCAATGTAATACTAGCAAATAAAATTTAGTAATACATAACAAAATCATAAACCATGATCAAATGATTTTTATTCCTGGGATATCAAGATGTTTGAAAATAAACAAATTGACATGCTCTGGGGACTTAGCAAATAAGACCACTGAGCATAGTCCACATACATCTCGGGACCGAGGTTTGATACACAGGGTTTGCAGAAACCACTAATATGAACAACTTAGTAAAAAACAAATCTTTATTCCTTCATCACCATGTCTTAACTAACTTCATATTCAGTAGGGAAAACATGATTTCCTGTCAAAATTTAGAACACCACAGAGTGCTTAATTTCATTATTCTTAGTCACACTATTACTGGAAATCCAAGTCAGAGCAATTAGGAAAAATTTGAAAGCAATCATTGTTGAAAATGGAAATATAAAATTAGATCTGTGTGTAGGTGATATTATTCTCTATATAGAAAATCCTTAATACTCCAATAAAACATTAAGAAAAATAAGTTAATTTGCTATAGTTGCAAGATACAATATCAACATGCAGCATCAATTGTTTTTATACACTAACAACAAATACTAAGTACATTTTAAAAATATCATTTGCAATTGCATAAAAATAAAATATTTAAGAATAAGTTTAACAAGAGATAAACATATATACAATGGAATTTAGAAAACCTATGAAGAAAATAATTTTATTTTTAATAGTATTAGAAAAAGCAGTCCTAATTTTCTAATGAACCACAAATGAACTTGAATAGTTAAAGTGATCTTAAGAGAGAACAAACCTGGAGGTATCACACTACCTAATTTCAAAATATGCTGCAAAGTTCTAATAATTAAAAAACATTATATTTGTATAAAAATAAAAACATGCACTAATGGAACAAAATAAAGAGCCTAGAAATAAACTTTCTCATGTACAGTCAACTAATATTTGATAAGGTAGTCAAGAATATTCAATGAGAAAATCTTTTCCAGAAATAGTGCTAGAAAAACTGAACATTCATTTACAAAAGGAATAAATTAGATTTCTATATTCCATCACTCACAAAATTTATAAATAAAAGATTAATGGAGTTAATGCAAGACCTCTCTATGAAACCATACAAATTCTAGGAAAATAAGAAAAAAACATTCCTTCACATCTGGCTTGGCACCTATATTTTGTCTATGACAGAAACATCAAAAGCTGAAGCAACAAAAGAAAAATCAACAAAAAGACTAAATTAAACTGAAATAACTGTACAGCAAATGAAGCATTCAATAAAATGAAAAGGCAACCTATAATTTAGGCTTAAATACTTCAACACCTGATGAAGGATAAATATCCAAAATATAAAAAACGTATAAAACTAGACATAAAAACAAATAATAAAATTTAAACATGAGCAGAGTAGTTGAGTGTTTTTTCAAAGACATAAATATTTAATGGCTAAATTAAGAGATTTTTAACATCACTACTTGTACAGTAAATGCAAATCAAAAGCAAAATGAAATCACCTCAGTGTAGTTATAATTAATATAAAAAACACAGGAGATAACAATTATTAGTGAAGATGTGGAAAAAAGGCAAACCTTGTACACTGCTGTGGATATGTCATTCAATATAAACACTACGGGAAAAATTGTGTATATTGTGCAGGTAACCTTAAAATGGTATTACAAGCAATTATATACATGAAGGAAATAAGATATGTCTACAACTCTATGTTATTTGCAGTATTATTCACAATAGACAGACATGGAAACAATGTAGTGTCCACTGATAGTTGAATAGAAAGCATAATATGGTACACACAAGTGTGCAATGGTATATTTATTCAGCCGTAAAGAAGAAATGTTGCCTTTTGGGGAAAAAAAGCATGGGTGGAACTTCAAGGCATTTTAGTTAATAAAATAATTCAGATGGTGAAAGACAAATACTGCAGTCTCACATGTGATATCTATAAAAACTCAATTCATATAAGCAGATAGAGTACTAGTAGTTACCAGGGAGTGAGGGATAGGTGATATGATGGGGTTTTTATCAAAGGGTTCTAATTTTGAGTTGTAAGATGAATAAATTTTGGTGATCTAATGCACATTATTATGACTTTAATTAGCAATATTATCAGGTATACTTGTTTGTTACGTGTCATGACTTTATGATATAAATACTGTATGACATAATTGAATGCTAGTGTTATGTGGTCTTATCACTAATAATAAGTGGTATTATGCTTGAAAATGGAAGTGCTAACTAACCTTATTGTAATAATTATCTTGCAATATGATCACCTAGAGCACATTGACTTGGGTAGTCACCTATAGAGTAGAGAATCTTTGTGAAAGTTCAGCTTTCCAGAATAGAAGTTTTTCAATATTTTGTGCATGGATAAAAATGTTTGGACACATTGAAGTGTGTAAGAGGAGCAGCTTGATTTTACCAGCACAGCCTCCACCCTAAATGGCACATGTGAGGGCTTAAGGTAGTTCTTGTTTTTTTCCCATGGAGAAAACCTGGTAAGTAAATGTCTGGATTTTCTAGTTGTGTGGATCATTGCAAAAATATACCTATTTCTTTTGTATAGACCTCAGAGTATTAAATCAAAAGCTCCATCCTATGGGGGAGAAAAGAGAGCAGAAAAGGTTGATGAGAGTCTTGGAGGTCATTAAAGAGATGTGTTTTTAATGCAATTTTTACTCTATGAAATGTTTTCCAGTGAGATGAATGGAAGAAAACACTCAGATACCCACAGATAGCCCATGGACACCCTCAGGGCATCATGAGTCAATCCCAAACATACCTCATTCTTCATTCCATTTCCTTTGTGTGCTACTGAGGGTGATATCAAGGTCAAACTCTCAAAAATTGGAGGCATGCGCAGAGAGCAGACCAAGGTGTTACAAAAAAGAGAAATAATAACTTGAACTATAGCACTACTCTTCAGAAACCAAAGAGTGGTTATCCAGTCAGCCACTTGATTGATTGTACAATCAGAAAGAGATAGATAGTTTAATAATTCTGTCACTCAAATGAACATAAGGATGGAGCAAATGTATTTACATAGTTCTGATAAAATCTCAGAGTCAATAACAGGACTAATAGTAAGACTACATTGAAAGTAATTTGTAAAAATTGAAGAAAGTGACTTCTTCAAATGTTAAAACAACATAAGACTCCAAGGAGTATGAAAAATCAAGGAAATATGAACAAGAGATAACAAAATCTTCCAGTAAACAAAAGCAAGTGTACAGAGATCATAGAAGCCAAAACAGCTGTTTAGAGAAAACCCAGTGTGCTAGAAACACACTAAACACAATGTAATAAAATAAAGACAATACATGACAAAATGAGAAATTTAGCAGCAATATAAATATAAGCAACAAAATAGGAACTCTGTAACCCAATAAATCAATGAGTAAAATGAAAAAAATGCAATAAAATACACCAATGCAAACACTCAAGACAATGATAAGGTATTTTGATAGAAAGAAAGAACTTTAAAATTTTATAGTAATAGAATGAAGAACAAAATGAAAGTAAGTAAAGGAAAATTACATGATTAATGAGAAACAAACAAGATAAAAATATACAAACCATTAGAATTCCTGAAAGAAAACAGAAAGAGAGATGGAGGCAGTAAATTTACTTAAAGCAATAATATTTTTTAGTCTAAGATGACATCAAGGTCATTTCCTCCTTTGCTTCTAAAAATAACTAACTTTTCTTTGTTGAAGCAACACTGGTGGGGAGTTATACAAAACTGTGGTGAAGCCAAAGCACCCCAGAAACTTGGGGTAAAGGACTGCAATGGAGAATTTCTTGAGTAACTATATACATTTTCATGACTGGCATAGGTGCAGATGGATGCGTGCAACTGTGGTTGCAGCCGAGCTGCAGAAGCTGAAGCTGCAGAAACAACCAGTTAATAAATATAACAGAGCAGCAAATCCAACATTGAGTGCTGGGAAATGAGGAGCAGATTGTGTGGTAGCATACACACTTGGTTTGAATGAAACCCAAAGAGGAGGGCCTTAGGTAAGAACCACAATTCTCACAGTGATAGGAAACCCAACAAGAGTCTCAAAGTAGAGAACTGCATACCCAACAATTTGAAAATGGCACTTGAGGAAGAACACCAATAACACAATGAATAGTCTGAGAGACCTAGGTCTAGAAGCCCACAGGATTGTTGGCTCCTAGACCAATCCCATGAATAAATGCAACACTCAGCCCAGAATAAAAGTTACCTCCAAATATGTTTGACCTTCCCCCACATAATAGCCATCCTCCCCTAACCAGACTCAAGAAGTGACCCTTAATATGGATGCCTGTGAAGGTCTAAATATAAAAAAAAAAGCCCAGGGTGCCATCTGTTGATAAAACAAAAGATAAAGGGTTTAAATACAAAGTTCTCATGGAAAAGAAGAGAGCACAAGATGCTCTGAGAACACAAAGAATTAAGATTCAGCAAAGAGACAAAAATTACTAAAAACTGTATTTGAAGATATGGATGATTAATTCTTCATAATAGTTAAGGAATTCAGAACACCAATCATAAACTTGAGGCGATAAATTAAAAATCTCATGAAACTATTATAAGAAGGTATTTTAAAGCAAGTAAAATAAATACATCAGCAAAATGAGTTAAAGGTATATAAGTGGTTAAATCAATTGAAAAAATACAAGAGGAGTCAGAAAAACAAGTGAACACATTTTAATAAATTAAACAAGTAAAAGTTGAGCTTTAAGTGAGAAATTAACAGAGATTCAGGATGTGAAGGAGAATGCAATAAAAAAGACCAATACTATAGAAAGATATGAAAGTATAAGCGAATGGTTAGTGTCCTAGAGAGGCAGAAAAAAAAGATGGAAGAAGAAACATAAATTAAGCTGGATGTGATCAGACTAAGCATAATAAGCCGGAAAGAAAGAGAAATACAGGATACTTTCACTCATATGGAAAATACAAAGAATAAAAGCAAATGAACAAATTTCAAAAAATTTACAGGGCACAAGACTGTGATTGTAGGAAGTTGGAAGGGGAATAGGAAAGAAGGAAGGAAGGAGGAAACAAAGTGGTGGCAAAGGGATCTAGAATCCTGGTGGCAGATGTGGTATAAAACATACACAGACTGAGGTATGAACCCAACATCCTAAAATGCATAGAGCAATGCAAATAAAATAAACAATAAAGCAATTTGAAATATAAAAGTGAGAACTTTCTAAAAGATAAGGAATATTCTGGGAGCCATATGACTCCATTAGGAAAGGCAACCTAAGAATAATGGCTATCCCAGAAGGTGAAGAGAGAAGAAAACAGAGAATATATTTATAGTTATAGCAGCTGAATATTTTCTAAACCTGCATAAGGAAATGAATATACAACTAAAGGAAGCCAACAGAACCCTGGTCTATCTAAATGCAAAAAGACCTACAGTAAGAGACTTCTGGCCAAGATGGTGACCTGCTAGGAGCAAGACTCATGTCCTCTCCACAGAGCAACTAGAAATTCATCTATTTTCCAGAAAAAAAAAGACACTGAGGAAAAGGAAGCACAGATGCTGTACAGACACAGCAGCAATCACGACAATAAAGGATACTTGAAAAAATCTGGATTCAGAGCTACACGCAAGATTTAGACTTGGGATTCCAGCCATGGTGGAGGAGGTGGAAGTGTGGGAAAAAACAGCCCTCTCAGGAATTGCAAAAGCAGTGGAGAGCCCATGCATCAGGACTTGGACACGGAGCTTGAGTAGACGGTCTAGGCACAGGACAAAAGAGGCACCAGTGCCCTGGTTATTTGAACAGGACATCAGCGAAAAAAATCATGCTGGGTGCTGCCAAAACTAGAAGGCAGCGAGGGGAATCAACATATTTTCCTGGAGCCGAAGGACCCACCCACTGGAAATCCGGACCTCAGGCATACAAGGAAAATAGAATATTCCAGAGAAGGAAACCTTCACTGCTACCCACTAGTGCCACCTTGTGGGTGTAAATGAAACTGCAGCCTGATTGTCAATTGCATGTCAACAGCAAGGTGATCATTGCAGTTGAGAGCTACGACTCTGGGTGAAGGCTCTGCCTGCCCCAAACAAACTCCAACCCCACAGACAGAACTTTCATGCAGCAACAGAGGGCCCACATAAGAACTTCAACAAATCCAACTAGTGACGATGACACAAAACTCAAGAAATTCCAGTGTCCAAACCAAAACCGAGGCTTACTCAGTGAAGTAAATACCCTACACAAGATAATCACTGAAAGAAAGCCAAATTCACAGAAACATAACCAAAATGACAGAGTGAAAGCACAGAGAAATACATGTGAAATGATGGATCCAATAAAAATCCCAGGGGAAAATCTGAATGCAACAGATGTCAGCAAACTAACGGAGGATTAATTTAGGGCAACAATGATAAAGCTCCTTATGAAAATCAAGAAAATAATAAAGGAAGAAAAAAAGAACAACAAAAAAGAGCAGAAATGAGGCAGCTCAAAATAGATATCAAAGAAATAAAAAACACATAATAGCTGACCTAAAGAATTCAGTAAGATTCTCAAAAATAGTATGAATGAACTCTCCAATAGAATTGGTGAGCTGGAAGATGGGGAAGAGGACTGCACTCAGGCAGACCGGCAAATAGATAAAAGAATGCAAAGAGATGAAGACAGCATCCGAGACCGATGGGATAACATTAAAAGAAATGGGATAACATTAAAAGAAATGACATTCACTTTATAGGGATCCCAGAAACAGAAGAGAGGGGAAAGTGGGCAGAAACTGTATTTGAAGAAATAGTAAATGAGAACTTCCCAAACCTGAAGAATGAAACAAGCCTCCAGACAGAGGAAGCTCTAAGAGTCCCTAATAAAACAAACTCAAGTTGACCTAACCAAGAAACATTGTAATTAAAATGTCAAAAATGCCAAATAAAAAGAAATCTCAAAAGCATCTAGAGAAAAACAAATCACATACAAAAGAGTCCACATAAGACTGTCAGCAGATTTCTCAACTGAAACTATACAGGCTAGGAGGAACTGGCATGATATATTGAAAGGACTGAAAGAAAATAGTTTTCAACCTGGAATACCAAACCCTATAAGATTATCATTCAGAACTAAAGGAATGATAAAAAGGTTTACCAATAAGCAAAAGTTAAATGAATTTATCACCACAAAACCAGTTCTTAAAAAAACATCATAGGACGCTAAAGTATAACAAAACCTCACTTAAAAGAGGTCTATTAGACCTATTCATCTATGTTCCTTAGACATATAGGTCTGTAATTTTCTTCATTGGTGATGTCTTCGTCAGTTTTTGGTGTCAGTGTAATTTTGGCCCCATGGAGAGTGTTTGGGAGTGTTCCCTGTTCTTCAATATGTTGGAAGAGTTTGAGTAGGATAGGTATTAATTCTTCTCTAAGGTTTGGTGAAACTCATTGGAAAAGTTATCTGGTCCTGGGCTTTTATTTTTAGGGAGACTTTTGACTACTTCTTCAATTTCTTTGCTTGTGATTGTTCCGTGGGGCCTATTTAACAACTATATTCATTTAAAAAAACCCAATATAATATAATGTCCTGAGTTTTGTTTGAAATAAGTACCTAATGTGATTAATTATGTTATTTTCTTGGCCTGAAAAAAATCAAAATGAAAATAACATAAGGATTGGTAAAGGAAACTAGAAATCTTGTGGTGGATGTGATGTGAAATGCATAGACTGAGGTGTGAATTCAATATCCTAAAAAGCATAAAGCGAAGTGAAATAATAAAACAAGCATATGTAGTATATAATATATAAGCACATATGCATAATGATAATAAAATGAATATCCATATATCCACCATTTGTTCAATTTTCTTTTTTTGAATTATATGCAAATTTTAAGAAAGCATATAAATAAATTTTAAAAAGACCTACAGCAAGTCATATAGTTTTGAAACTGTAAAAAGCTAAGACAAAGAAATAATATTAAAAGGAAAAATGATGAAGTAATATATGACCATCAGTCTATCATCAGACTTCTAGGCAAAAATTCCACAGGCCAGGAGAATGGAAAAATATATTTGGAATACTCCAAGATAAAAAAAACTGCCAGGCAAATATACTGCAAAACTTTTCCTCATTTATACAGGAGCAACAGAAGTCTTCCCTGACAAACAAAAGCTGAAGAAATTTGATACTAGGAGACCTCCTGCTGGGATCAATAAAGAGGAAGCTTAGTTTAGATAATCAATGCCTCAGTGGAAAAAAAAATAACCCAGATGCCTGGAATACTAGGTAACTGCCCCGAAGGGAAAGCTGCGGGGGTGGGGTGGAGGGGTGGTTGTTTGTTTCCCATTGAAGCTCAAGAAGAAGTCAAGGGCCGGAATAGTTAGCTAAAACCTTTTGAATGTAAACTCACTTTGTAAACAATGATTGTAAGAATGGCCAATTTTCTTCTTGTATTTTTTCTGTGAATGATTTCTTTGTGTAATGACAATAAATACGCAAGGCGTCAGTTACTCCGTGTGACAGTTTAGGGTGACAGTTCCCCAAATCTGTTCACCCCCTGACTCCGCTTTCTTTCTATTTTGGTCTTTTGTCTTTCTCAATCCTTTGCAGCCCCCTTCCTTCAATACGGTTCCCTGGATTCAAGCCCGACAACCTCCCTTATAGGACATTCTGAAAGTTGCTGTTCTATCCAAAAACAAAGAAAAAAGTAAGTTCACATAAATTAAGCAAGATAATTAATACACAAAACAAGAAAACAAAGATCAAAATAGTAGTAAGAAATCATCATATATCAATTACCACCCTGCAATTAAATGGACTAAGTTTACCAATAAAAAGTAGTTAGATGGATTAAAAAAGACCCAACTATATACTGTTTGCAAGAGACTAACTTTAAAATATAGAGACAAACAGACAAATTGAAGGAATGGAAAATGGTTCTCCAACAACTGGATACTTTTAAAAGACCAAAACTGCTACACTCCAATCTGACAAAATTGGCTGCAGCCAAAAAAAATAAAATAGGAACAATAGTCATTATAAAATAATAAAGGGATCAATTCAACAGGAATACATAGCACTAATCAAAATATATTCACCCAGTGATAAGAGAATGCAACTATATGAATCAAATATTAATAGATCTAAAGAGAGATACTGACAGCAACATAATAATTGTGGGGAACTTTAACGACTCACAGAAATGAAAAAAGTACAGAGAGAAAATCAATAAAAATATTACTTTTAAATTAGATTAGGTAGACAATAGGTGATAGATATCTTGGGATATTTCACCCCAAGACAATGCATCATTCATTCTTGTATATGTGCTCATGAAAAATTCTAAAGAAAATAATGCATGTTGGGACAGAAAAGCATCTCAATAAATTTATAATCATTAAAATTTTCATCTAGTCATGCCGGGTTACTATGGTTATTCGGGTGTTAAATCTGCATCTGTGGTGGTGAAGTCCAGACCAAGGACCTGAGTCTGTGTCCTGGGAACAAAGGGAACAGCCAAAATGATTGATTGAATGAATGAATGAATGAATGAACTTCCTCCTCTCTCTGCCTTTAACTCTGCTTAACTGACTCTATTCCTGCATTTAAAAAATCATATCTAGCATCTTTTAAATCATGATTGCATAAACCAGAAATTAATCAAAAAAGGAAAGAGTCAAACACCAAAGGAGTTGAGGGTAACCATTATGTTACTGAACAACTCTTGAGTAAATGGTTAAACCAAAGGTAAAGTTGAATAATATGTGGAGTCAAATGAAAATGACTTATCAGAATGTTTGCGATGCATCACAAGCAGTAATAATAAAGAAAATTTCGAACAATGTAGACATAACTCATGACATCAGAAAACTCAGTAGGAAAGAAATCTAAGACTTCACTGAAAGGAAATACAAAAGGAAGACAGAATGAAACCTAAAGGAGAAGGAAAAGCAGTGAAAATTGAGGCAGAAGTAAATGAAATAGTTGTATAAGTCAATATCAAAAACAATTAAACCAAGAATTTGTTCTTTGAAAAATAAACAAATTAATCCACTGGTGTGACTCACAAAGAAAAGAGAAAAAACAAATAAATTGAAAATGAAAGAGAATAAATTATAACACAATCAATACAAGCAATTAAAAAAGAGCATTTTGAAGACCTATATGGCAAGAGTTGGATAAATTAGACTAAATGGATAAATTCTAAAGAAACATGCAACATTCCAATACTAAATCAGGAAACAGAAAACCTGAGAGACCTATAATAAACACATAAATTAAAACAGCTATATTTTCCCAACAGAGAATGGCCAAGGACCAGATGGTTTCAGTATAGAATTCTATCCAAATCAAACTTTCAAAGTACTAATATCAATCTTTCTCAACCTTTCCCAATATGTGTGGAAGGCAAGCTTGCAAGTGCATTGTATGACTTCAACATTACTCTGACACCAAAATCAGAAAAAATATATCTTCAAAAAGAAAATTATACACTAATATTTCTGATGAATATTGATGCACAGACCCTCAAATACAGGGAAACAATATTCAACATTTCATTAAAAGAATCACACACCATGATTAAGAGAGATTCATTAAAGGGATGTAAGGATAGTTCAACATGCACAAACCAATAAACGTGATCCATCACATCAACAATAGAAAAGAAAAAAAATCATATGATCCTCTCTATGGACACAGAAATAAGAAATGGACAACATTTCACAACTTTTATATTAAAACCATCCATAAATGGATGTAGCCAAAGTATACATTTGCATAATTAAAACCATATATGACATATACATAGCCAACGTGATTCACATGGGGAAAAACTGATAAACTTTCCTCCAAGATCAGGAACATGTAGCATATATACTCTTTATACTATTATTCAATATGGTGTTAGAAATCATGGCATATGCAATTAGACAAGAGGACATAAAATATCCAAATTGTAAAGAAACAGGGAAACTATAACTAGTTTCAGGTGACATTTTATTTCTATCTATCTATCTAAAGTGTGTAGATCCATATGTGCATATATATATATATATAGAGAGAGAGAGAGAACTCCAAAGCCTCCAGTCAAATGCTCCTAAAATAATAAATAAATATAGCAAAGTGGCAGGCTACTACATATATATTTATACTATGTGTTTTCATATTATATATTTATAAATCAAATTCATTTCTAAATAACCAATTAGCAGGAAAAAAATCTTCAGGAAATCAATTCCACTTTTAATTGCATCAAAAAGATTGAAATGTCTTGGAATAAAGTTAACCAAATAAGGGAAACAACTTTACTCTGAAAAGCAGAAGATGTTTTTTTTTTTTAATAAATAAATGACTTTGCTTCCACAACATCCCAGATCTCACTCTCATTTGACATCTGCTGGACTGTGATCTGCTGGTGGATTGCATTCAGACCTCTTGGGTTTCTCTTCTTGTGTCAATTTGTTCATAACTATGACTTTGGGGACAGTCTATTCATCCTTACCCTGATTCCAATCCTATTGGTTGAACTCTCTGACCTCAACACAGGACTGGCTCTAGAGCTTCAACAATACTGAGAAGTGCTGAGATCACATAACTAAAGGAAATCTAACATTACAGATAAACAATCAGGACTTTATTGTACAATTTAATATCCTGACATGAGATTTTTTACAGCACAGAAACATAGAATGTCAAACACACGCATAAGACACGGAAATATATTAGAAATTATGAACCAAAGCAAAACCTCACAAGAAAATCTGAATGCAAGGAAATTAGGTGAACTAATTGATGAAGACTAAACCAACAGTTTTAAAGATAATCAATGAAATAAGGAAAAAGTGGAGAATAAAAAGATAAGTACAACAAAGATAGTGAAACTATGAGGCAGTTCCACAAAGAATTCATTGAGCTAAAATACAAAATAGTTTAGCTAAAAATGCAATACAGGTAATCAACAGTAGACTGGAAGAAAATTCTAGTTGAATCAGTGAGTTAGAAGATGAGGCATAGGAATACACCCAAGAAGACAATAAAAGAAACATTTTAAATGAAAACAACATTATGAGAGCTGTGGAATAACATTAAGACAAACAACATTCATAGTGTTCTGAGAAGAAGAGAGAGAAAGACAATGACAGAAACTTTATTTGAAGAAATAATAGCTGCAAATTTTCCTAATCTTAAGAAGGAACCAGACAACCAGACTTGGGAAATCAGAATTCCAAGGAAATCCATATAGAGAAATATGCCAAGACAAAGTATCTTGAAATAACCTAGAAAAAATTGTTTCAAGCAAATGAACTCCCAGAAGACAGTTGACAGATTTCTCAGCTAAAGTTTCATAGAAGGGAAAGGCAAGATACAGACAAAGTACTGAAATTAAAGGAATTCCAACCAAAGATAATCTACCCTGCTAGATTATCACTTAGAATCGAGGAATAGCAATTTGAAAAAAGAAGATGTCAGCTGTAGTTGGTCCCTAAGATGCTCCAGGGACAGACTAGGAGTTTTCCTGGGTTGGTACAAGTGGAAACATTTTCTCAAACTTTAGTGGATTGCTGGGGAAGATTATGACATAGAATGAGTTTGGAGCCAAGCAAGTACTTTATAAATGGGTGAGAAAGATGTGGCAGTTGGGTGCAGTGATATAAACAATGACCACAAGTCCTTTATTCTCCCCCTCGCACTTACAGAAATGGAAGCTCAATATGCCTTAGCTTGCAATAGTGCTAAGGCTCACCAGAACTTTCAGAAAAGACCCAATAGCTGCTCTAATCTCCAGCAGTATTTCATTGATAGATTCAATCTCAGCTGCCTCCTTGGTTCTCTCACTGGCTCTTAGAGAAACAGCAGAGGCAGCCACGCTAATTTCCAGTGGCGTGAATACAGTTTGGGGAATGGCAAGCCTAGGTTGAACTGAGTGAGGGACGTGTGAACAAGGATAGCTGCTGGCACAGAGTCTTGGCTTAAATAAAGCCCCAAAGGAGAGAATTGGGGGCAGCCAAACCAGGAGCATAGAGGCAAGGCGCTCCTCCTACCCCACACCTTGGGACTCAGGCTCCTTGGGACTTGGTCCAGTGACTTAGGACTCTGGTGGTGCAACCTGTGGATAGAACTTGCTCTTGATGGCCTGATGAGGACGGCAAGTCCAACCACAGTCTTCAGAGACAAGTCTCCCAGGTCAAGTCATTTGAGTTTTATCAGCAAAATAAGGTCCCACCCCACACCAGGATGCAACAATTGCACTTCTGCTGGACACAGCATGCCCCTCCCCTACCCAGCAGTCACCTTCACTCCATAACACAGGAAAAAACACTACAGAAGCCTGTAAGTGTCAAAAATATAAAACAAAAAGAGTGCCTGATGACAGAAAATGAAAATCTAGCAGCAGCTGATCAACAAGAACCCATACCATGGGAAAACAAACAAGCATAACACACCTCAAACTCTCAAGAAATGGAAATGCAACAAAAATGATAGCTAACCAAAATTTTTGAAGATATAGAAGAGTGATGCTTTTTAACAGATAAAGAATTCAAGGTGGCAATCATAAAGAAATTCAGAGAGTTAAAAGGAATTTTAGAAAATCAATGACCTCTAAAGCAATTAAGGACCAGAAGGCAGAAACTGAAGCTCTACAGAAAAATAAACTGAGAGATACATGCAGGATGTAAAGGATTTAATTAATGAAACTAAGAATAATATAGAAATTTATGGGAATAGAATAATGCAAATGGAGGGAAAAAATGGCTATGTAGAACAAAGTAATGTAGAAAGGAACCAGAAGGAAGATGAAAGAGAAATTGAATGCAAAAAAGAAGAAACATTAAGAGAGCTATCTGACAGCATTAGGAAAGGCAAAACAAGAATATTGGATATCCAAGAAGGTGAAGAAAAAAAGAAGAGTACAGAGAACATATTGAAAGAAGTAATTGGTGAAAACTTCTCAAACCTAGAGAAAGAAATCAACATACAAGTCAATGAAGCCAACAGAACTGTCAATTATATAAATGCAAAAAACTACAAGACACAGAGTTGTGAAACTATCAAAAGTCTAAGATAAAGAAAGAATCCTAAAGGTAGACAGGGAAAAAGGCATATAACATATAAAGGTTAAACCTTTATATAAGATAAACCTTTATATAAGATATCAGATAAACCTCAGACTTCTCAGCAAAAACTCTACAGATCTAACTAGAGATATTGACAACAGTACTAGGAGACTTTAATACTTCTCTTTCAGTAAAAGGCAGATCCTTCAGACAGAGAATCAATAGAGAAACAAGATCTTTAAACAAACAAAAAATAGAAGAGATGGACTTAATAGATATGCATGCAGAGATAATACTTCATCCTAAAACGGCAGACTCATGGAACATTCTCAAGGAAAGACCATATGTTAGGACACAAAACGGTCTCAATAAATTCTCAAAAATTGAAATCATATCTAGCTTCTTTTCAGATCACAACAGCATCAAACTAGAGATCAACAAAAAACAAGAGAGGAAAATTTCAAAAGGGTAGAGAATAAACATCATATTGTTGAACAAACATTGGGTAAAGGAGTAAATTAAGGATAAAATTAACAACTACATGGAGTCAAGTGAAAATGAAGACACGACATGTCAGAAGCTGTGAGACACAGCTAAAAGTAAAAGCATGGAGATTTTTAGTGATACAGTCCTACCTTAGAAAGCAGGAAGAGTCATAAATAAAAACCTACAATGTCATCTAAAGGAACTAGAAAAAGAAAAAAGAAAGCTAAATCAGTAATAAGAGGGAGAAATAATCAAAAAGTTTAAGAAACATAACCACTAATAAGAGGAAAATTTTTAGTGATACAGTCCTACCTCAGAAAAAAAAAATTACTAAAAACCTAAACCTTCATCTAAGGGAACTAGAAAAATAAAGTTAAATTCAACCAAAGGAAGGAAACAATAAAACTCAGGACAGAAATAAATAAAGTAGACATCAAAAGATTATCTAAAAAATCAACAAAAAGTTGGTTTTTTTGAAAGAGTAAACAAAACAGACAGACCACTAGCCAAACTCACAAAAAAGAGGCTAGAGAAAACACAAATAATAGAATCAGAAATGGAGGAGGAATAATCACAGTACATTCAGCTAAAATACAGAGGACTATAAGAGAATGCTGTGTACAACTATATGGCAACAAATTGGGTAGCTTAGAAGAAATAGACACATTCCTGGTAATTCACAACATTCCAAAACTAAATCAAGAAGTAAAAATCATAATTAATCAATCACAAGCAAAGAAATTGAGACAGCAAAAACTTGCCCCAAAACAAAAAACCTGGACCTGAATGTTTCACCAGTAAATTCTACAAAACATTCAAAGAATTAATACCAATCCTTCCTAAATTTTTCAAAAAATTGAAGAAAATGGCAAAACATTGAAGCATTATTGTTTGAGTATTATGTTCATTCCAAAACCAACAAAAGAGAGCATCAAAAAAGAAAATTAGAGACGATATCTTTGATGAATATTGATGCAAAATTTCTCAATAAAGTACTAGCAAACTGAATTCAACAATGTATTAAACAAATCATACAACTGTAATCAAGTGGGATTTATTCCAGGGAAGCAAACGTAATATACTACATCAATAAAAAGTGACAAAAACCAGATTATATCACAATAGAGGCAGAAAAACATTTGATAGCATTCAACACCCTTTACGTTAAAAACCTTCCGAAAATAGATATAGAAGAAATGTACTTAATCATAATAAAACCAATCTTTGCGAAGCCCACAGCCAAAATTGTTCTAATGGAAAAAAACTGAAAGCTTTTCCTCTATGATCAGGAACAAAGCAAGGCTATCCATTCTTACCATTACTATTTAATATAATGTTGGAGAACCTGACCAATGCAATCTGACAAGAAAAATCTACAAAAGTTATCCACAAAGGAAAGGCAGCAGTGAAAATACCACTATTTGTGGATGATATGATAATATATAGAGAACCCCAAAGACTCAAATAAAAAGCTACTAGAAATAATAAGCAAATATATAAAAATGGCAGCTACAAAATATATATAAAAATATGTGGCATATCAGTATGCTAGAAATGAAAATACAGAAAAAGAACTCAAGAAAACAATTCTATTTATAATTACATCAAAAAATGAAATAGCTTGGAATAAACTTAACCAGGAAAGTAAAGGACATATACCATAACTACAAGACATTGCTAAAAGAAATAGAATATGACACAAAAAAATGGAAAGATATTCCATATTGATGGATGGGAAGAATTAATATAATAAAAATGACCATACTGCTCAAGGAAATATAGAGTTTCAATGCTATCCCCATCAAAATTCCAAAGATGTTCTTCACTGACATGGAACAAAAAGTCATGGAATTATGTGGAACTACAAACAACTCAGGATGGCAAAAACCATCCTAATGGAAAAAATCAACAATAGAGAGTCTTTCTCCCTGACCTTAAAGTCTACTGTAAAGCAATAATCATCAAAACAGCATGGTACTGGAATGGAAACAGAAATACAGATCAATGGAACAGAACTGAAAGCCCAGATATAAACCCAAATACATAGCCGTCTAATTTTTGACAAGGAGGCAAAACCTTATAACGGGGCAAGGATAGCGTCTTTAATATATGGTGCTAGGAGGACTTACATCCACATGCAAAAGGCTGAAGCTAGACCACTACTTAACACCATACACAAAAGTTAACTCAAAATGGATTAAAGACTTAGATGTAAGACTGAAAACAATCAAATACATAGAAGAAAAGAAAAAAGGCAAAACATTATTGGACATACTCTTAAGAACTATCTTTGGGAGCTTGACTTTAATTGCAAGACAAATAAACTCTAAAATAAAAT
Source organism: Solenodon paradoxus (assembly GCA_004363575.1). Classification (NCBI taxonomy): domain Eukaryota; kingdom Metazoa; phylum Chordata; class Mammalia; order Eulipotyphla; family Solenodontidae; genus Solenodon; species Solenodon paradoxus. Next base: position 143,236 of record RJWH01002728.1, read on the forward strand.
AAACATGGGAATACATCAAACTAAAATTCTTCTACAAAACAGAAGCTTGTATCAAAACAAAAAGGTATCCAACTGATGGGAAAGGAAATTTGCCTACCACACCTCTGACAATGGGTCAACATCCAAAATATGCAAAGAACTCATAAAATTAGACAACAGAAAACCAGCAATCCAATAAAAAATGGGCTGATGACCTTAACAGACACCTCTCCAAGGACACATGCATATGGCCAAAAGGTTCATGTAAAGATGTTCTACTTACCTTACCGTTAGGGAAATACAGATCAAAACAATAATGACATATCTACTACCTCACACCTGTAAAACCGACTCTCATTCAAGAAAAAGGAAACAAGTGCTGTAGAGGATGTGGAGCAAAGGGAACTCTAATTCATTACTGGTGAGAGTGTAAAATGGTGCAACCATTCTGGAAAGCAGTATGGCAATTCTGCGTAGAACTGAGAATGGAAATTCCATATGATACATTTCTATACTAGGTATTATTCTAAAAACAAAATGACACTGACTCACAAGATATATATGCACACCCAAGTTCATTTCAGCTTTATTCACAATAGACAATAGGTGGAAACTACCCAAATGCCCCAAAATAGATGAATGGATAGAGAAAATATGCAGCCATTCAAAAGGAAAAAATCTGCCATTTGCAGCAACATAGATGAACTTGAGAGAATTATGCTTAGCAAGTTAAGCCAGAAGAGTAAAAAAGACAATGTATGTTAGCACTCATGTGATGTGTATAGAGATAGAAAACAAATAAATGACGAGTTAAATAATACCAAACTTAAAAAGAGAGAGCTAGTCCAAACAAAATAGACTCTTAGTGATGGGGAAAAATGCAAATCAAAAAGTACAGAAGATATGGGAAATGGGTGGGAAGAAATGGGGTACAGGGGGTTAATTGCAAAGTAAAAACATAAAGGGAAATAGTGGTAAATCTGTTGTGCTATATACAGATGTAAATTTGCTATTATGTATACCTCGAATAAGTTAATGTTAAAATTCAATATTCCTTCAATAAAATACATTTAAAAAATAGTTGAATACTAATAATAATGTTTGCTGTTAATCAAAATTTAGAGGAATTTATAACCACAAAACCAAATAAAGTGTAAAGAAATAGCAAGAATCAACAATACTTCAAAAATATAAAATATGTAGAGGAAGACAGATAAAATGAACTCAAGACTAACTTGCTTTCTAGTTAAAAGATGTGATAAGCATATTAGCTTTTATATAAACCCAAGGGTAACATCAAAACATAAACACATAGGGAACAAAAAAAGAAAAGAGAAACCAAACACAAGAATGTTTCCAACTAAAGAGACAGGAATGAACATTACCTAATGAGTAAGGGGTCAACTAATCAAGAAGATGAAACTCTTTCATATGCACCAAATGAAGAGCATCAAAATGTACACAGCTCTTATTAACAGCACTAACAAGAGTAACAGACAATAATACAATTATCATAAGTGACATCAATACTGCACTTATTATTATCAACAGACAAACCAGACAGAAAATTAGCAGGGAAACTGTCTAAATGGCATGTTAGAAGAGGATCTAATAGATATTTACTGAACGCATCATCCTAAAACAGCAAAATTTATATTTCTCATGGTACATACTCAGACCATATGATTATGCACAAGTTTCAACAAGTTTCTAAAGACTGAAATAAAAAAAAGTATGTACTCTGCTTACAATGGCAAAAAATGAGAAATCTACCATAAAACCCTGCAAAATTCTACAATATGTACAGGATAAACAAGATACATTTAAATGACTGTTGATTAGATCTCTGGTTTGGAACTTAGTTTGCAGCAACATGACCAAATCACCAAGAAAGTTGGAATCACCAGCAAAGTATGGGATATGGTCTCATGCTTGTGAAGAAAACTTAAATCAACCAGCATGCCAAGTACAATTTCTCCTTCTGCTTCAAAACCAAGATGAGGAGAGGGACAGTGGGGATCTGGCACTGTAGTGCCTGCATGAAAACGGTAGCTGGTGGTGCCTGGACCTACGACACCACTTCTGTTGTCACAATAAAGTGACATCAGAAGACTGAAGGAATTGAAAGACCAGTAGAAAAATCTCCTCAGTTTGAAACACTGCAGGCCTGTAATACATGGGTTAATTTATGTCAAAATGTTATTTTTAAAAAATGACTCTTGGTTAAAAGAGGAAGTTAAAGAAATAATTAAAAATGGGAACAAAAGAGAAGAAAGACACGAGCTATCAGAACTTATGGTATGCAGAAATAGCAATATTAAGAGATGTTTATAACAATCCAGGCCTACAACAAAAAAAAGAAAAATTGTACTGCAGAAGGCAGTAACAAAAATTGAGAAAAATTAATGAAAAAGAAGTCATAAAGAAAATTAAGAATATAAATGAAATTAAAATCTGGGTTATTTTGAAAAAAATAAAGAAAATTGAAAAATTACACCTAGGTTTATCAATAAGAAAAAGAGAAAAAATAGCCAGCATCAGACATGTTTGGGGAGAAGTAATAAAGATTACCTTAGAAATATAATGCATCATAAAATACAAAAATGTACCACTGTATGCCAATAAATTGAATAAACTATATGACAGTGAAATTTTTAGAAACATGCAATCTATCAAGCCCGAATTAGGAAGAAATAAATTACATAAAGACCAATCAAAGAAATAGAAGCAAGTAAAAATCTCTTCATAAATAAGAATCCATTACCAGATGACAGCACTATTCAATTTTTCCAAACTTTCAGAGAAAATTTAATATATATTCTTCTCAAAATTGTCCAACATTGCAAAACAGGGAACACTTCCAAACATATTCTAGGAGGCCAACATTGCACTGATACCAAAAGCAGAAAAGGATGTCATCAAGAAAAAACAAATAGACTAATGTATCTGAACAACATATATGCAAAAATCTTAATCTAACAATACAGCAAAAGGATCATTCAATGTGAACAAGTGAGAATCATCCCAGGGATGAAAGGATGTTTCAACATATGCAAATCTATTATAGTAATGCATAAAAAAGCAAGGAAAATGATATGATCATATCAATCAATGCAGAGAAAGAATTTGACCAGGTTTAGTAACCATTTGCGATAAAAATAAAACTATAACACTAAAAAATTTCCATAACATAATGGAGGACATATAAGATAAATCTACAACCAACATGTTCAATGCTGAAAACTTGAAATTGTTTCCTCTAAGAACCAGAAAGAGAAAAGCTGGTCTCTGGTCACCACTGCTATTTCACATCATACTGGAGGCCCAAATTGAGAAGGAAACCAAATTGGAAAAGATGTAAAACCATGACTATTTAAAGATAACATGACAATATATGTAATAAAACCCTAAAGATTCCATCAAAAATGCTAGAATTAATAAATATAGCTAATTGGCAGGTTAAAAACTTTATATAAAAATCTTTCACTTTTATGTGCAAACCATATAAGAGAATTAAATCAAGAAAACTATCTCATTTACAATTAAAAATAATTTATTAACAAACGAAGTGAAGCACCTATACAATTAAAACTATATGACTTTGATAAAATATAGAGAGAAAGATGCAAAGAGATGGATAGCTGTTACATACTCATAATTGGGAAGAATTACCATTGTAAAAAATGGTCCTGTTTTCTAAACAATATAAAGGATTAATGCAATCACCATCACAATTCTACTGGAATTTGGAATACTACAATGGAATATTACATAGTTGTAAAAAAGAAAAACATCTGTCATTTGTTGATAACATGAACAATATTTTCCTTGAAAAAAGTTTAAAGGAAAAAGAACAAAATAATTTAAAATAAATATGGAATCATAAAAGAACCAGAATAGCCAAAGAAATCATGAGAGAAAAGAACAAAAGTAGAGGCATTGTATTCCTGAATCTTCAGCTATATTCAAAATGGTAGCAAGAAAAACTGTATTGTATTGGAATAAAAACAGATACACAATCTGTGGAATAGAAAAAAAAATCACCAATTATATACTCACACATATATAGTGAGTTAATTTGCCACAAAGTTAGCTAAGAGTATACAATGGAAGAAAGAAAGACTTTTCAAAAATGGTGTAGGGAAAATGCAAAAAAAAAGAATCTAGACAACCTTTTTAACACCATACACAAAAATTAATTGAATGTAAGATCATAAACCATAAAATACTTAGAAGACAACACAGGCACTATAGTTCATGGCAACAACCTTCAGAGGAACTTTGGAGACAACTGCAGTGACAAGGGAAACAAGAGAGAAAAATAAGCAAATGGGACTGTATCATACAAAGAGCTTCTGCAGTGTGAAAGAAACTGTCACCAAAATGAAAACATGCCCTACTAACTGGGAGAAGATCTTTGCACATCATACAGCTAATGAGGGTCTAATATGCAAAATGCATTTTTAAAAATTCATAAAACATAGTAACAGAACAAAATAAAAATTAACAGAAGAATTGGATAGGCATTTATCCAAAGAAGACATACAATTGACCTAAAGGCATATGGAAAGATGTTCTTCTTCACTTGTTATTAGGGAAAAACAAATCAAATCCAAACCACATGAGAATGGGTATTACCCCAAAGACTGAAAACAATACTTGTTGGCCAGGATGTGAGGGAAGCAAAACATTTTAGATTATTGGTGGGAGTATAAATTGGTGCGACCTTTATGAAAAGGCGTATAAAGATTCATCAAAAATTGAGATTGAAAATATCATATGGTCCTGCCATTCTACTCCTGGATATTTACCCAATAAACACAAAAATCTCATTGAAGAGAGATGTGTGCTATCATGTTTCTTACAGCATTCATAACAGCCAAGAATGGAAACTCCTTAAGTTCCCACATCTAGATAAATGAATAAAGAAAATGTGGCATACATACACAATGGAATATTACATAGTTCTACAAAAGAAAAACATCTGTTATTGATAACATGGATGATACAGGAATTATGTTAAGTGAAATAAATCAGAAGGAGAAAGATAAGTACTGAATGAACTCACTTATATTTGGAATATAAAACTAAAAAGAATATTAACAGAAGAAAATAAAATTCAACATTCAGACATTGATGACAGAAGTGAAGTTGTCCATTGAGAGAACAGGGTGGGTAGTGGGAGAAAAAGTGGTGGGTATCCGAAGGACAATGGTGGAGGACTTTTGGTAATTTGATGCTGGGCATAATGTAGTTATATATTTGAGAAATGTTGATCCTATGCATTTGGGCTTACATTTTTCATAAATTAAAGTTCTTCAAATAATTTTTAAATCTTCAATAAAATCATGGTAAATCAAATTCAACAGCACTTTAAAAAATTAACATCATGACAAAGTAGGGCTATTTCAGTGATGTGATGATGGTTAAACACACAGACTCTATCAATTTAATACATCAGATGAATAAAAGCAAAACCCAAAATCTATGATATCAATAGATGCAGAGAAAGTATTGGAAAATATTAAACACCCATTCATAATTGAAACTTTTGGCAAAACGAAAATACATCAATATAAAAAATGATATATGACAAACTCACAGCTATCACACTCAGTGGCAAAAAACTGCAAGCATTTCTCCTAATATCTGTTAGAAGACTAGGATGTCCACTCTCACCACTACTATTCAACTTAGTTTTTAAAATCCTGCTCTTAGTAATTATGTAAGCAAAATACATTAAATGAATCCAAGTTGTAAGTAAAGAAATAACTTTATCAATAATTGAAAATGATATATTTTACCTAGAATCTCCAAAGGCTTCACTGAAAAACTGCTAAAAATGAAAAAATGAGCAAAGTTCTAGGATATAAAATTAATTTATAAAATATGTGGCATTTATATATCAGCAAATGAACTAGAAAAAAAGACATATTAAAAAGCAATTCTATTTACAATAGCATCAAAATGATAAAAATAGCAGGAAATAATTTTAACAGAAGAGGTGAAAGACTTACATTGAAAAATAGCATACATTGTCAAGATAAATATAAGAAGACACAAAGTGATGGAAACAATTTTATGTTTATAAATTAGAAGAATTAACATAGTTAAAATGGCCATCTTACCCAAAATAACATACAAATACAATGAAATTCTCAATTTTCTTTTTTCTTTTTCGAGAAAATGAAAGAAAAAATTGCTGAATTTTGTATGGAACTACAAAAGGTCTCAAATAGTTAAAGGTATTTTCAGAAAAGAAGAAAAAAATTGAATAATCATTCTCCCCACGTTCAAACTGTGCTACAAGTGACTGCATCTAAAGAGTATGATTTTGGAACAAAAATTGATATAGATTGGTGGAACGAAACTGAGAGCAAATAAATAAAGCCACACATATACGGACATTTAATCAATGACAAAGGAGTGAAGAGCATCAATGATGTAATGAAAGCCTTTTCAACAAATGGTGCTGGGAATATTGGACAGCCTTTTGCAGAAAAATAATAAACTAGATAATTCATTGAAATTATACAAAAGTAATTAAATTGATATTGCATGGGCACAAAATATGAAACCATAAAATACATAGAGGAAGCATAAACAATATACTTTAGGAAATCAACTTCAGAGAGGCCTTTGAAGAATGGTAAAGGAAAGTAGAGCAAAATTATACAAATTAGGCTACACTAATCGAAAAGTTTTCTGTACAGTTAAATAAAACACCAATGAAACAAAAGGATAGTATTTCATGGAAGAACATACTTTCACATTGTATATCAGAGAAGAGATTACTATCAATATATATAAAGAGCTCATACAACAAATTCACAATAAAAGCAAAAAATTAGCAACTACTAAAAGCAGACAACCCTCTCAAAATTGTTAGAAATTCAAACTAAACAACCCTATAGAAAAAACATAAATATGGCCTACAGACACATGAAAATAATTCTACATCACTCATAAGGGAAATGCAAATCAAAACCACAATGACATATTAACTCACACCTCTGAGAATGAGCTACCTCAAAAAGACTAGAAAAAGCATGTTTTGGTGAGGGTGTTGCAAAAAAACAATCTGAAACTGTTAGTGGGAATTTAAATTAGTGCAACTCTTTGTAAAACAGTATGGCTATTCTTAAAACAATAAAAATGGAAGTACTATTCCATCCAGCAACCTCGCATTTAAGTATATACAAAGAATACAAAAACACTACTCAGAAAAAGACACTTGCACCTTTAGGTTCATGCAGTAAAATTCATAATAACCAGGTCATGGAAATTTCCTAAATGTCATCATTAGATGGCTAAATAAAGAAATTGTGTTATTCATACTCAAATTCTATGCAGCTATTTAAAAAGATGAAATTTGTATTTTGCAACCATCTGGATAGAACTTGTGGCAAATATGCTAGGTTAAATAAACTGAAATAAAAACAAATGGCTTCAATCATGTGGAAGACAAAGAAACAAAATAACAAAAGCTGCAAGATGAAACACTATAGTAAAAAGATTTGATGGAGGGAGCAGGGAAGAGAAAACCACGAAAGGAAGGAGTTAATATCTTGGTAGTGATGGACACTAGAACGCTCATGGTAAATATGGTGTGAAGTGCATATAGATTATTGTTATAGTAATTAGGATAGATAATATTAAGAATGTATTACACTTAGAAAATGGAGTGACTTATACCCTGTTAAATGTTATAAAGTAACTGAGTGAAATGAAACTAAACTGAGTGCAAACATAAAGATAAAAACGCCACTAGGCGACACCCCTGTGTGCACCTATACCCTTAGATATCACAGCCCCAGGCAGCCCATGGAGCCCGCTGATAAGACACACTGAAGACACCCACGACATCCATCCAAAGAGTATAAGAAGAGTGGACTGAGAGCCCTTAGAGCCATTCATTCTGCTCCTCCACAGATGGTCGCTCTCCACTCCTCTTTATCACACCTGCCTGAAGCTCTGCCTTGGACCGGGAGTCCAGATCGTGAGCCGCAGAATTGGCCAGAAACGAGAAGCCGAGACGCAGCTGCACATCTTGTTCCAGTGTGTGTCTGTCGGCGCGGATCCCCGGGTGGCCTGCCGACATCTGGAAACCACCAGGAATCTGGTAACAAACCGCGTGAGATTCGTGCATTCTATATTCTGTCTCCTGTGTAATTTATGTTCCGCCGAAATAGATATTAAGTACCTTGGGTCGTATGTATAAGCCCAGTTCCATAGGATTGGCGGAGGCACCTTGGTCACCTGTGCTTACGCCCCTGAAGGAGTTAATGGGACAATTATGGTGCAAATGTAATATGCTGAAAATCATATAGCAATGTTAACAATGCAAAGAAAAGAAATAAAAATACCCCTAAGTATTGTTGAAATTGAAGACAACCAAATAAATGTAAATACGTATTGTATCCATTGACCGGAAAATGTAATATTAAGATTTCAGTGCTCGTCAGAATCAATATACTCTTCATGAAAATCTCAGCTTTTTAACAATAACCAAAAAATTGCTCTTAAAATACAGTGGAAATTCAGGAGACCTGAAATATACAAATCAACCTTTAAAAAGATGAACAAATTTGGGGGACCAATACTTCCTGATTTCAAAATATTTTACAATGTTACAGTTATCAAAAGATTTTACGCAGACATGAGAAAATACATAGATTAATTGAAAGAACTGAAATTTTAGAAATAAATTCTTTTGTTTATGGCAAATTTATGTTTAACAGAGATTCCAATAACAACTAAATGGGAAATAATAGTCTTTTCGGGGAATGGTGCTGAAAGTATTTGATATGCATGCCAATTAATGAAGTAGAAACCTGGATAATAACAAATATTGTCAAGGATTTAGAGAAATAGAACCCATAATATTGTGTTGGTGAATATGTTAGACACTTTGGAAATAGTAAAGATTAAAGAAATGGAAATCATTCAAAATATAAAGCATAATTATCAGATGACTCGGCAAGTTCACACCGTGGTATGTGTATATATACATATATGATAAATGTTTTTATTCAAATATTACACATGCATGTTCATAGTAACACTATTCTTAATAACTAAAAAGTAGAAACAGATCTAAAGTCTATCAACTGAAAAATGGAAAGCAAATTATGGGTTATTTATATGATGGAATAATATTACGCCATAAATTTAATGAAGCCATGATTCATGATACAACATGGATGAACTTTTAAAAAGATTCTAAGTGTAAGAATCCAGTCACAGAAACCACATATGTGACATAATCAATATGAAAAATCCAGAATAATCAAACATAGATAAATATATTATTACTTGCCAATGGTTAGCAGGGGTATATAGAAGAAAGGGTATTAAGTACTTATAGGTGTGTAGTTTCTTTTAGGGTGATAAATATGCTCTAAAATTCAACCTTGTTAATGATTACACAACAGTGTGACTATAATAAAAGCACCAACTGTGCAATTTAAATATGTGACTATGGTATATGAATTTTTAAAAAATTCTTTACATTTTCCTTTTTAAAATGACATAGTGTTTAGTCATATTGTTTGGGTCTATCCTAATAAAAGCTGTCATTTATGCTAAAAGCTAAAGCAAAAGAGTGTTTAGATTTCTACTTTAGGTAAATTATTTCTGTGCCATAGGATAATCATTAGGGCTTCATGGGATTTACTATAGCATACACATCATATGGTGGTAATTTATCCTAATCAATAATGTACTTTTTTTTAGATGAATCATCCTTTATAAAGTGTTGCTTGATCTCTAATCACAATACTATACAGAAACAATTCTTAACTGATAATTAAAATAATTTTTAAAAAACATAACTTAAAAGCTTCCAAGAATTCAATATTCTCTCCAGAACCAAAAAAGGAATCTTGTGTGTATATACTTATAAGTTAATAATAAACCTTTAAATTCCTTGTTTTAAGTCCTTATAGCTATATGATTAAATGTTCTTTAAAAAAGAAGATAAAGAAAGCTATTTGTATTCTGAGCATTATCTCTGGCCTCCTGAAATAATTGACTTTGTTTACTTTAGTCTTTACTGGTTCTCATTCTAAACTCATATAGTAATGCCTGCAGTGTTGTTCATTTATAGGCAGTTACTGTGTATTTTTAGAATTATCGAATAATGTATGTATGTTCATTTGCAAAACATCTGGTATATTTTTGTGAAGTATCTTAAATTGGGAGTTAATAGTCAGAGCAGGCAAATAATTGGGAGCAAATCTAAAATCAAAGCACATAAACTCACTGCTTATATGGGCAGTGTTTAAGCATTAAAATAATGAAGGTGAAATAATTTTTTTGTTTTTTTTGTTTTTTTTTACTTTTATTTTTATTATTATTGAAGAGATATTACTTTTTGACAATGACTTGTTTTGAGGTATACTTAGTGGTATTTTTACCTGTACATATAGAATAGTAGATTTACTAATATTCTCCCCCTTTTTTTTTTTCTCCCTTTGTTTGCAGTTAGTTCCCTTTATCCCATTTCCCCCTACCGCTTCCCCACCACTTTGGTATCCCCTGATTTGCTTTTTTGCCTCTTATCTCTAAGAGTCCATAGTTGTTTAGAGTAGTCTCTCTCTCTCTCTCTCTCTCTCTCTCTCTCTCTGCCTCTCTCTCCCTTCTCCCCATTTTTAGTGTTGTTTAATTTATGACATTTTTACTTGTTTTCTTTTTACCCATCATGTGAGTGCTATCATACAATGTCTGTCCTTCTCCTTCTGACTTACCTCGCTAAGCATAATTCTCTCCAAGTCCATCCATGTTGTTGCAAATGGCAGGATCTCTCCCTTTTTGATGACTGCATAGTATTCCATAGTGTATATGTACCAAGTCTCTTTATCCACTGCACTGTTTATGGGCATTTAGGTAACTTCCAACTCTCAACTATTGTGAATTCTGCTGCAGTGAACATGGAGGTGCATAGATTTCAGAGATCTAATTAGAGCAGGAGTTCCCTCTCTCCTTACACTCTCAAATTTGGCCAAATAGTGAATATTTTAGTGATTTCCACTTGTGCCTGCCATCTTTATTAGCTAGATGGGAAAAATAACTTAGAAAATATTGATGAGTAGCATATGCTCATTGAGATGTATTTAAAATAGAGATAAAATACAGATATGGAAAGTGTATAGGTATGGTATTATCATCCAAATGTAATAATTATTAAACTTTTCATTGTCTCTGTAAAATGCATATATCACAGATTTGTTAACCTAGGTAGTGAAGAAGGTTTGCTGTGTTTGAATTCTAGTTCACCTCACCTCCCTGAAGATCAGAATATAAATATTTATCTTGTTGCTTTTAAATATCTGCAAGTGTTTAAGTTAATTACATTTTGACTTTGCTTTATTAACCAAAATACATGTTTTGATCTTCTAAAAATCTCAATATAAATTATACAGTTGGGTACACCCTGGCGGCCTGGTGGTCTGGTACACCTGGGAGCAGTCTCACATACATCCCAAGGTCCAGGGTTTAAGACCCAGGGCCAGGGTGAACAAGATGTGAGCACTAAATAAAAATAAATAAATAAAAGTTCCTCTCCTTCTCTCTTTCTTCTTTCCTGTTTACCTGCTCACCTTCATTCCTGCTTGCACCTTTCCTTTAAAAAATAAACTGTTGTCTCTATATGGAGAAAAATTACATGGACATGAATTTCTTTTAATTTGTTGCTGAGCAAAGGATTTTCACTCCTGTCATTAGACTCTATTATTAAAAATGGTACAACCCCAAAACACTCCAGATATGTACCTGAAATATATTTCTTTTTAAAAATAATTGTGTTATTTCTTTTGTTAACATCGCTATATATAATTTAGGATATTGAAATCACACCTCAGTCAGTGTATTTTAAGCCACACCCTCCGAGTTCTAGGATCCTTTACTACCACCTTGTTTCCTATTTCTTCCCTTCCCCCTCTCAGTCATTCTGGTAGCCACTGCGTTGTGTCCTATGAATGTGCTGGGTTTTGCCTGTTGGTGTTTTGTTTCATTATATTCCACATCTGAGTAAAAACCATCCTGTAATTTTATGTGTAATTCATTTCATGTTAAATTTCCCTTCCAGTGCCATCCAGGTTGTTGCAAAGGGGAGTATTTCATATATTTTTTCAGCTGCATAGAATTCCATTGAGTATATACACCACAGCTTTTTTATCCGGTCATCTGTTGACAGATGTTTAGGCTGTTTCCATGTCTTGGCTGTTGCAAATTGTGCCGCTATGAATATAATGGTGTGAATTTTTTTTCTGATTACAATTTTTGTATTCTCAGATTTTATGCCTAGAAGTGAGATTGCTGGATTGAGTGGTAGCTCCAAATTAATATTTGATGAAGCTCCACAGTTTCAGCACTAATTCACATTCCCACCAGCAGTATAGGAAGGCTCCCCTTCCTCCATAGTCTCTCCAACAATTTTTTAGTTTTTTTCATATAGTTCATTACCTCTGGTAAAAGGCAGTTTTCATTTGCATGTATCTAACGATGTGCAATGCAGAATATTTTTTCAATCTTTCTGCAGGCCACCTATATGCTCTCTTTAGATAAGTGGCTATTTAGTTCTTCTGCCAATTTTTGAGAGGGTCATTTGTTTTTGTTTTTTTTTTGTTATTGAGGTAAATAAATACGTATTTTGGAAGTAAAGCTTTTTTCCGATGTAGGTTGTGTAAATAATCTTCTCCCATTCTCTGAGCTGTCTTGTTATTTTATTGGTGGTTTCTTTTGAAGGTGTTAGGGGAAGATCACAGTTTAATTCCCACACAAATGTTACCCTTTTTCTAACTTCAAGGAATGCTATTTCTCCAATGGCAGAATTTGACCTGCATTTCTAGATCACTTGCATCTCAAACATTTTTCCAGGATCACCACTCTTAATATTTCACTTTCACCACCTTTGACTTCTATGTAAATACTTGTTTCTTATTGTATATAATTATACTGCTTAAATCTAAACAATCTCTAAATTAGTTATGCCTTTCTCTCCAATTATTTTATTCTCTGTGTGTGACACACACTTAAAATCATATAGTACCAATTTTTCCAAGGCACTTTTGTACAAATGCATTCCATAACATTTAGTGACAAACTTGTCACTAATATTTAAATTCAAGAAAAATATCATTCGTTATTGTTTTATAGAACCTAGCAGAACAAATATACAATAGATCTCAATAAAATATAGTAAAATTAATTAATGAATGCATACAATTTCTAAGCTCTTATTGTTTCCTCAGTCATTCTCTCCTTAAAAATATTGATGTACCTTTTCATTATAACATAAAAATTTGGCAGGCTCTGATAATTCAGCGCTAAAACAGAGTCTGGGCCATAGATCATTTAAGCCTCCAAATCAGTTTTTCTTTTCTAGGACTAAGAGAAATAATAAAAATAAAGAACTTCTTCCTTCCTGCCTTCATTTTTTCCTTTCAAATGCTTCTTCCTCCTGTCCCTCTGTTGAAAAAAAATAAGGTGTGTATCATTATAAATCAACATCTGTACTACAACATCTGTACTAACTGTACTAAGTTCACCACTAACAGTTCAATTCTATACTTAATTTTATAATTGACCCCCATTTCTTGATTTGCCTACCAATTTCTCCCTTCCCTTCTGGTAATCATTATTTTTCACATATATTAAAATATATTTTGCATGATTTAGTTCATGTGTTTATTTTTATATACCACATGTGAGTAAATCAATCTTATTATTATTCAAATTTTAGCCACAAATAGCTGAAAATTAAAAAATTCAATCATCTGTTTTTGTTCTATTGTTTAGCATTAAGCAAGTTAAACTGATTTTTTATATTGTTCTGACATTTTACAATCAATTCATTAATTCAATCAAGTAATTTTGCATCCCAATTAGTCTTTTATCCAGGGATTTCAAAACATTAAATGATTATAGGCTAATTTTATTATTTTTTCATCATGTTATTTATGAGCACTTACTACGTGGAAAGAAGTATCACAAGTACTTTTTACTCTGGTAATGTCAGACATTTTACCAGTTGTTTGATTTTGGACAGGTTTCTTGATTTCCCTTTACTTTTTCTTTCTATCTATAACATACAGATAATTATGATCCCTTCTTATACTGAGATTTGTTATAACCAAGTTGGATAATGTATGTAAAGCATGTCACACAATCTCCAACACATAGAACATGTTTATTAAAGATTTTCTGATATTATAACAGTAAGCTCAGCATTGTGGAAAATACTAGATATACTATCTTATATCTGAGCTTAGAGTTCATTTATAATTAAAAGGCATATCAAGATGCTAAAAGTATCTTGAAAATCAATTCATAATACAAGGAAGAATTAGAAAAGATACCAGAATGTAGTATGTAAGTGACAAATTACCAGATAAACTGAGTTTGAGTGATAGAGGATCAAGAAATAGAAGAAATTTGAGGTTTATAAGTGCAAAAGCATAAAATCTGAGTCATAGACCCTCAACAAATATGTAACTATTGAAATAGGGGTACTGTCAATTATTCTTCAACCAGATTGAACTAAACTTAGAGTTCTATATTAGTTTTGATGAGAAAATGAACTTATAAAAGAACATATTGCATATTATTCCAACTTTTGGCAATACAGGACATTTTAGATGCAAATTAAGTTAGTCAATATATATCAAAACACTATGGTTTTTAAAACATTGCCAAGACATTTAATTAATTTTTTGACATCTGGTATTAGGTTAAGTATAAATGAAACAAAGGATTATTTTAGGAAGTTCTGTCTTAGGTCATCGGAAGAAATGTGCAAGGTTTTAGTGTCTGCTTTCTTCAAAAGTATTGAATATTTGGTCAGTTTATCATAATTTGATTTTCTATTTAGTCACTGTTTTCAGTAACTTACACTTGGGGATATTTTTGAGAATAAATCTAGAACTTTTCCAGCTGTAAACATATTCTGGCTTTTAGAAAACTATGAGCTTTCTGAAAATATAGGAGGAAATTCACTATATTTGTAAATAATTATAAATATGAAAATAAAGTTTAACATTTGTACTTGAGTATATTATAATTTTAAATATTCATTCTTGGTCAATTTTATCATAAATCCAAACTGATAGTATTATCGTCTTGAAACTACTTTGATAGAGACATATTGGACATTTGGTAGGACATTTTGGACACAAAAATGCTGATTGCTTTTCTTCAGCAAATGTTGTAAGAAGATATGTAAGAGGTTAATCTAACAAGGAGAATTAAAAAGTTAGTGTCATGTCTATGCCTTCTCTTTTTATCTTTGCTATGATTATTTCTGTCTCCTCTCAGATCATTTCTTTTGCTCCTTTTCTTCACTGACACACATCCATCCTGAACCCCATTCTTCAAAGAGTTTGTTTCCAATAAGCAGTCACAGGGATTCTGGAAGCTGAAAAGCTTTCAAGACAAAGAGAAATGAATTTTCTCTAGATATATGCTTTCATTCACTGTAGCAGATGTAGCAGATATATTTAGTAATAGGGTTTGGTAAGTGCCTATCCATTTGCTCTATTTCTACATATGCCAGGCATACTTCTGAGCACAGATAAGTATTCCTATTAAAAACATTTTTCTTGAACAAAAATATTTATGTCTTTCTGTAAACACATGAAATTTTTACAAGCATGTTTTTGTGTACTTATTGATTTATTCATCAAATATTGTGAGCTCCTAAAATGTCTAACATCACTCTATGCATATTGGATACAATGGATACAGCTGCAAATAAATTGAAGTTCTTAGGTTTTTAAGCTTGAATTCTAACAGGGAACAATGAAACAATGCATATATATGTATATGCATGCATATATATATGCATACATACAAACACACTTGCATAATTTGTACTATAACTGTGAAAAGTTCTAGGAAGGGAGCAGTTATAGAGTACTGACAGTATATGACAGGCAACTAATCAATATTGAGATAGTAGAAAAATCTGCTTCATGAAAGTGACATTTATGCAGAAATTTGAATAGTAAGTAGAAGTAGATGGACATAAAAATAAGAGAAAATTATTACTGAACATTAAACATTATATCAAAGAACCTGAATTGATAAGGCACTTGAATTAGAAAAATATAGAAGGTTTGAGTGTCTAGGATATATATATATATATATATGTATGTATACATACAGGCATATGTGTGCATGTGTGTTTATGTATGTGTATAGATATATATGTATATATAATTCCTCTATATAGAGATAGATAGATTAGATATATGGATAGTTAGATAGGAATAGCATTTAAGAAGAATAGGAATAGCAGGAGGAATAATAACTTAAGATTATATTTGAGATCATAGACTGGAGTCAAACTCCATGTGTCAAATTTTATTTATGCTGAAATCTTATTAACTGTAGTGCCTCTGCCAAGTTATATAATCTGGCTCTACTTTCATTTCCTCAACTGTAAAATGGAAAAAATTGTAATAATAATGACCCAATAAGTTTTTAGTGACTATTAAGTGAGGTATTCATGCTAAGTGAAATAAGCTGGAAGAATAAAAGAAATAAAGGATGGTTTCACTCGTATGTGAAATATAAAGAAACAAAACAAACCAACAGAAAAAATCTCAACAAAAATCGCAGGATGCAAGATTGGCAACCAAGGCGGGTTAGAGGGAACACAAGAAAGAAGGAACAAGGTGGTGACAAAGGGCACTAGAACACTGCTGGTGGAGCTGGTGTGAAATACACACAGACTTAGTTGAGTTGTCTGTATCCTAAAATGAAGACAGCAATGTAAAAAAATAAAATTATTTAAAAACAATAAGCATGATATTTTCTATACAACACTGAAGAAAATGCCTGGCATGTAGTATTAGCTATTATTAGAAATATTTTTAATATTTCTCCCAGCAATAATGTGGACAATGTGTCATCATTTTGATAGATACCCACATACAATTTTACTCATGAAAGATGAATGTAGGAAATATCTGATTTAGTCTAGCTCCTTCACTTCATAAGAAGATAAGGAGAGTCAAGTTTTAAAAAATTGCTAATAAACCAAGTCTAATCCACAGGTCTACAGATTGTCATATCAGTGTGCCTTCCAATTCTTCAGTTAGTATCAAATTACATTGCACTTTGAATTTTGAAGTTATATGTTCTCCTGGATGTGGAACCTAGTTACCTTCAAATTTTACACTTCACATAAACTTTGCTGAACCCAAATCTACTGTACATATACTTTCACAAGCTTCATGAAAGATGGGATCAATGCTTAATTAATGGAATCATATAATTACACTGAATTCAATACTAGAAATCATCCCATTTTTGCTGAGTGGCAGAGATTACTTCCCAGAATTCCCATAAAAATAGAAGATTTGGCATGACCTGTTGGAGAAGAGATTTAATTATCTGCTTTTGGTGCAGTTCACATATATACCAAGGACCTGGGTTTGCATGCCTTGGTGAGGAGAACAACCAAGATGAACAACTAAATAAAATAGTGTTTCTTCCTCCTCTCTCTGTCTGTTTCTGCTTGTCTTCATTTTTATTTGATTTACACTATACTAGGACACCATTTTCTTCCAAGTCCTGAAGACATGTCCTCAAATACTTTCATGTTAAGCTTATATTACTCTATTTTGTACTGGTTTAGAAAATAGTATCAGTTTTCATTTGATGCAGAGATTATAAAACTCTGGTGATATTAAACACCATATCTATTAATTTCAGTGAGCTTTAAGTACTTACCTAAGCAAGGTATTTGTTTGTATTTCTTTAAAATATAGCAAGCAAGAAGGCATGTCTCTTGAATTTAAGAATTCTACTTTCTACAAAGGATATTAAAACAATGGGACAAAAAACTATCTCTTCATAATATGAGGAGTCAATAGAAGGTATCAAATAATCTGTTGAGTTTTCTACTGAGGTTTTTTAAATGCAAACTCTTTATGCAGGAACTGAAAAAAACATAAATCATAGAATAGGTACACTTTTAGATGTGCTTTTAAATGCTGAGTGACTATCAATAGACAAATCACAAGGAAGAAAACTATAAAAAATAATATTATTGGAAAAAGGCATGGAGAGAAAAGTAAAGGCTGTGCTTAGGGAATTTGGAGTAGTTCCTTTATGTTGGTACATAGAACATACATAAGAGAGCTAAGAAATAAACATGGAAAGGAGCACTGAAGCCATATTAAGGGGCATTCTTTATGTTAGATTGACTAGTTTCGACTTAATTATGTAAGTAACGGGAAAGTTTATGAGCAGTGTCAAAGCTATAACTATATATCAAAATGATATCTCTGGTAGTGATATATAGCATAGTTTGGTCTGGAAGATAACTGGACACAAATAGTAAAAATACCAGTCTAGAGGTAATAGGAAATCAGGGCTTTAACTATTATGGTAACAAATAATATAGTCATTGTAGAGGTAAAACATGTGAATATTAACAAGTTAAAGTATTTAACGAATGAGAGGAAGGTGTAAGGTGACTGTATTCTTTTGTACTAGAGATAGTGGGTTAATGATAGTATCATTATTAAGAATAAAATGTGAAAAGTGGAGAGGGAACTTAGGTTGAGGGGGTCAAAACAAGAGTGGTGAACAGCCCTAGAATTCAGGTGGTAAAGGCATAGTAGTATATACACATTGAGTTATGTATCTATTCCTTGAAAATTATACAGTGTTGTAAATCACTGATATATTAATGAAAGAAATATTTTAAAAGGGGCAAAAGCCAGTTTTCTTTGACGTTTATCATACCTTCATTTCTTGACCGGTTTCTTAATAAAGAAATAATATAGGGTTGTGATTAACAACACAGACTCTGAAGTTATATTATTAGAATTTTAAATCCTGATAATGAGAAATTTGTAAACTCTAGGCTTCAGTTTTCTCATCTGAAAAATGAATGTGTTGATAATAACAGTACCTACTTCAGAATGTTTCTGTGAAGATTACATTCCATAAAATTGCTTATGATGGTAACTGACATTTAAATCATTAAAGAAAATGCAGTTTTTAAGAAATATGCTTATTTGCTATGGTTTCATGAATCATGAATATGATTTCCTATAGTAAGATACATTGCAGATATTGGAAATAAACTCTTGGCCACATAGAGAGACTAGAAAACATAAAAAGGATCTTATGAAAAAATACAAATAATAAGTAATAAAAGAGTTCAATCATGAGTCATTAATGTTTTCTTTGAAATTATTTAGAAGCCCAAATTCTTTTCCCCTAGTATAGGATGTTATAAGCACGTACTGGTCATTTTGCATATTAAAACCTAACCAAAAAATGTTTCCACCTTACAACTGAACTTAAAAAATTGTGAAGCGCAAGGGTTAACAAAGTTAAACATTTAAAGAATCATGAAATGGAGTGTTTCCGCTTTCCATCTGGCTTTTATCAATTGTAAGTAAGGTTCAGAAGGATGGCTACACAATCAAAACATACAGTATCTCTAGTCAGATAATTCAATTTTATAAATGAATTGCTTATGTGCCTTTAAGTAAATACATTCATACACATGAGAATATAGGCTGCTGTTAATGAGATAATCAAATCCAGGAGAAAAAGTTATCCTTGTAAACACTTTAAACTGAAAAAGACCTCAACTTTTTGGACTTGGATAAATCCAGTCAGAACTATTTTAGCCTTACAGAAAGGACAAGTCAGTAAAAAAGATTTTTAATTTTCCCAAACTGTTTACCTGTATATAATAGACACAACTCTGTGATGTTGAGATGGCAGGTATTTTAATTCTTATTATACAAATGAAAAAAAATCCTAAGTGATTACTTCTTGCTTTCCCAAATTCACACAACTGAGACAAAAATTCACATCTTTGCTGCTCTGTTCTAGGAAGATGACACATTTTAAATGATCCTTTTTCTCACAGTCTTCCTTTTGGCTTTGCATGAAATTTCTATTTTGTCTTTGCAAACCATGAAAACACATCAACATCACCAGGTAAAAGATTTTAAGCAATTATAAACTACTATTTGTTTTTAAATCTGCAAACGTTTTCTTATTTTTTCAAATTATAAAAGATATCCATGTTCGTTGTATAAGTCAAAGAATACTAAGATACTTAAAGAATTGCTATAACAATTCAGTAAATACAAATGCTATCAATTATTCTTAGTCATCTCTCTGTATCTTTTGTCTTACCTATATTTTATTTTGAGTAGATCCTTAGCTGATAATGACAAATTTCCAATTCGACTATTGTAGGCAATAAAAAATAAACATGTTGATAGAATTGCATCCCTTCCCTAATATAAACTATATAGTATTTGAAGATAATTTGATTTTAACTTTTCAGAAATAATATTTTATAAATATAACTGTTATTCTAAATTTGCCTAGACTGAAATTCTGAAGAGGATTAATTTCTTACCTTTCTGTTGCTTCTATTTGCCTGATTGTGAACAAATAGCATTTATTAGACTATCTATTTCTCCATTGGTAAAATGAGGGGGGTTACTTTCAGTTACCGAACTTAATAAGCTTGTGAGACACTAGTCAATATTTTAGCTATAAAATAGCTATTTAGTGAGTATTTCCAAATTAGCCAGTTTCATAAGTGCTTTAAATTTTAATTCATAAAAATCATCTAGAATTTTCAGGAATATGTGAATTTTTCGATAGTTGAATCTGGGGATAACAGGGTGTTAATAGCTTTTATTTTAATTATTTTTGTGGGAAATGATGAGTCAATGCATATCTACACTTTCTTTAAGCCCTGTGATAGCTTTTAACCTAGTTCTAAATAGCTACAAAGGGAAGCATATTGCAATAATGACCATATTCTCAATTATTAAGACCCTTCTTAAAAAGAATGCAGAATAAACATTGCTTCATATTAAGAAAGAGAGATGACTGGTGTATATTGGAGCAGGCTGAAACAATTAATTACCCTTACTGCTAGACTTCTAGGACCTCCTATAGAAGATAGAGCATTATTGTAGGAAAGGAGGAAAAACCTAACAAAAATAGTTTCTTTATCATTTATTCATATATTTTCCTCACTTATAATACTTCATTTATTCAGAATGAAAAAAGTGAAAATAGTAGTCAGAAATTGGAAAGAGTAGGTGAAAATTATAGTTTACTTAAAAGATTTCAAGATAACTAAAGGAAAGTCATGAAATGAAATCAGACTTGAATAAATTAACTTGAAGTCATTTCTAGAGTCAAAATGATCTGGGTTTAAATCCTGGCTCTGCCATTTACCGTCTGTGAAACTTTGTGCAGACTGTGACTCTCAAACTCAGTCGTTTCATCAGTGCAATGGTTGAATTTATAGTATAGTGCTTTAGCAAGCATTAAATGAGGAAATGACAGAATGTATTTAGTGTAGCACTTGATACATATTAAGAGTGCAATAAATAGTATCTATCATAACAAAGACATTTATTACTCATGTGTATTCCTACACATTTCTTTGTTTCTTTGTAGTTCATTGAGGCTGAGTTGAATTATAAGTTCTGGCCCTGAGACTATGTTACTTCTGGGTCAAAACATAGAAATGTGGCTATTCACTTTCTTCTGTTCATCACCCCTTTTGACTAAGGAGGTCATGTGTCCTAGACATTGTACTTATAAGAGAGTAAATACTATATCAGTCTGGTCACAGAATGAACTGAATAGAAGTAGAGAAACTGCTGGTCCATCTTAGATATGTATCATGAGTGATAAATCTTTTTTAGTGATTTGGAGGACTTGCTAGTAGCATAGGATAGTCTATCCTGATTGATTTGTCATCATCCATAGCAGCATTATCAATGGTTTAGACTAGGTAATGATAGTGAAAAGTACAAAGGGATGGAAGTTAATCTGGCTACAAACTTGTTTCTCTCATTAACCATGTGACTAGGGATAAGTCATTGTCATTTTATGTTTTAATTTATATTATGCCAAGTGGATAAAATACTAGTAGTTCTTACAATTTAGTTTTGAAGATAAAATATAGATAAATGAATGCCCTTTTGAAAAGTTGAAATCAGGCAAAAATGCAAAAATCTGTTACTACTGTCTGGTTTGAGAAAACTAATTGTTCATGAGAATCCTTAGAGGTAGTCAAAGGTAGTATGACTCTATATTATTAAGAATATGTTTTAAAATTTGCCCTATCTAATGTCAAAGTGAATATTCTGCTCATGGATGTGGTAAATCCTACTTTCTTACCATGCACATGGATTATGTAGATCACAAAATTAGAGTTCTAGCAAGAGTAAACTTAGTAAATAATACTAAGAAAATAATTTGCCTGCTTACTTTTAGTATTATAACATAATAAAACTGAAAATGGCTTTAGATATTATCTAATCAATTACATCAGGAATACTACTATAGATGATTGGATTTTGGCCAAGTGGCAAATGGCAGTTTTTAAATTTTTTTCAGTCTTTTAATGTTATTAAAGAAGCATTGCATTAAGTATTAGATAGGTTTAAGGCGTCCATAATACAAATTAACACCTGTACATGACATTACTACCATGTCTCCCATTGGATAATACTGATTCTGTTCCAAAGCTATTATCCTTTAGCTAATATTTAAAAATTAAAAATTATTTTATTTCTTTCATTTCCTTTGCTATGTAGTTTTTGAAACTATTTTATTTTTCTGTATCATTTATATTTAGATAAGTCTTCAACTCTTTGAAGAGGTTGTAACTTACAAGTTCATGAGAACTAATGCGTTAATGAAAATATAATCTTCAGTTCTACAGCATAATATATTTGTATAGTCATATCAAAAACAAAATAATAAAGGAATCAGTAAAATTTTTTTCTTCTTTGAGTTTATTTTTGTCATTTGCAAATGTACTCAAGAAGAATCAATCTCATATAACTCAAAAAATGTTGAGCACAGACATCTCTTTTCAACTACTGTTTTGCAGAAACTGCATAATTTGAGCAAGTCACCAATATCTCTGGGTTTTAGTTTCTTCCTCTGTTGTCATATCCTTATTCTCCTTTACATTCTATATTAGTCAGTGGTGTTTTTAGAATATATGTAAAATTATATCTATGTAAAGCAGATAAATGTAATCCACCTTACTTCTGTTGATACTTGAATTGGACATATATTTTCCTCTAATATTAAAGGGATGATCTCAGATTGCTGTTTGAATGTTGTGTCAAAAAAGAGAAAAAGATTTCATATTTGGCAAGCCATGATGAACTATGATGAAGAGAAAGTTAAAGATTCATGATGTTTTATGGCTTATCTAAGAAACATGCTGTCTTCTTGATGTACAAACTAATTGTCTAATATATTTGGGCTGCCATACAGCCTTCCACAATCTGCTCTCAACCTCTCTGTCTGATCATGCTGTACATGAATTTCTTGTTTAAGCTGTTTCTCCAACTAAGTGGAGTCTTAATGCATATTCTTTACTCTTTATCTTTGGTATAGGGATCTGTGGTTTTCAGAAACTGCTGAACTTGACCTTCCTATCTGAATTCTTATTTCTGTGTATACTTTCACTGAAGTAAAATGAGAAGTTCAAAGACAGATTTTCTAATGTAGCCTTTCACTTCAGTTGTTTTCTCTGTAAAGACAGGAGATCTGAATTAGTTGTTTTTTACTGAGTTAAAATGATTGCATGTCAACTGAGTGACAAAAACTATCTCACATTGTAACTGGCCATAGAGAATAGAATGGAATGATGACTTGTCATTGAAGTTTGACACTGAAATACATTGATTGAAAAATCTGTATACCAATGTCCTTATTTGGATACAAGTATCCCATTTTTAGGCTATTTATTTAAAATTAAAAAAATTATTGAAGTAAAATTACATTACAAAACATAAGATTTAGGTGGGCATCATCATAAATCAACTTCTCTATATACCAGAATAAGTTTACCACTATAAGTCCAATTCTACCCTAAACTATAAACAAACCCTTGTTATCTGATTTTCTCATCCCCTTCTTTCTTCCCTTGTAAACACTAATGTGACCTTTTGGACTAAATTTTTGTTTTTAGGATAAAGGGAACCTGTGGTGGTAGTAATAAAAATTATGGTGGTGACTGATACTAGAATTGTGATAGTGAATGTGGTGTGATACACACACTGAGGTTTGAAACTGTTTTCCTGAAACATATATAGTATCACAAACTTATGAAGCATTATTTTTAAAGGTTTTTTTTTTTGTTCCTTTAGTCCATTCATTCGTTTGGCTTTAAAAGGGGCATTCAAAAATGAATACATCTTAAAGGGGTGATCAAGATCATAGGTAGTCTGAAAATAAACTCATTAAGGAAAGTTGAAAGAAATGTGAGATACATACACAGGAGAAGGATGGATTTTTAGGAGCAACGCACCATCTCCAAACATTTAAATAACTCTTACGTGGAAGAGAGAAGATAAATATTCTGTGTCTAAACATGTGGATCAACTGGGTGGATGTCAGCAAAATTTGTTTACTTAAGGAAATTAATTTAGTTTAAGTGGAATTTCTGAATTAAGATGTCATCCAATCATATGGACTGCTTTAAGGAATGAGCTACTCTGTAGGATAATGTTTAAGTAGAGCTGTCATCATCTGTAACAAATGTCACAAGAAATAGAGAGGTGGATTTTGCTTTTAGAATTCCTTTCAAATCTAAAGTGCTATTAATCTAAGCTCTCTTTTTCACTGTTCTGGAGGAGCATATGCTTTCTAATATCAGCTGCTAGAATGAATCACTGCTTTAGTCATCTTGAATTATTATTCAGTATTATTGTACTGGTTTAAATATTTAATTACTCAAATAGCTTTAGTACCATTGTGTAAACTAGTATTTGTATGTCTCAAAATAATTTTAAAATTTTTCCCTAGCAAATGGCAATGTACAACAACACACTGGGTCAAACTGTCACTACTACCCCTGCATTATCCACCAAGAATGGATATTTTTTGCCCAAGAATATGCTCAACTTATTGAAAAAGTCAGTAACAACTATAAAATATTCAAACACTATCATAGTGTCCATGCTCTAATCAAATGTTCATTATATAAGTTATTATTTACATTAACAATTAAACTTAATGAAAGTACTGTAGGGTTTCCAATGCTACAGAAATAACATGGTGACCAATGATACAATTGGTATTGAAATTTAAAAAATTTATTGTCATTTATATTGGATGTTGAAATTAAAGAACAAAATGCAAATACAAATTTGAATCATAGCATAATCATTTAAAATAACTCCAGGAGTTACAGATGTTTACTTCTTGTTCCGTAAAGCAAATAGGAGACATTACCAATCAAATGAAATTAATTCAGCTCATTCCAACATTGAAAAATGTAATATGTTAGCTTTATGTGTCACATGTAAAGCAATACATATATAACAGATTAAACATGTATGACATTTTAGGTTAAATTTATTGATTTTTATAGTAAAGATGAGTAGTCATTAAAAGAAAATAAATTGCATGTGCTTATGTTTGAAATTATAAAGCTAAGAAAGCCACCAGATTTTCAATGGTTATTATACAATATATCTATTTTTAAGTGAACAATAAATCTTCTATGATCATTTAGGTTCTTTTTTTTTACATGGAAAAATTTATTGGTGATGACAGCTGACAGGCATTCCTTAGAACCATCATGGTTTTGGAAAGCTGTTTGCATATTTTGGCACTTAATTTTAGAGAGGAACTGAAATAAATTGCTGCTCACAGTCCACTAAATTACACTTTTAAAGATCTTTTTTGATGTTTCCTCTATTTCAGCCAATACTCCTGGAAAATTCTAGAATAAGTAAAATTATGCATTCCCCAAAGAACCGTCTCCCTTAATCAACCCTTACAAAGTTCAGAAGGTCCAATTTTCATGGGGGAAGTGCTTTAATCAAGATTAATTTTTTCCAGTTTTCAGTAATTGGAGCTCTTCCTGAGTTTTCCTCAATCCTCCTCTAGGATGAAATTATCAAATTTCCATGGCAATTAAATGAAAAAGTTTGAGTGCATGAATCATTCTGCACAATAGTATCAAGGTACAAGTGAAATTAAGTAAGGGGGGAAAAGTGCAGAATTTAGCATGAAAGACATAGATTCACAAAATGCACGTCCGTGTCTGAACTCCTCTGTTTTAAGAGTTTTGCTTTCTTTTCAGATGTATTTCTCTGATCCTTTTTATCTGGATCTCCAACCAGATAAAGTTGAATGATCAAAATTTATACAACTAAGAAAACAAATCAGCATAAAATTAATTTTCTATTATACAGATAGCAAATTTACACCATATGAAACAGTTGCTAAGTGGAAGAGTTTTGTTTTGTTTTGAATATTTTTCTGGGTTGAATTTTCTATTTATTTATAGTTTTCAACTCTTATTTGAACAACTATAAAGTGATTTAATACAGAACTATAGTCATACAATTACCTATATTCCTCTTTCAGAATATTTCTTGAGACTGGAAAAGAACTTACAATGTTTAAGTAGCATTTACTCACTTTATTTTTCTCTTGAAAAATTGAGTACTTCTACCACTCAGAATATTGTATTTACTCCCAGCTGTGTTAACATCTGGTAAATACTAGAAGAATACCCTGGGAACTTCATGACAGGAATAAATGAAAATTGGAGAAGAATATGAATCAGAGATTATCTGGTATGCTTTATTGTATCTAACTATGTAGTTTGCAAAATTATTCTAGACATTATCTGCATTTAATTCCATTATTGCCTATGGTTGTCTTAAGCAAATTGTCCATATGGTAAATGTCCCCAATAATTGACACTTCTGTCCTATTTTTTAAATCTATGTTTCATTTTATCCCACATAGTTCAAAGTGCATGCAAGCATATATCAGAATTTTGGATTTAATTTCATTACCATAAAACATATCCAAATGATACAAGACTTCTCTTATTTGTCCCCTGCCTACTTCTCTAATATAACCTTTTACAACCTTTCTACTCACTTTCAAATTTATAGTACTCCATACATAGTGAGTTTTTTAAATGTCCTCAGTTATGCCAAGATCTTCTCTGCCTTAGGAACTTCACACAGTACCCTTGTCACACTATCCTACATCACCAAAATTTTTATAGATGAATTAAATTGTAAAACTCAATAAATAAAAGCATGAAAACATTGTAATAAAATATAGGTGTATATGTTTATGATGTGGAAAGCATTTAAACCTGTTTAAACAGTAACTTATTAAGCAAATTCTTGATAAATTTGAGTGTATCATAAGAAGAATGCATACATAACAAAATAAACCAATAAAAATTAAAGACAGACATAGCAGAAAAGTATGTGGAAAGTATCTAACAAAATTAACTTTTCTGTAACCATATGGTGAAGGACAGACATCGACAGTTGATTGCAGTTAATGTATTATAACAGATTGCCATAAATTAATATATTATATACAGATGCTGTTTATGATGGTGCATGCAACAAGCCTATATAACACTATGATATAATGCTCCTTCAATATTTTTTAAATCACTATTCAAGAATCTAAAACAATAAAATAAGGATACTCAATCAATATTTTACCCAGGGATATATAAAAGTACTTCAAAGAGATAGAAATAAAAATAACCACTAAAAGTGTGAAGACCACCAATACCATCAGTAATCAATAATAAACTGAAATTTAGGTACAATATTCACCCATCGTATGGGATGATATACAATATTAATATTATCAGATGCTGACATATCCACAAGAACATTCAGGGATCTAGATTGAATCTTGCAGTGGTACTATCCTCCAGAAGGCTGTCTCTTTGGAAAATTGCAGCCATGTTGCCATTATATTCACATACCACTTTGTAGAAGAAACAGCATATAAGAGTGAACAATTCTATTTTTATATTTAAATAACTTCTTTTAAGAAATGCTTTGTTTATAAAATTACTACAAAGATAATACACCCCCAGTTTTCCCTTACATTAATATTTTGCATTAGAATATTGACTACAATTATGAATCAATATTAATACAATATAATTGAATAAATTCAATAACTTACTTATAGTTCTTTACTTTTACCTAATGTCCTTATTCTTTTCCAGATACACATCCAGTAGAATAATTACATAGTATAATAATAATCACGTATTCAGAAACTCTGGCTATTTCTAAGACTTTCCTTAGTTTTGATTACCTTGACAGTTTTGAGAATAGGTCATATATTTTGTAGAATATTCCTCAGTTGTGATTTGTCTGAAGTTTTTTCTCAATATAAAGAGATTATGAGTTTTTAGAGGAAGAACACAGAGGTAAAGAATCATTCTCATTATAACATATCAATGGTACATGCAATCAAAATGGTTTTATCAATGATAATGCCAAACTTGACCACGCAGCTAAATTTTTTTACTATGAATTCATTTGCCTCCCTCCTTCCTTCTCTCTTTTAATACTTTACTCTTTGTCAATAAGGCAATACATATAACCCATACTTATAGACTTCAGAGTTGTGTTTCACCTTCTTGAGAAGAGTATGGACATAAATTATTTAGAACTCTCTATTACTACTTTTTTAAAAAAATATTTGTTGCTTAAAATTTCCAGTTTGGCCAATATGAATTTTTTTAGTTACCCATGTCTCTTTAATATGGCTTTATTACTGTTATTTTTCTTACATTTTAGTTCTACAAGATTCTCCAGTATCATCTTGTACTTCCTTATCTCAATATAGATAGATAGATAGATATAGATGATAAATATAGATAAAGTTCTATATAGTAACATACGATATAGTTGTACACATTATCTATCTGTGTATATATTTATACCTGTGTTTATATTAAATTAAGCATGTATTCAAGCATATTTATTTCATGATATATCCAACTTTAATCCAGTACCACCTGGTTCAATGCAGTTTGTGCACCGTGCTTATCCGCAACCTCCCACATGAAAAGTGAGACATCTTTCTCCTACTGTCATCCTTTTATATATTTGTTTGATTCCGGTAACATTCAACGGCTTCAAAATTGTTACCTTATTCCTCTGTGAAAAATAACTTTATCAACTGCTCATGTGCAATTCCTTTTGCTTTCAGTTTTTCAAATTTCATTAACTTCCAAGGTTATTTAGACCAGCAACTTTTTTGCCTTATTCCTTTTAATAAACTATGGCATTTATCTTTAATATAGATAGCTGTTCATAGTCTGCATTCCATCTTAAGCACGCATGATCTCTGAGTTGAATTTTAAATATTATTCATTCATTTTTGTGTATTCATTTTGCTGTCCATTTCTGTATTTAGCAAATTTATATCATATATCCACCATTAACTAATATACAGAGCCTTGTGTTTCACCTATTCACCTTCTCCCATCCAGAAATCACTGGCAAACACAAATCTTTTTTTTTACTTCACTACCATTTTGATGCTTCTAAAATGTTACACAAATATAACTATTTAGTATACAGTCTTCTTAGACTTGTATCATTCACTTAACATTGAATGCTTAAGAATCACCCATGTTGAATTTATTAATAACTAATTTGTTTTTATTGATTATTTCTTGTTAATTTTAATGTATCCTTCACCTGCTAAGGAGTCATAATTGTTATTTCCAGTTTATGGAGGATTATGAGTGAAGTGTGCATAAACTTTTCTCATTCAGATATCTATGTGTAGACATAAGTTTATAAATCAGTTGAATAGATACCTAGGAACGTAACTGTGGCATCTATGACTTATCTGTGTTTAACTTTATAAGAAGCTGACAATCTATTTTCCAAAGTGGTTGATCATTTTAAATTCCCACTCAGAGTTAGTGATAGTGTCTCTTGTTTTCCAATCCTAACAAGAACTTGGTATTGGCAATTAAAACAATTCAGCTATTTAAATAGGTTGACAGTGATAACTATATTTACTTGTATTAATATGTAATTGTTTATATTACTATATAAGATTAAGGAGAATAGATGAACAATTCAGTAAATATGTGTTATTACATTGCAATCAACAATAGATTTCTAGTGCCATACGCAGCTATCATTTTTTACCTTCACTAACCTAGTTTCCCTCTTCACTTCAACTCTGATCCTCTGGTAGGTAAAAACACTATAGATGTGTAATCTAAGATAATATGTTCGTGTTCCATTAGTTTATTTGTTTATTTCTTCAGATTATACATATGAGTGAAGACATCCAGTATGTTTTCTTTTTCTTGGCATAATCAGCTCAAGTTCAATCCAAGTAGTTGCAAAGGGCAAGATTTCAATTTTTTAAATAGTTCAATAGTATTCTACTGAGAAAATTATTACATATTATTTATCTAGGGACACATTGATGAACATTTAGGTTGATTCCATGTCTTAGGTATTGCGAATTTTGCTACTATGGACATAGGAGTGTACATTTATTTTTTGATTATTGCTTTTGCATTCTATATAGACCTAGAAATGGGATTGTTTGATCACATGGCAATTCTATTTATATTATTTGAGGGATCACTATATAGTTTAGCTGAAGACTAATGGTGGGTGAGGGCACCTGGCATGGTTCTCAGCTAAACCGCAGATTTGGATTTGGGATGGAGCTCAGGAGTCCCCAGATGCGTGGTAGGATGGAGGCTAGGGATTTTGAGACCAGCTACAGGGGCAGCAAGAGGCGGAACCAGTGGCACTGAGAAATGGAGTCACAGAGGGCTGACTTGTGAGGGGGTGAAAGGAATCCAGAACAACAGGAGATGAGCTGGAACTTGCGTTGTCACACTGCGCTGGGCCTAGCCATAAATGGAAATCAGCCAAAGAAATTCCAAACTCAAGCTCCTCCCACAACCATTTCATGCCAGAGCCTGGGGTCCACCAAGTGAAAATCCCGCCTATCACATATCAAAAATCAGAAATCCTGCCCTTTGAATACCCCATCCCCTGGATTACAGTGAGAAGGCAGTCCCAAACCTAAACGCTAACTGCTAGTGCCACCTTGTGTGTAGAGGTAAAACTGCAGCCTGATTGCTAATCCTGGTCAAGTCTAATCTACGCAATGCCAGGGAAACTGAACCCTCAGAAATATTAACAGAAAGCTGAAAAGAGCAAAGGCGCAAAGAAATATATGTGAAATGATGGACCTAATAAAAAACCCAGGAGAAAATCTGAATATAGCAGATGTATGTAAATTACCTAAAGAAGAATTTAGGAGAACGGTGAATAACATACTCCTGGGAATCCAGGAATCAGTAGAGGCAGTAAACAAGAATGTCAGGAGGCAAAAAGAAGAATTAAAACAAGACACCAAACAGGTAAGAGACACGATGGCTGAATTAAATAACTCAATAGAGGAACTCATCAATAGGATGGATGAAGCTTCCAATAGAATCAGTGATCAGGAAGATAGGACAGAGGAACTCAAGCAAACCAGCAAAGAGATAAAAAACATTCAAAGAATCCAAGAAAGAATTCGAAACTTCTGGGATAAAATTAAAAGGAATAACTTTCACATCATGCAGGTCTAGAGGAAGAGATAGAAAATGGTACAGAACCATAATTGAAGAAATAATAAATGAGAACTTTCCCAATCTGAAGAATGAAGCAAGACCAGAATCAGGAAGCTCAAAAAGTTCCTAATAAAAGAAACCCAAACAGAAATACACCTAGACACATGACCATCAAAATGTAAAAAAAAATACAAGATAAAGAAAGACTATTAAAAGCAGCCAGAGAAAAACATGTCACATGCAGAGAAGTCCCGATTAGATTGTCAGCAGACTTCTCAATTGAAACTCTAGGCCAGAAGGGAATGGAAAAACATATTCAAAGTGCTTAAAGAAAAGGAGTCTCAACCTAGGATATTATAACTGTCAAGAATATCCTTCAGAACTGAAAGAATGATAAAAATCCTTTCTGACAAGCAAAAGTTAGAGGAGTTTATCACCACAAAACCAGCTTTGCAAAAAATGCTGAACGATGCTCTATAAAGCATACAGAAATCACACAGTAAAACAGTGTGACAGCAAAATTAAAGGTGGGGAGGAAGAGAACAAAAATGTGGATAGTTAGAATGAGTGGAAGACTAATATTCTTTCAAATAAAATTAGGTAATAAACATAGAACTGTGAATGTTAACTTCAGGGTAACCTCAAAATATAACTCCAGGGAGAAAGCGAAGAAGAAAACAAAAGGTGAAGTCAATGAAAACATAACTGCACCCACTAGACCTAAAATGAGAAAGAGAACAAAGTCATCATCTGGAGCAACATACAAAAGACAAATTATAAAATGACACTAATCAGTTATATATCAATAATCACCCTAAACATTAATGCACTGAACTCACCTGTCACATGATGCAGAATAGCTGAATGGATTAAAAAGCCTAACCCAATCTTCTACTGCATTCAGGAAAACCACCTTCTTCCAAAAGATAAAAAAGGCTCAAAGTCAATGACTGAAAGACAATCCTACAATTGAATGGCAACTGCAAAAGAGCAGAAACAACAATACTCATTTCAGATAAAACAGACTTCCATCTAAAATGCATAACAAAACACAGAGATGGACACTATGTAATGATTAAAGGATCAATACAGCAGGAAGACATAATGCTTATTAACATATATGTACCAAATGAAGGAGCATCAAAATATATCAAGCAAGTATTATTAGACCTGATGAGAGATATTGACAGCAACACATTAGTGGGGAATCAACACCCTACTTACAACAATGGAAAGATTAGTCAGTTCAAAAATTAACAAGGAAACAGCTGCTTTAAATAACCATCTGGAGCATATAGATTTTATAGACACATACCAATCACTTCACACAACAACTACAGATTTCACTTTCTTCTCAAACTCTCATGGAACATTTTCAAGGATAGATCATAGGCTGGGACACAAAACATCTCTCAAAATTTTACAAAGATTGAATTCATACTAAGCATCTTCCCTGACCACATTGGCCTAAAACAGAAAATTAACCACAAAAAGAAATCTGGAAGACCCCAAAACAATTGGAAACTCAACATATGCTCCTGAAGGACCCTTGCATAAAAGAGGAAATCAAAGAAGGACTTACAAAATAATTAGAGACAAATTAGATGAAGACATAAACTACCAGTATCTATGGGATGCAGCAAAAGCGGTACTAAGGGGAAAGTTCATGGCAATCCAGGTCATCTCAAGAAATAAAAAAAATCACAGATAAACAACTTAACTCTACATTTAAAACAACTAAGGAAAGAAGAACAATTAAAGCCAAAAATCAACAGAGGAAAGGAAACAATCAAGGTTTGAGCAGAAATAAATGTAATAGAAAACAAAAAGACAATCCAGATGATTAATAAAACCATAAGTGATTCTTTGAAAAAATAAACAAAATTGACAAACCATTGCCTATACTCACAAAGTAAAATATGGGAGAAAACTTTCATAACTAGAATCCTGAATGAAAGGAGAAGGTACAACAGATATCACAGAAATTAAAAACATCATGAGAGACTACTCTAAACAGTTCTACACTACCAAAATGGGCAATCTTGAAGACATGGACAGATTTCTAAAAAGGTATAGTCCGCTAAAACTAAGCCCAGAGAATTAAAAAAACTTGAACAGAACAATCAGGAGCAAAGAACTTAAAAGAAGTAATCAACACCCTCCCCTAAAATAAAAGCTCAGAACCAGATGGCTTCCCCAATGAGTTCTAACAAACATTAGAGATTAATAAATACATCTTCTTCTCAAGCTCTTCCAAAATATCGAAGAATAGGGAACTCTCCCAAATACTTTTTATGAGGTTAACATTACACTGATACCAAAAGCTGACAGAGATGTCACCAAGAAAGAAAATTGCAGACCAATATCTCTAATGAACATAGACGCAAAAATTCTCAACAAAATATTAGCAAATCAAATTCAGCAATGCATAAAAGATCATCCATCATGACCAAGTGGGATTCATCCCAGGGATGCAATGATAGTTCAACATATGCAAATTTATTAATGTCCTACACCATATCAAGAAGAGTAAAGAGAAAACCCACATAATCATATCAATCGATGCAGAGAAAGCTTTTGACAAGATCCAACATCCATTTTTGATAAAGACCCTCCATAAAGTGGGATTAGAAGTTTCATACCTCAACATAATAAAGGTCATATTTAGAAAACACACAGCCAACATCGTAATCAATGGTGAAAAATTGAAAACATTTCATCTTAGGTCAGAAACAAGGCAAGGTTGTCCACTCTCACCACTGCTATCTAACATTGTACTGGAGGTCTTAGCCCAAGCAATTAGGCAAGAAAAGGAAATAAAAGGAATCCAAATTGGAAAGGAGGAAGGAAAACCTCACTATCTGCAGATGATATGATTATATATATTGAAAATCCCCAAAACTCTAAACTTCTAGAACTCATCAATGAATACAGTAAAGTAGCAAGCTACAAAACCGGTGCACAACAATCTGTTGCATTTTTATACGCAAACAACACACTAGAAGAAAATGAAAATCACACCATTTAAATGAGAAGTTAAGTGAATGAAATACCTGGGCATATACCTAACAAAGGAAGTAAAAGATCTATACAATGAAAACTACAAGTCCTTCTTAAAATAAATAGAGGAGGACACAAATAAATGGAAAAACATCCCCAGCTCATGGCTGGAAAGAATCAATATGATTAAAATGGTCATTTTACCCAAAGCAATATGTAGGCTTATGCAATCCCCATTAAAATCCCACGGACTTATTTCCAGGAAATAGAGCAAAAAATCTTAAAAATTTGTGTGGAACAACAAAAGACCCCGAATAGCCAAAAAGATCATTAGAAAAAAGAGTGAATCTGAACGGATTATACTTCCAGACTTTGAACAATATTACAAAGCAATAGTGATCAAAGCAGTATGATACTGGGATAATAACAGAGGCACAGAGCAGTGGAATAGAACTAAATCACCAGAAACTGACCCAGTCACATACAGTAAGTTAATCTACAACTAAGGAGCCAAAAGCGGTCCATGGAAAGAGGAAAGTCTCTTCAATAACTGGTGTTGGGAAAACTGGGCCGTCACATGCAAAAGAGTGATGCTAGACCACTCTCTAACACCATGCACAAAAATTAACTCAGAATGTATTAGAGACTTGGACATAAGGCCAGAAACCATAAATTCTTAGACGATAACGCAGGAAAGACTTTCCATGATATCAGTCATAGAGAAGCCTTTGGGGACTCAATTCCACCATCAAGTGAATCAAAAAGAAAAATAAACAACTGGGACTACATCAAACTAAGGAGCTTCTTCACAACAAAAGAAAACATCACCAAAACCAAAAGGAAACCTACTAACTGGGAGAAGATATTTGCATTCTATATTTCTGACAAAGGCTTAACAATAAAATATACAAAGAACTCACAAAAGCACACAACAGAAGAACAGGTAATCCAATCAAAAAATGGGAGGAGGAATCGGAAAGACACTTTTCTAAAGAGGATATACAGATGGCCAAGAGGCACATGAAATTATGTTCCTACTCCCTGGTTATCAGGGAAATGCAAATTAAAACAACAATGAAATATCACCTTATACCTGAAAGACTGGCTATTATGTAAAAGTCTGGAAAAAACAGATGCTAATGAGGATGTGAAGAAAAGGGAGTACTTTTGCACTGTTGGTGGGAGTGCAAATTGGTATAACCCCTATCGAGAACTGTTTGGAGATTCCTCAAAAAACTGAAGGTGGAAATCCCATATAATCCCGTCATTCCACTTTTGGGCATCTATCCAAATAATACGATAGCACCCATCCACAGAGATGTATGTATCTCCATGTTATTGCAGTCCCATTCACAATGGCTGAGAACTGATAATTACCTAAGTGCCCAACAACAGATGAATGAAGAAGATGTGGTACATACATGCAATGGAATACTACACAGCCCTTAGAAGAGATGAAATCCTGTCATTTGAATCAACATGGGTGCAATTAGACAGGATTATGCTAAATGAAACAAGTCAAAAGAAGAAAGACACCAGATTACCTCACTCATAGGTGGAATGTGAATGACATAGGTGGAATGTGAACAGATAAAACAAAGGAACAGATGAAACATAACCAACCCTGAAACATTTACAACAGAACTGAGTTTATCAATAGGGAATGGGTCAGGTGGAGGCAAATGATGTTGGAGCCCACTGGACAATCGGGAAGAACACTTAGTGTTTTGGTGGAGGGCATGGCGTGTTGAAATATATATAGAAATGGGGAACCTATAAATAGGAAAATATTTTGATGTGTAGAATAATTACTACAATATAAAAAGTAAAAAAAATACTGCATCAATCTAGAAACTTTCAGTACAGAAAAAGAAATCAAAACTAAAATGAACAATCTACATAATGGAGAAGATATTTCATATTAAAGTTAGATAATAAAAAATATAAAGAGCTAATACACCTTAACAATAAAAAGCAAGCAACCCTCTTGAAAAGTGGGCAGAAGTTATGAAAAGACTCTCCTCTGGAGAAGATATACAGATAAATGAAAGACATATAAAACATATGCAAAAAAATATTCTAAATTGCTTATCATAAGGGAAATATATCTCAAAGTCACAATATAATGTTCACAGGCTTTTAAGGTGTTAAAACCATTTCCTCTTCAATTATCTGTTTATCTTTCTATTTTTGATTTCAGAAAGTATGGTCTTCTAAAACATAGATATTTGTAATCTTTTATACTTTTAAATATATGTATTAAATATTAAATCTCCCTATTTGACATTTTTTCCTGTAATATATGTATAATTTTTTTCTGTATTTTTCCTGTTATCCTTTGTCTAAGAGATCTAAGTCTACTCTTTGATTTTTAGCAAGTCTTTGTTTTAATTTATGTATCCCTTATAGAAAGTTTATCTACGTAAATTTTTCTCTATTTATTCAGGATGTCTATGTCACATAAGTAAATTATTATTTACTCAGCTAACAGTGATTGCTTAATCTTGCCACTTTATTATATTTATTTATTAACGCTTTCTGTGCTGGCTTTTGTTACATTGAATATTTTTTCCTTGTTCTCTTTACTTTATATAACAGTTTGGTAGTTTTATACTAAATTTCTATTCTATGATATAAAGTAAAATACTGCATAATTTGTACTATTATTTTGTACAGCTCTTTGTCCCAAATGAAAATGTTATTTCTTCCCCAGTAATTCTCTTGCCTATGATTTAGGCTGTGTTTTCCCTTCTCTGACATTCCCATAAAATCATTTGTTTTTCTTCCTGTTTCCCATAGATGTCTCATAATTTTAAGTAAGACTTACTTATACTAATCAGTCTTTCCAAATATTTTGGGTGATTTATTTTTCCTTTCATTTGAAAATATATGCAACTACTTATAGATAATCATATTTCTTCCGCACATTCTTTTTTATTGTTCCAGTTGTTTAAAATACTATGTACATTTCAGGAGAATGGATTCACACCATAATTAACTCATATGTCACAGCATTCTTACCACCAAATCTTATCAAACTCTGGACCTATCTATATATTAATATTTAGTACAGAAGGCAGTGTCCACATATTTACCTAAATATTAATTTTAGATGTGTCTATGAAGGTATATACTGCTGAGAGTCACATTTGAATCTTGGTAGACTGAGTAGAACTGTGTTCTACAAATTGCATAGACATCATCCAATCCTTGAGGGCCTTAATAGTACAGAAAGGATGAATAAGGAAATATTCACTATCTGACAGCTTTTTCTGGAACCTTAATCTTCACCTACATTTGGATTGAGATTTACATCATCAGCTCTCATGGTTTTTGGGCATTTCGACACAAACTATAACTACGCTATCAGTTTTCCCAGCCTCTAGTATACAGATGACAGATTATGGGATTTCTCAACTTCCACAAATGCATGAGCCAATTACTTATAACGAATCTCTCCTTTTGGGTACACTTTCTATGAACACTTAGAACCCCGACTAATGCAGATTTTAGTAGAGTACAGACCTTTATGGATGTCTTCTGAATTAGCTCTTGGGATTCTAGAATTGACTGTCTAGCAGCTCATGGTGTGAACTCATAATAGAAATATGAAAAATATATGCACTAGTTATTGATGCAACCATTTATAAGAAGCAAATATCTGAGTTACTGTGTCTATGTTACTACATTTTTAAAAAATTAATGTATATAATG
The DNA here is from genome assembly GCA_004363575.1 of Solenodon paradoxus. NCBI lineage: Eukaryota > Metazoa > Chordata > Mammalia > Eulipotyphla > Solenodontidae > Solenodon > Solenodon paradoxus. Next base: position 181,361 of record RJWH01002728.1, read on the forward strand.
AGGTCGACTCATTGCTCTTACTGGCACTGGACAAAGTTGCAAAAGAAAAAGGTGAATTCAGGGATTTGAATTCCCAGTTCAAACCACTAGAAAAATGACCTGAACTCATCTGTGAAGGAGAGCATTATTTCTTATGGTCACAAGTCTGAGATTGATAAAAATCAAATACAGAATCTCATCTTTTGACAGGATGAATTGCAATACAGTTTGAACTCGCAGACTCACATGGTGTCAACAGTTAAAGGATATTAATGGGAAAAAGAAGAGCTGAGAAGGCTAAAGCTAAGATGGCTTAATGAGATTTTATAAATAGTTGAGGATATATAAGATGAACCTGATCAAACCAGGAACGTTGAACTGTTAAATTTTGATAAATCTTATTTACTAATGCAAGTCTCCTCTCCTTCAGCAGATATGACCTTCCCACGTGCAGTAGAAACAGCTTCTTACCCTTACTGATGGTGGCCTCCTTTCTCACAGTATTAATGGGTATTCCACCATAGTGATACCAGCCTCTCCATCTGCAGTAATTTGGCATTTCTATCCTCTCCTTAGTAAATTAACCATGTATTGTCTGAGGCAACTAATGACCTTTGAGGTAATTGTCATTAAAAACTATTCTGATGCCTCCCAGGATCCACTCTACCATCCCTCTGTTTTTAGACATTAAATTCCCAGTTAATTCCTACAGATGAGCTGCAAATTGTGACCTATTAGGAGGTGTACTACACCCCAAAAGATCTGCTTTAGTTTTCTCATTTATACAGATACAAATCTGAAAAAAAAAAAAAAACATGCATAGGAATTTATACTAAGGGTGTGGATTTATGATGGAAATAAAATAAAATTGCACAAGACTAAATTGTTTCATAGGAATTTCTAAGCAGAGATTCTGAATTTGATGTTGCAGTTTAGGGAGTTAAAAGGAACTCTAACAGTTTGTTTGGTTTGTTGAAATGTGAACCTACAGGAGTCCTACAGTGAGCAAATTAGAAGACAGGGCTGCATTGATTCTATTGAGAAAGGGATTTTAGTAAGAATAAACTGTTAGAGTATATTTGTGATTTGAGACATAGTCACTCACACTGGAAAGATCAAAAAGACATCCCTTTCACCAATTTTTGCGAAAAGCTCTGGCATTCTTGAAAAAACTCTTTTCTGTAGGACATAATTCACAAAGGAAACTGCAGTCACTGCATTGGGAAAATTAAATACAAGGGTAGCAATTGTATCTTGGGATGGCAGGGGCCAATTCATAACATTTAACTACCACAGGCAAGGTGGGCATTTTGGACAACAATGCTAAAGCAGTAAGCAGAATAGTCTGACTCATGCAATATATGATATTAGTTAGTTGACCATGGTGTAAGAAGAAGTGAAATAGAAACCTAATAAATTATTACTTGTTCTGTATGAGCACAGACATTAAAAGTCATTACAACAAAATTTCAACTTGAATCATAAAAATAGTCATGATCACCTAATAATTTGCCAGACTTGAGACAGAGTATAGATTTATAACCCCTAGAATGAATGGTTTCCTGGGTCCCTGTGAGAAAGGATTCCATTGCACTATCAAAAATTTATACTTCATATATTACTCCCAGGCTTTACCAAATGAACCTATAGCCTTTAGCCAGGGTAACTGTGCATTAGGAAAAATGAAATAATCAGATATTTCAGAGAAACTATATTGAGTCAAGACAATGACTTTGAACTATTATCAGTGTCAAAGAACAGAAAACATTGTGTTTCACCGGACTACAGGCTTACGGAAGTTAGATAATTGATAAAATTTTAACTTAGGTCCATCTCACTATGGGTCCAATGATTCCACAAGTCCATCCTTTTGCTATTTTCCCAGTTATGAAAAGCATAATTGGAATAGATACACTTAAAAGGTGACAAAACCCCCATATTGGTTTCTTCATTTGCGGAATGAAGGATATTATAGTGGGAAAGACTAAGTGGAAGCTGATATAATCACCTCTGTCTTGGGAAATGGTATACAAAAAGCAATATGACATACCTAGAGGGATTTCAAATATTTGTGCCAAAATCAAGGGCTTGGAGAATGCAGAAAACACACAGCATTACCCCTGATAGAGGATGCTACTTCACAGCAGAAAAAGAGTGTCAGTGAACCAATGCTCATTGAATTTACAGGTCTTAACTATAGTTCTTTCCATTCAATCTGGGATGAAAGAACAAAGGAATGATCTTTTAAGACACACCAGGTAAGTGACATCTTACAGGGATTGGTAAAATTTCTCAAAAAAGTTGTATCTGCTTTGAATCAATTTCCAACATAGTGTTGCTTCTATCATAGCTAAGATTCATGGGTCCAGGAATCAATACTTGGATATGTAAGTGGCATCACTTGTTATTATATCCAGTGATCCATTAACAAAACCTTTCCTTCCTGTTCTTGAAACTTTATGCTCTGCTGGTCCTGAGGTTTTAGTTTTAGAAGGAGGAATTCTACTAGGAACACAAAAATGATGCTATTGAACTGGATTTTTAAGACTGCCACTATGTCATTTGGACTCCTCACACCTCTGAATCAACAGGCAAAAAAGAAATGTTGTGCTGAGTTGGGTCATTGCTCCCAAGCACCAATAGAAAATTGGACTACTACTCCACGATAAATGTAGGAAAACCATATCTGAAATACAGAAAACTCTTTATGACATCTCTTAGTATCACCATACTCTGTGATTAAATTGAAAGGAAAGCTGTAACAACCCAATCTAGGCAAGACTACTGATGGTCCCAATCGTTCATGGATGAAGATTTTAGTGACTACTAGTACAGAATCATAACAAGATGATTTGCTTGATGTAGACAAAAGCAAAACAGAGTATGTAATGGAAGATGAAGTTATAAATACCAACCATGACCACATGTTTATTTATAGAAATGAGGACTATAGTCATCATGCTTATTTCCTCATGTTATGAATATATTTCCATGTGATATTCATAGACTATTTCAGTAGCCCTTATCATGAGTCAATTCTCAGTGCCTTATAATGTATCCTTTCTTTCCCACTCTGTGTGTGTATGTATTCTGTTTCTCTGGAGAAACCTATAAGAGAGGAACATCTTTATTTCCATGTGATGCAATAAAAAAAATTTTGAATATAAAAATATCATTAGAACAAATGTCTTGATTCCATCATTAAACGAATTTCAAAGAAAAAATTGGAGGCAGATCATACAGATGCAAAGCCATTTAAGAGAATGATAAAACAGTAGACATCTATATTAGATTCATTAGAATCTTTATTTGAGCATATAAACCCCAAGTTATAAAATAATCAGAGACATGTGATTGCTAATTTTGGTAAAGATTATTGTTCATTTTCAGCAATAATCATGGTATTTCACTTATATTTAAAAATATGTTTCCTTTAAGATGTTGCATGGAAGCTAAAACTTTGGTAGTGGACATGCTGTGGTATATACAGATTTTGAGGTATAAAGCTCTAGACATGAAAATTATACATTTATAAACCAATCCTATCTCAATAAAAAAACTAAAAATAAATCCACTCTACCTTTTCTTTAAAAACATATTCATACTAAAATGTTTACAGATTGTATATTTCAGATTTGACTTAATTAATTTATTAATATTGCAAAATGAAAAATAATACATAGGGTGTAGTTAAGCTTAGATTTGTCAAGAAACAACTACATTTTATGTTTCAACATGCATTTTATGTCATATTAACACACAAACATAAGTGATTTGAGTATCATTCTACAAAATTACTTTAAATATATTTTATCACTTGCAGAATGTAATATATTTTAAAAGCATAGAAATGTATTTCACTACATAGAAATAAGCAATCTTATGTCTGTAATCGTGGTATTCCAAGTATGCTATATGAAAAATTAGAAAACTTTTTATACGTATTTTTTTATAATTGTTTTATTTTAATTAAATATTTATTGAGGTTTTGATTTACAAAATACTAAAAGCCCATTTGTCAAATATATGGCAACACAGCCTGGCCACCACTAAATCACCAAAATTCCCTCACCATTGTACATTGGACAATGTACATTACCACTTGTTCCTACCTACTATCCCCTTGCATATTGGGTGCATATATCTCCGCAATTTAGTGTTTGTGTTTCTTGGTAAATACCCAAAAGTAGGATAATAAGATTCGATGGATTTTCCATTCTGAATTTTTGATGAGTCTCAATACTGCTTTGCATAAAGATTGCACCAACTTGTACTCTCACCAACAAAGTCAAAGGGATCCTGTCCATATCCTTGCCAACATGCATCTTTATTTTTGAATAACAGCCAATCTCACAGGAGTAAGGTGATATCTCATTGTTGTTTTGATTTTCATTTCCCTAATAACAAGTGAGGAAGAATTTCTTTTCATATGTCTTTCGACATTGGAGAAATTACTATCTAATTCTTCTGCGCATTTTTGGCTGGACTGTTTATTTTTTGTCACTGAGTTTTATGGCTTCTTTGTATATTTTGTATATTAAGCCCTTATCAGATATATGATGTGAAAATATCTTCTCCTATTTAGTAGATTTGGTGATAGTTTCAATCACTATGTACAAGCTTTTTAGTTCGATATTGTCCCATTTGTTTATTTCTGTTTTTGTTTACCTTGCCACTGGAGTGGAGTCCCAAAAGACTTCTTTAAGGCTGATGTTATGGAATGACTTGCCTATAATATATTCTAAATATTTTATGGTTGCTGGTTTTACATCCAAATCTCTAATTAATTTTAAATTCATTTTCATGAATGTTGTTAAAGTGGTCTACATTCATTCATTTGCATGTGGTTGTCCAGTTTTCCCAACACAATATAGTTAAAAGTTTTGTTTTCTCCATTCTGTTTTTGGCTCTTCTGTCATTGAGTCATTTATGTGTGAATCTATTCTTGGTGATTCAGTTGTATTCCACTGCTCTGCTTCTTTTTTCATTCCAGTATCATAGTTTTAATAACCATAGTGTCAGGTTACAGCCAGGGCCACAACGAGACTAAAAGAAAAGATAGACTAAAGCAGCACATAAGCAGCATTTATTGGGGGAGCACTCCTGGGCAAGGTTCACGGGTCTCAAGATGGAGGTCAGTGAAGTTACACCCTCCAGGAGGAAGAGGTGCATTTTTATATGTTTTTTTAAGAGTCGGGAGGGGAGGAAACAAGCAATGGTTCCTTGTCTTGTGGTAGCAATGGTTCCTTGTAGCAATGACTGGTTGAAATGTCAAGTCAAGTTCCTGGAATTGGCGGGCCATTGGAAAGTCCCTTGGCTGTTTCAAGTCTTCCCTTTTGAGGTCTCAAGCTTCCCTAGTGACCTGAGCCAACCTTCCACATAGATTTGTAGCATAACCAAAAATTTGGCAGTGCAATACCTCCACTTTTATTTGTTTTTCTCATATTTGGTTTGGCTATTTGGGATCTTTTGCTATACAATAAAAATTTAAATTTTTAATTCTATTTTCTTGAAAAATACCAGTGGAATTTTGATGCAGATTGCATTAAATCTGTATTTTGCTTTTGGTAAGATGTCTATTTTAATGATGTTAATTCTTCCCAAACTTGAGGACAGTATATCTTTCCATCTCTTTGTATAGTCCTCTACTTCTTTTAACAATGTCTTATTGCTTTCAATGTAAGGGTATTTCCTCTTCTTTGGTAAGTATATTCCAAGGTACTTAATTATTTTTGTTTCTATTATAAATGAGGCATTTTACTTAATTTCATTCATTTCTATTACATTGTTTGCAAATAAAAATGTAACATATTTTTGTTTATTAATATACCCTGCAACTTTACTGTACTCATTGACCTTTTTGAAGGAAAAATTCAGGCAGGAATGAAAGTGAGCAGAGGCAGGCAGGCAGGAAAACAGAGGAGGAAGAAGCATTTTTATTTATTTCATTGTCTATCTTGGTTGTTCCTGACATTAAACCGGACGTTGGAATGTATGAGGACTAAGCGTAACCATTACTCCACCAGGGTACATCTATATACTCATGACTGATTCTAGTAGTTTTAATGGAATTTTTAGGGTTTTCTCCATATGTTATTATGTTATCAAATAGTGGTAAACTTTCTATTTTCCAAATTAGATTACTTTGATTTCTTCTTCCCTAATTGCTCTGGCTAGGACCTCCAGTAAAACATTAAACAGCAATGGTGAGAGGGGACAGCCTTGTCCCGTTTGTGGTCATTGAGGAAAACACTTAGTTTTCAGAACTGAGTATGATGTTTACTGTAGGTATATTATATATGGCCTCAGCGTGTTGAAATATGTTCCCTTGATCCCAATTTTATATAGAGCTTTTATCATAAATGTGTACTGAATATTGTCAGATGGTTTTTCTTCATTATTGATATAATCATGATTTTTCCCTCTTTTTTTTTGATGTGGTCTATAACATTTATATATTTCCACATGTTGAGTCACCCTTGTCTCGCCAGTATAAATCTCACATAGTCATCATGGTTATGCTTTTGATGTAGTTTTTGGTTTCAGCTTGTTAATGTTTTGTTGAGAATTTTTGCATCATTGCTTGTCAGTGATATTGGTCTTTAATTTTCTTTCTTGGTGATACTCTTCTCTTCTTTTTGGTATTAGTTTAATATTAGCCTCATAGAAATTATTTGGACATGATCCCTGTTCATTTTTTGTTGAAAAATAGTTTAGAATGTTCTAATTCTCCTCTGAAGTTTTTATAAAATACACTAGTAAATCCATCTGGTCTTGAGAATTTTTTGGGAGAAGACCTGATTATTTCTTCAATTACTTTGCCTATGATAGAATTCTCATGTTTTTCATATTCTTCTTGTTCGGTCTTGGTAGGCTGTGTGGTTCCAAAAATCTACCCATGTCCTCTAGGTTTTATAATTTATTGACATATAGCTATTCATAGTAGTTTATTGTGGCATTTTGTGTTTCTGAGATATATATTGTTACTTTTCGCTTTTATTTCTGATTTTATTTCTGAGAGTTTTCCCTTTCGTTTTAGTAACTCTAGCTAAAGATTTGTCAATTTTGTTAACTTTTCAAAGAACCAGTTTATGGTTTCATTGATCTTCTGAATTGTCTTTTTTTACATCTTATTTACTTCTGCTTGAATATTATTTCCCTCCTATTGACTTTTGACTTCAACAATGATTTCTTATTGTTTTTAATTAAGATTGGATAATGTATTTACAATTTTTAAAATAATTTTTAGGTATTCCTGCATTCTGACAAATTTCTCTGTTAGTACTGGTTAAACTGTATTTCATTAGTTTGACAGCTCATGTCTTCATTCTTCTTTGTCTTAAAGTAATTTTCATTTCTCCATTGATTTTCTCCTTTACCCAATAATCATTTAGAAGCATCTCCTTTAGCCTCCATATACTTTGGAAATTTTCAGCTTTCATTTGTTGCTGATTTCTAATCTTAAGTCGCTGATCAGAAAAGATGCTTGGTATGATTTCAATTACTGCAATCTTCTCAAGACATGTTTTCTTTATGAACATATGACCAATCCTTGAGAATATTCCATGAGTATTCAAGAAAAATGCAAATTCTGCAGTTATTGGGTGGAGTGTTTCATAAATTTCTATTGAGAGAGAGAGAGAGAAGGAAACTATTCTTAGCAGAGCACACTTTCCTCGGAAAATACCTCAGTTCTACAGAGGTGGCAGTCTTAGCATGGGGCATTATTGTAATGTGTCATTTAAAGCTATTATTTTCCTATCAATTTTCTCCCTAGGTGATTTGTCCACTGTTGTAACCGTGCTGTTGATGTCTCCTATTGTTATTGTATTACCATCAGTGTCTCTAGGCAGTTCTGTAAATAATTATTCCATGTACTTTAATGAGAGTTATGAGTTTTTGCTGAATTGACTCCTTACTCATTGTATAATATTCATCCCTGTGCTTTGCTTCCTCCATTACATTTAGTCTATTTTTATCTAATATAAGCATCCCTGTCCCTGCTTTTTTAAAGATACCATTTGACTATTATAGGATTGTCTTTCAACCACTGACTTTGAACCTGCTTATCTTCTGAATGCAGTTATGTCTCTTATATGCAGCAGAATATAGGGTTATTGTTTTTAACTCATTTAACCACTCTATGCTCTTTGATTGGTGCATCTAATCCTTTAACACTTAGGGTGATTATTTTTATGAAACTTTACTGCATTGTCTAAAATAGTTTTCTTTGTTGTTGTTTTTGCAAAGATGCCTTTGTTCTTTCTTTTTCTTCTTAAGTGCTTTGAAAGCATTTATGTTTGGTGTGTTTTCTCTTATTTCATTTGTTTTTTTCCTTGGACATATTTTGAGGTAACTCTGGGGTTTACATAAAAGGTATCTATGCTTATAAACTGCTTTTACTTGAAAGTCAGTTAGTCTTGAGGTCATTGTAATAGTTCACAATTTTACTCAACAGCTCTCTACATTTTATTTATTTGATGTTTTCTGGGTTTTGTTTTGTTTTTCATTTTATAAAACTTCATTAAATATTTCATATAATACTGGTTTTATTGTGACAAATTCCTTTAACTTTTGCTTGCCTATAAAGCTCTTTACATGTAAGTGATGATCTTTGTTAGAAGTCCTTTTATTTCACACTTCTAATATATCCTGCCATTCTCCTCTTTAAAGTTTCAGCTGAGAAATCTGCCAAAAGTTTTCTGGAGATACCTCTGTGTAGCTCTTTTTTTCTATAGCTGTCTTAATAATTATTTTTCTTGTATTTTCAGCATCTTAATGATGATGTGTATTGTTATAGGTCTGTTTTGGCTTCTTTTCTTTGGAACTATTTGAGATTCCTTTGTCTGGAGGTCTGCTTGGAACACCCCCCTACTACCGGTGTTAAAACCTGGGACTAAAGACTACAGACCAGTCCAGAACCTCTGGGAAGTTCGATAAGAGAGTGGAGACCATACACCTGAGGGTTCCCAACCCCTACACCTTACTCAGCCTGCTTTCCCTGAGCCAACGGATTTACACGGGTGTTTTATTTAAAGGATGATTTCTTCAGCATTCTGCTCACTCCAATCAGCCAGCCCATCTTCGCATCTGAATAGGTTGATCAAACAAAGAGGTTCTCCAGTCAGCTCACCTGGACTAGGCTTCCCCAGGGTTTCAAAAAATGTCCCACCCTGTTTGATGAGGCTCTCAGTAACAACCTGATAAGCTTCTGACAAGCCCACCAGGACTGCACCCCCCTTCAATATGTTAAAGAGCTGTTGCTGGCAGGGGTCACAGAGAAAAGCTGTTACCAGACCACCCAGGATTTACTCAAGTGCCTCCAGATATTGGGCTACTGAATGTCAGCCAAGAAAGCCCAAGGTAACGTATCTAGGATATCAGCTATCAGAGGAGTGAAAATGGATTCTATCCTCAGACCACATAAGAGCCATCCTCCGGAGTTCCCACGACTAAGAGGCAACTACGGGAATTTCTGAGAGCAATGGGATACTGCCGGTTAAGGATCGAGGGATTTGCAGAGATAGTAAAGCCCACTCTATGTTTGTACTGGTAGCATGGAGGCCCTGAAATGGACTGAGCTACAGCAAAATGCCTTTGAAAACTTCAGAAAGGCTTTAACTTCAGCCCCGGCTCTTGCCTTACCAGACATATACAAGTCCTTTCAGCTTTTTGTATACGTGGCCCGAGGAATTGCTAAGGGAGTGCTGGTTCAGGCCCTAGGACCCTGGAAGTGGCCAGTGACCTATCTGTCCAAAAGATTAGATCCTGTGGCAGCAGGATGGCCCAGGTGTCTCAGAAATGTTGCTGCCACAGTGGTGTTGGTCAAGGAGACTGATAAGCTCACTCTAGGGCAGGAACTGACTGTCACTTCCCCACACGCTGTAGAGGCCCTCTTGCAAGGGACCCCTGAAAGATGGATGTCAAACACTTGTGTAACTCAGTTCCAGGCCTTACTTCTGGACAAGCCCCGCATTAATTTTCAGAAGACAACTACTATCAATCCAGTGATCTTGCTCCCAGATGACAACCCAACCCTGCCAGTGTATAACTGTAATGTGGTAATGAATGCTCTGCAGGCTACCTGCCCAGACCTAAAACACACGGCACTGCCTGAAGTAGATGAAGTCCTATACACCTATGGAAGCAGTTACATGCTGTATGGTATAAGGTATGTGGGGGCTGTAGCAATGACTTGACAAAATTATTTGGTCGCAGACACTGAGCCAAGGAACCTCTGTCCAGCGGGCTGAGCTAATAGCCTTGATACAGGCCCTAAGATGTGAAAGGAAAAAAGGGTCTCCATTTATATGGACGGCAGATACGCATTTGCCACTGCACACGTACACGGTGTTATTTACCAGGAAGGGGACTCCTCACATCAGCAGGAAAATATATTAAAAAGAAAGAAGAAATTTTAGACTCGTTAGAAGCTATCCACCTTCCAACGAAGGTAGCCATCATAGATTGCAAAGGACACCAAAAAGGAAATTCTCAGGAAGCAAGGAGAAACTGAGCAGCAGACCAAGAAGCACGAGAGGTAGCCTTAAAACCAGTCGGGCCCATCCAAATACTTGTTACTCTGCCTCAACCAGATCTGCCAAAAACTCCAGATTATACTGAGGAAGAAAAGATAATGGCAGATAGGAAAACAGCCACTGAGACTGCTACGGGATGGAGTCTTACCAGATGATAGAATTATTGTCCCGAAGCCCTCGACAGGACTCTAGTCTCTCAGATACATCAGGCCTCTCATCTTGGAACTTCTAAATTAACTGAATTACTTCAAAACAGATACTATATGCCACATCTAGATCAGATCAGCCACAGCACAGTGGAAAGATGTCAGGCATGTGCCCAGGTAAATGCCAAACAGGGGAAATGGATGCCTATAGGGGTTAGGCTACAAGGGACCATATCAGGTGAACACTGGAAAATAGACTTTACAGAGGCAAAACCCCCTTATGCAGGATATAAATACCTTATAGTATTTATAGATACTTTGGGTGAGTAGAAGCTCTCCCCACCAGATCCAAGACTGCAACAATGACCTCTGAAAATTGCTTCATGAAATTGCCCCAAGGTATGGACTGCCCTCAGTAATAGGCTCAAATAATGTCCCTGCTTTTGTTGCTAAATTATCACAAAATCTGGCTTAAATCTTAAATATAAATTGGAAATTACACTGTGCCTACCGATCCCAAAGCTCAAGGCAAGTAGAGTGTATAAATCTGACCCTAAAAGAAACTTTAACTAAATTTGTGTTAGAAACCTGTGAAAATTGGACAGCTCTACTTCCCTTAACTCTTTTGAGAGCAAGATGTATTCCCTACAAGGAGGGAATAGCCCCTTTTGAAATTATGTTTGCAAGGCCACCCCCACTCCTCCCCAAACTAAGGGAGGAGATAAAAGCTGAAATCAATAACACATCCTTTCTCAAGTATTTTCAGGAATTACAGATCATTCAATGAACTGTGCAAAAGACAGTGCAGGAAACACTTCCAGTCCCCTCCAGTGAGCCAGTACACCCATTCCAGCCAGGACACTTGGTGTGGATAAAGAAGTACACTACTCAAGGACTGACCCCCACTTGGACTGGACCACACAGTCATCCTGACCACCCCTACAGCCATCAAAGTAGACCGCATCCCATTTTGGCTGCACCACTCAAGAGTTAAGTTTAATGGAGAAAAATAGAAATAACACACCACAAGGGGACTCTCTGAAGCTAAGATGCTCGCATATATCAGAAACATTGTAATTCTTGTAATCATGTATGCAAATGCCTCGGGTAATCCACATGAGCCTAAAGTAATGACCTGGGAATTAAGGCAAGGGGAGATGGAGAAGTTGCTGGTAATTCAAAAAGTTATAACAGGAATGAGCGTTACCTTCAAGGTAGACCTCTGCTCCTTTTTGACCCTATGTTGAGATTAGACTCCAGTAAACCCGGATATAATGGCAACAGCTATAGATAATGTGGAGGAAGCATAAATGTCCCTGGAGTTACTTTAGGAGAACCCCAATTGCAACAACTAGGCATCTATGTATGACCACAGTCCGGACAGGCTTCCTGTAAAGTTCAAGACCAATACAAATGTGCTAACTGGGGTCGTGAGACTATCTCTACTATATCCTCTGACAGAAAACAAAATGATAAAATGTTAAAGGTTAGAAAGGGCAGCAACTAATAAATGCACTTCACCGGTATGTTATAACCCCCTTGTCCTCACAATTCAAAAACCTGAGGATTCCTCATTCTTAACAGGTCAAACATAAGGAATCAGATTATACGTAACTGGAACGGATCCAGGAATTTACATAGTTATACAAAAGAAGCCAGTGCTTCTTAAACAACCTCAGCCAATCGGCCCTTTAGTTTATCTCAATCTTAATCTCATAATCAGTCTCGAACCGACCCTAGCCCCACTTCAGTTTAGTACTCTGTCATCTATGGGCCCAAATTAGCCACCCCCAAGCCTTATCCTTGCTAAGCATGCTCTCAGCCCTGCACGCGTTCATCAACAAAACACATCCGGCTTTAGGAACAGACTGCTGGCTCTGCCTTAAGTCATGTTCCCCTTACTATGTGGGAATAGGTCACACTGACACTGCTATAGTTGCACCTATTACAATGGACTGCATTTGGTTTCAGCCAAGTATTACCCTGGGAGACATACAGGGTCAAGGTTGCTGCCTCTGATCCAACCAGGCTGCGCCAGACAACTCTATATATTCCACTTCTTGCAACCATACAACCATACAACCAAACAACAGAATGCTCCACTGGTCATAGAACCCCCCAGGCAATCAATCTTGAGGTAACTGCATGAACCAGCTTGTGCACATATCCTAACACACCTGGGGGCTCTAGGATAATTGTGAACTATATCTGCCGCCTGGGTAGCTAAGGTGATTGTGCAAAATGGAAACTATAGATAACGGAAAAATGTTAAACATGTCACTCTATGGAAACCATGATCATGTCTGTCGAAAATTATTAGCTGCCTTTGTTCTCTGCACCTCTCTGTATGTCTATATAAACCCTGATCTGCGTACACAGACCACCATATGATTTGGGTCCATTTTTGCCCCTTACAGTCTCCAGCTAATAAATCTCATTTTAAAATTCTTTGGCAAGTATCTCTGATCTCATTGGTTACTTTGTAACAGTTCCTTCATTGTTTTTCTGATTTTAGTGAGTATCACTCAAACTGTTGTTGCTTGTCTCCAACAGGTAGTTTACTTTAAGTCTGTTGCATTCAGATCTTTTCTGAGTTTTGTTTTGGTGCATAATTTTGCATATAGTTATCTGTTTCTTCAATCTGCTTGGCATTTGGTGTATTTTTCCTATATACTAGGCTTCCTTAATTTAATAGCTTTGTGTGAGGATATCAGGTTCCACAGTATAGACTTGGGTGTTGCTCTGGTATGCTGGACTTCCTTTATTTGTGTGTTCTCAGAACATTACATTTATTCAGGCTCTAGACTGACATCTAAGATGTTGACATCTAAGAGTCCAACCTTCAGGTTTGAGGTCAGGGTAGGGAATGCATGTTTCCTCCAGGACAAGAAAAACAAGGTACAAGGAGACAGACACAAGATTTCTGGGCACAAACTGCAAGCAGTCTGCAGTTCCAACAGAGGAGAGAGAGAAAGAGAGAGACAGAGAGAGAGAGCAGGAAACTATTCTTAGCAGAGCACACTTTGCTGTGAAAATGCCTCAGTTATACAGAGGTGTGGCAGTCTCAGAATGGGGCAATAAACAAGCCCTAGGACCTGTGGTTGTTATTTCAGAATATACCAAGCAGTTAGGAAGCTGTTTAGCTATAATCCTGACTTGTGGGAACTAGTATATTGATGGAACCATTCTAATCATTTTCCCTATGAGGGAGGTAGAATGAAATTCTCCTAGATGGGAACCAGTCTACCTGTACAGGTGCTGCTGACCTGGTTCTCTGTCTCTGACAACCTGTGTAAAGACAGCTCTGATTAGCAACAGATAGGCACAAGTGTGCTAATTATACAAGGAAGCAGGCATTTCCCTCTGGGTCTTTTCCTGCAATGGTGGCCTCCAGTTGGTACTGCATGTAAGCAATATATTGGTTTACAAGGAGGCTATCGATATTTTTCAGTTGAGCAACTGAAAACTAGTTCCCAGGTATGGTGTTACCTACTGACAGGGAGTGTCCTTCGGTTCAGGAAGAGTGTCCATATCCCTTGTCTCTCCCTTTACCCTAGGGGGTCTCCTCTCATTTATATCTGTGTGATTTCCTTCTCTTTATTGGTATGTTAGCACCCATTCCTTTAAAGAGGTTATATTTGCTAAACAGGTGTATTTTTGATGTATCTGTCGGGAGGCGTTGCATTCGAGATCTTAACAGTCTGCCACCTTGGAACCTGATTATATAATTGCTTTTATAAATATTTGGTCTTTTCAAAATATGTATATATATATATATCAACAATAAGCACTTTTCTAAAGAAGACATACCAATATAGTGGTAGTTTACTGAAACATGAAAAAAGTTCTATGCACTTGCTACTAAGGAAATGCAAATTAAAACCTCTCTAAGATCATTTACATACTTGTGAAAAATAGCTTATGTCAAAAAGACTAGAAATAACAAACATTGGGAAGAATTTGAAAAATATAAACTCTATACTATTGATGGGAATATAAATTAGTGCAACCTCTATGGAAATAATATGGATTTTCTAAATGAAGGATGGAACTACCATTTGCTCCATCTTTATACAGATCCAAAAATACAAAAACACTAATCCAAAATTATATCTGTACCCCTTTGTATCTAGTAGCAAATTCACGTCAGTAAAGACCTGGAATCAACCTAAATACCCATCAATGAATGTCTATATAAAGAATATGTGGTATATATACTCAATGGAATTCTACTCACCTATTTAAAAAAGGATAGAATCTTGCCTTTAATACAACTTGGAACTTTTAAAAAATGGAGTCTTGTCTTTGCTACAACCTAGAGGGAAATAATAGAGCTTATGCTAAGTGAAGTGATAATGAAAAAGTATCAGGTATCTTCACTCATATAAAATATCAAAAAAGCTAAGTAAAATCTGTTAGGACTGAAAATACATGAAGAAGTATAAAATTGAATCACATCTTACAGCACTCATAAAAATTAATTCAAAATGGATCAAAAACTTAAAGTAAAGATCTGATACCATACAAGTTCTAGAAGAAAATATAAGAAGAAACTCATCGATATTGCTCTTCGCAATGGTTTTTGGAAAGTGATGCCAAAATTATGTACAACAAAAGCAAAAATCAACAAATAGAACAGTATTAAATTGTCTTTTAACAAAAAGTGAGCAATAATATGTTTCATACTTCCATTTTTTTACTTCACAATTGGTATATTGGTGCTTGATGCATTATATTCCATTTTATCTGGAATAAACTAACCAATACCCAATTGGTGGATAGTTGTATATGTTTTAAAACTATTGAAACATTTTTATAATTGTCTCAGACATAGTTATTAATGGTTTCACATGAAATGCATCAATTTGCCTACCCCTAATCAATGTTACCTAAATTTTATATTCTTTTATGTTTGCCAATTAGCAAGAAGAAATGTCATCTTGCTCTTTTAAACTATGATCTTTTTTTATTTGAATTTGCTGTACATCTTTTTCTTATTTGGCAGTTAATATTTTTCTAATTTGTTTGAACTCTGTATACAAAAGATATAAGTCAGTATCCAGTGTAATATGGTAGAAACAGTTTCCCAGATTATATATACATCATAATTCAGTTAATGCACATATATTTTAAACTGTCAAAAATATTAATAGTATTATGCTTTAAGCTGTCATTATAGAGTATCCCCTACTTTTAATAGTATACATAAACATCATTACCCTAACCAATATTGTAAAAAGAGATATTCTGCAAATTAATGATACAAATATGTATATACATATGTATTTTCAGATTCATGCTGTAGAATGTCTTTTTCAAGTTTAATTTTCCAGTAGAAACCTCAGTTTTCTAATAAAAATATTGGATTTTTATATCAAAATTGACATGTGCATCCCTTAAAGTAATGCTTTCCATCTCAGAGCTTGCAGGACAAAAGTACATCTTTATGCTCTCAAAACACAAGTTTTAACAAAAAAGGTAGAAATAATATTATGTTACATTATAAACACAAATTGTAGAGTACCAGAGTCACAAGTATATATTCTTTAAAATGTTCTTATTGTCTGTAAGTGAATGCATGGCATTTTCTTGAATAAAAAAGAATAAAACTATTAGCAACACTAATAATTGTGATCATGGTTAATGTTCCATTTTATGTCATATAGCATTGCTCATTGCCTACTTACATACATATTTTTAAATATATTTTATTTATTTTTCAGAATATTGATTATGGGTTGTGTTAATTAGGATTTTTCAGAAAAACAGAGACAACCATATTTAGATAGAGAGAGACAGAAAGTTTTTAAGGAATTGCTTCTTACAATTGTGGAGTCTTTGTAAGATCAAAATCAAAATCTGATTGGATAGGTCAACAGGCAAGAAATTCTGAAAGGACTTACAATTCTGGTTCAAAGGCACTGATAGAATTTCTCTTGTTTTGGGGGAGGTCATTCCGTTCTATTAAGGCCTTCAGGTTTTGGATTGACATACATCCATATTACAGAAGGTAATCTACTTTACCCAGTTTTATTCAGAAGACACCTTCACAGAAACATCCAGAAAGTTTAAACATGCATCTGGACAAGAGACCCAAACAATTTGAAACAAAAATTTAAACATCACAGGGGTTTTTAGTTCACCTGCATTGTTCTCCAAATTTTTCTATTATGAATGAGGGAAAAATGGTGCTGAGGTTGTTCTCTGATTTTCTTTTTTTTATTTTTACACATTTAAATAAGCTCATATGTATAGGTTCCCCACTCCTCATATGTATGTTAACACACACATCCCTCTATCAAATTTCTAAGTGTTATTCACCATTGTCCAGTGGGCTTCGCTACCATTTCTCCCTCTCCACCCTCCCGTCCCATTCCCTACTGGTAACCTCAATTTTGTTGCAAGTATCCAAGGGTTTATTTTGTTTCATCTGTTCCTTTGTTTTGTCTATTCAATTCCACCTATGAGTAAGGTCATCTGGTATCTATCTTCTTTTGACTTATTTCACATAGCATAATCTCCTCTATATCCATCCATGTTTATTCACATCACAGCATTTAATCTCTTCTAAAGGCTGTGTAGTATTCCATTGTATATATGTATCACATCTTCTCGATCCATTCATCTGATTATGAGCACTTAGGTAGTTTCCATTCCTCAGCTATTATGAATAGGGTGGCAGTAATCATGGTGTTCCATAAATCTACGTGAATGAGTGCTTTTGTATCCTTTGGGTAAATACCCAGAAGTGGGATGGGCAGATCATATGGGACTTCCATCTTTGACAGCCTAGATCCTGGGAGCAGGAATGAGGAAGTGGGTGCTGCAGGAGACTATAGAGAGAATAGAAAAGGTGGGGATCAGGGGGTCAACAGTCTGTCTCAGACTTAGGACCCTGACCATTTTGGTCTCCACCTATTTATTGAGTTCATGCACAGCATTGCTTCAAGCAGCTTATGCAAGCAAGTTTATAGTAACATTGGATTTTTTATACAGCCTTTGCTCTCTAACTATATAACTTTATCTGCCTTATTTTGGCGGGTGAACAATTACAGACATATTGTCCCAATGTTTTCACATGGTGACCCAGGCCCAGTTCTCCGGGTCTGGTGTCCTTGATATTCTACCAACTTCTGATTCGTCGTTGCTCTACTCTGCCTCCAACACATCTTCAACTTTTAGAGGAGTCTACAAACTGTTTTCCACGAGTTTCACCAATTTGCCCTCTGCAGTATAAAAGTGTTCTAATTCCTCCTCTCATTTTTTGATTGGTTTGCCTATTTTTCTGTTATTGAGTTTTATGTGTTCTTTGTATATTTTAGATATTAAATGCTTGTTGGAAATATGAAATGCAAATATATTCTCCTAGTTAGTAGGTTGCCTTTTGGTTCTGGTGATGTTTTCTTTCTCTGTGAAGAAGCTCTTATTATGATGTAGTCCCAGTTTTTTGTTTTGTTTCATTTTTAAATTTCCTTTGATTCTGGAGTTGAGTCCCCAAAGACCTCCCTAAGGCTGATGTCATGGGATATCTTTCCTAAGTTCCAAGGATTTTATGGTTCCCAGTCTTCTTTATAAGTCTCTAGTCCATTTTCAGTTAATTTTTGGGAATCATGTTATAGAGTGAACTAGCTTCATTCTTTCGCATGTGGCTGTCCAGTTATCCCAATATCATTTATTGAAAGAAGTTTCTCTTCTCCATCATATGCTTTTGGCTTCTTTTACATAGATTAGCTGACTGTGAATGGGTCAGTTTCTAGTGACTCAGTTCTATTCCACAGGTCTATGTTTCTGTTATTATTGCAGTACCATACTGTTTTGATCACTATCACTTTGTAGTATAGCTCAGTGTCTGGGAGTATAATCCCTACAGATGCTTTCTTTTTTCTTAAAATTGCTTTGACTATTTAAGTTCCCTTGTTCTTCCATACACATTTTAAGATTTTTAGTTATTTTCTGGAAAAAAAGACCAAGGGATTTGAATGGGGATTTCATTATATCTGTATATTGCTTTAGGTAAGATGACTATTTAGATGATGTTGATTCTTCCCAACCATGAGCAGGAGATGTCTTTCCATCTCTTTGTATACTACTCCATTTCTTTTAAGAAGGATCCATGGTTTTCATCGTATAGGTATTTGACTTCCTTTAAGTATATTCCAAAATATTTGATTATTTTTGCTTCTATTTTAAACGGTGTGACTTTCTTTATTTCATTTTCTTCTAGTGTGTTGCTTGTGCATAAAAAAGCAATGGATTTTTATGCATTGATTTTGTAACCTGCCACTTTATCTTATTTGTTAATTAGTTCTAGTAATTTTTGAGTTTTAGGGTTTTCAATATATATGACCATGTTGTCTTCAAATAATGAGAGTTTTACTTCTTCATTTCCAATTCGTATTCATTTTATTTCTTTTTCTTGCTTAATTTCTCTGTCTAAGACATCCAGTACGATGTTAACTAGCAGTGGTGAGAGTGGACAGCCTTGCCTTGTTCCTGATATTAGAGGAAATGTTTTCAATTTTTTGCCATTGACTATGGATTCGTTGCACGTGACCTTTATTAAGTTGAGATATGTACCTTCTATTCCCATTTTATGCAAGGATTTAATCATAAATTGGTGTTGAATATTGGCAAAAATGTTCTATGCATCTATTGATATGTTCATGTGCTTTTTCTTCTTAGTCTTGTTGATATGGTGTATTACATTAATGGATTTACATATGTTGAACCATCCTAGCATCCCTGGAATAAATCTCACTTGGTCATGATGAACCATTTTTTTGATGCACTGTTGGATTCAGTTTGCAAATATTTAGCTGATAATTTTTATATTTGTGCTCACTAGAGATATTTGTCTGTAATTTTCTTTCTTGGTGACATCTATCAGCTTTTGATATCAGTGTGATGCTAGTCACATTGAAAGTATTTGGGAGTGTTCCCTGTCCTCAATATTTTGGAAGAATTTGAGAAGAACAGGTATTAATTCTTACCCTGAAGGTTTGGTAAAACTCATTAATAAGTCATTTGGACCTGGACATTTTATTACATCCTCAATTCCCTTGCTGGTGATTGCTCTGTTAAGGTTTAACAATTCTTCCTGGTTCAGTCTTGGCATATTGTATTTTTCTAGGACTCTGTCCATGTCTTTAAGGTTGTCTACTTTGTTGGGATAGAATCTTTCATAGCAGTCACTTAGGATGTTTTGTATGTCTTTGGTATCTGCTGTGGCTTCTCCCCTTTCAATTCTGATTCTAGTTATGAAAGTTTTCTATCTTTTTTTCTTTGTGAGTCTAGCCAATGGTTTGTCAATTTTATTTTTTCAAGTAAGCAACTTTTGGTTTAACTGATCTGGATTGCCTTTTTGCTTTCTGTTTCATTTGTTTGTCCTTGAATTTTGAGTATTTCCTTTCTTCTACTGATATTTTGCTTTATATTTTTCTTTCTCTAACTGCTAAATGAGGAGTTAGATTTTTTACATGTGATTTTTCTTGTTTCGTGAGGTAGACCTGGATTTCAATAAACATCCTTCTTGAAACTGCTTTTGCTGCATCCCCGTTGATTCTGGTTGTTCATTTCTTCATTCTCATTTGTCTCTATGTATTTTTTAAGTTCTCTTAAATTTCCTCTTTTATCCAAGAGTCATTCAGAATCTTATTGTTTAGTCTCCAATTAATTTTAGGGTCTTCCAGCTTTCATTTTGTAATTGATTTCTAGTTTTAATGCATTGTGGTCAGAGAAGATGCTTGGTATGTCAATCTTTGTAAATTTGTTGAGACATGTTTTGTGTCCTAACATGATCTATCTTTGAGAATGTTTCATGTACACTTGAGAAGTGAAATCTGTAGTCACTGGATGAAGTGTTCTATATTTGTCTATTATACCCAACTGTTCCAAATGGTCATTTAAAGCAGTTGTTTCCCTTTTAATTTTCTGCCTGGTTGATCTGTCTATTGTTGTAAATGGGACATTAAATTCTCCTACTATGGTCGTATTACTGTCAATGTCACTCATCATTATTAATTATACTTTCTTAATATATTTTGATACTCCTTCATTTGGTGCATATATATTTATAAGTGCTATGTCTTCTTACTGGATTGACCCTTTATTCATTACATAATATCCATCTCTATTTTTTATGTTTTTTTAGTTGGAAGTCTATTTTATCAGACATAAGAATGGCTGTTCCTGGGGGTTATTTGCAATGGTAATTTCCTTTAACTTTTGCTTATTGGAAATGCTTTTTCAAATCATTCTTTCAGTTATGAATAATATTTTTACAGGGTATAGTGTCTTAGGTTGATAACCCCTTTCAATCTTTTGAATTTATCACGCCATTCCCTCCTGGCTTATACACTTTCATTTGACAGTCTTTTGGTGACTTACTTGCGTGTGACTCATTTAAGATTTATACTTTATCTTGTATTTTTCTCATTTTGATAGCAATGTGTCTTTTTATAGTTATGCTTGGATTTATTTTATTAGGGACTA
Source organism: Solenodon paradoxus (assembly GCA_004363575.1). Taxonomy (NCBI): domain Eukaryota; kingdom Metazoa; phylum Chordata; class Mammalia; order Eulipotyphla; family Solenodontidae; genus Solenodon; species Solenodon paradoxus. The sequence continues at coordinate 202,515 of RJWH01002728.1, forward strand.
TTTGAGTTTCCTGGGTCTCAAAGTTTGCTTCATTCTTCAGGTTAGGGAATTTCTCTGCTGTTATTCCTTAAAATACAGTTTCTGCACCTTACTCCCTCTTCTTCTTCTGGAACCCCTATAATACAAATGCTGTTTCTTTTTATATTATCCCATAGGTCTCAAATGTTACTTTCATTTCCTTGCATTCTTTTATATTGTTTATGTTTTGCTTGAGTGCATTTTGCCCTATCTTCTAGTTCCCTTGTTCTGTCATAGGTTTTATCCATCCTATTCTTGAGTCCCTCTATTGAATTCTTTAGGTCAGTTATTGTGTTTTCTTTCACATCTGCTTTGAGTTGCTTCATTTCTCTCTCTCTTATTTGTTGTTCTCTTTTCTTCCTGCATTGTTTTCTTGATTTTCATGAGTATATTTGTCACTGTTATCCTGAATTTATTCTCAGATAGTTTTCAGATGTCTGTTGCATTCAGATTTTCCCTTGGGTTTTCGTTTGGATCCATCATTCCACATATACTTCTCTGTGTCTTCAATCTGTTAGGCATTTTGTTTATGTTTCTGTGTGTTGAGTTTTCCTACATCATTGGCCTTGTGCTGGGTAATCCTGGATCTTGGTTTAGATACTGGGATCTCTTGAGTTTTGTGGCATCACCACTGGTTGGATTTGTTGAGGTTTTTATTTGGGCCCTCTGTTGCTGCATGAAAGTTCAGTCTATGGGGTTGGAGTTTGTCTTTGGGATGAAAAGCCTTTCCCCATCATCCCAGTTCCCAATCACAACGATCACCTTGCTCTTGACACACAATTGGAAAACAGGCTGCAGTTTTATGTACAGCCCAAATTGGCACTAGTAGATAGACTTTATGGATTCCCACATGGGCAGAATGTCTTCTCCCTTTAAGATTGAGGGCAATATTTCCAGATGGTGAGATTTCAGCCGGTTGACACTTTGGCTCTGAACAATATTTTAGGAGGGTAGTGTTAAGCAATTCCCCTTTCTGCCGGTTAAGGTGGCACCTAGTGTAATTATCTCAACTGGCCTTCTGGTCAAACAACCAAGGCATTGATGTCTCTTCCACACCATACCTAGGCCCTCTCTCCTAGCTCCATGTCCAAGTCTCAATGGGCAGGCTCTCTACTACTTTTGTGATTCCTGGGAGGGCCAGTTCTTCACACATTCCACCCCCTCTTCCATGGCCAGAATCTTAATTCTGTGTCTTGAGTGTAGTTCTGACCCTGGACATTTGTCACCTATCCTTTATTGTTGTGATTGCTTTTGTGTCTCTGTAGCCTCTGTGCCTTCTATTACTCAGTGCTTTTATCTGGAATGTAGGTGAGCTTCTAGTTATTCTGTGGGGAGGACATCAAGTCTGCTCCTATCAGATCACAATCTTGGCTGCAAGAGTTTTCCCTGATATTCATCTAGAAGAGTCATATTTTTCCAGTGAAAATACTGACAAGGAGATCACTGTTTGCCCCAACAGCTTGGGAACAGTGGCAACTTCATTTAGAGGCATGCAGATGAGGGTTCTGACAACTGTGAGATCTGAGGTGGGTGTCAAGACATGTGTGGGTCAAGGCAACAGCTAACAGGAATTTACTACCACTGCAGGGGAGAGCAGACAAGAGGTTGGAGGAAGAACTGCTTTGGCAGCACTGGAGTTTCTTTGGTGATGTCAAGTATGGTGACAGAAATAGCTTCCAGACCTTCTAACAGCCTAGAAATCCAGTGTTGACTCCCAGGGAGGAAGGAGATTGCCAGTGACATACATGAAATGAGAGAGATAAGCCCAAAGAGAGGGGACTTCACTTGAATTCTCAACCCCCACATAGGTTAGAAGCACATTAAAGAACACTTTCCATGATCCTCCCACACCCCTAGGAATTCAGCTCTAGCATAGAGGAACTCTAATACCACAGTATGTGTATTGCTGAATACAATTCCAGAGGCTCAGGGAAGAGGGTTGGCTCAGTAGATACATGCAGAATAAGGCTCTGCCAGTCCAGACTTATCACAGTTACCCTTCTTCCTCAGCCTGTGCATTGCTTCCCCATTCAGCAGTGATACTCTACTCCCAAACACAATACAAGTATCATACTAGAAAAGACTACAAGCATAAAAATATAAAACAAAACTTGAGCACCACAATCAAAAATGAAAAAAAGCTTAATGAGAATCATCCATCCCATGGGGAGAAAGAAAACCCAATAAACACTGAAATCCCAAGAAATTATGGCAATAAAGAAAGACAAAATCTCACCAGAATCCAATTTGGAAGACATAAATGATTATTCAAAATTGTAATTATAATGAAACTCAGGGAGACAAAAGGAAACTCTGAAAAACCGTTCAAAGAGCTACAAGATAACTCAGCAAAGCAAGTCACTGAGCACAAAAATGCAATTAAGAATTAGAAGGCAGAAATGAAAGCTTTAAAAAACAAACTAACAGAAAATCAGGAGCTAAAGAACACAACAAAGATGAAGAATAACAAAGAAAGCTATGGAAACATAACTGACCAACTGGAGAAAAGTATCAGTGGAGGATAGAAATGCAGGAACGATTCAAGGGAAAGAAAAGATAGATATTAAATGTGAAAAAATTTGAATTAAACTCCAAGAACTCAATCAGGGAAAGCAACATAAGAATAATGGGTATTCTAGAAGAAGAGATAAATAAAGGAACAGAGGATATATTCAAATAAATAATAGCTGAAAACTTTCCAAACTTGGGGAAGGCAAAGAACTTACAAGTAAATTAAACAACAGAACTCCCAGTTATATAACTGAAAAAAGACCTATACTCAAGCATATATTTGTGAAACTATCATAAATCTAAGACAAAGAAGAAAAATTTAAAGAGGGCCAGGGAAAATTCAACTAATATATAAAGTTACACACATCAGAGTATTGTCATACTTCTCAGAAGAAATCCTGTGGGCCAGGAGAGAATGAAGTGATGTATCAAAATACTCCAAGATTAAAAACTGCAAGTCAAGAGTACTATAACCTGCAAAACTCTCTAAGATATAGAGCAGAAATGAGGGTCTTCCATTGTTAGGGTCAGCGTTTGTCCTCCCAAGAAAACGCACACACACTTCAGTCGACAATGCAAAAGCAAAAGGAAACTTTATTTCCAGCTAGCTGGGGTCTGAGCCTCCTCTAGCACACTGGAGTCAGACAAAGACCCCAGGCTTCGTTTCAGCAGGGTTTTTATAACCAAGGTTACAGAGCAAGGGATTAGTTACAATTCCAGACCTTGAAGCATTCACATATTTAGTATCTTTTGGCCCCAGGTTTCAGGTATGTCTTCTCTAAGGAATTTCTAGTTTCAGGGCCAGAAAGAAATAGGGTTCTTATTTCAGGAAGCATAACTCAGGCCTATAGCTATTTCTGTCCAGAGCCTGTCATGGCGGTGATCCGGCTCCTACACCATGACAAAAAACAGTTGAAGGAACTTATTATCTCCAGACCTTCCCACAAGAAATGTTGAAAGAAATTTTCATGGCTAAATCAAGAATAAGAAAGTGTACAAAAAAACTAAACAAGAAAGTAACTAGATAAACAAGACTGGCAAACAAAAGTCAAAATGGCAGTAGTAAATTTCATTAATCACATTGAATGGAAATTGACTGAATTCACCAATTAAAAAGCAGAGTGACTAAATGGATTTTTTTAAAAATCTATATGTTGTTTATAAGAAACTCACTGTAGCATTTCCAGAGACAAGCATGGACTTAAAGTGAAGCATGGGGAAAGTTACTCTAAGTCAATGATGTTTCTAAAAAAGCAGGACCCACTATACTCATCTCAGATAAAATAGAATTAGAACATAAAGGCAACAAAAGATAATGTTGGTTATTATATAATAATAAAAGTTCGATACAACAGGAAGAAATAATAGTCATAAATATATATGCACTCAAAAAAAGAGCACCCAAATATATCTAGCAAATATCAAACGAGCTAAAGGGAGACACAGATAGCAGCACAATAAAAGTAGAAGACTTTAACACTACATTCAAAGTAAAATACAGATTGTCCAGAAAGAAAATCAATAAGCAATAAAATAGCTTTGAAAAATAAATTGGG
>RJWH01002729.1:0-206497 GCA_004363575.1 Solenodon paradoxus
AATCATTGGACAATATTTTTCTTTTTCAGGTTTAGCAATAATACAGTTGATTCTATTTATGATGATCTGTTTTTGGTAATAATTTTTTGAATGGTGAAAAATTCTTTAGGCTCCCGAAAGTGTTGAAGATAGGTGGCTAAGCACATGACTGAAACAATTGTCATTGTATTTCACATCTTGACTTTATTAGTAGCTCATTCTGTGAGATAAATTAAATTTTCTCATGGTACTCATTATAGAATAACAGAGTTCTATATCATCAGAAGGGCTAAATAATTTCATAAAATAATTTCACAGTTTAAGAGGTAGAAATAACTGCATTTTGGGTAAATCAGGTAAAAATAGTCAATTATATGATGAAGGATAGCATAGGGTTTTTAGTGGTGATCTTATTTGCAGCAGAGGTGTCGATATATGATACACACCTGAAACCTATAAAATGTTATGATGCAGTGTTATTTCAATAAAACTTTATGAAAAAAAATACTTCAATTAGAAAAAGGAGTTAAATGTCAATTTTTATTTTTCTCAGAAATATTTTCAGCTATTAACTTTTTGGGATTATTTTATGTTTATAATTCCAAAGAAATGGTATTACTATTTTCTTCCAATACTTAATGAACAGGCTTCACTGTTGCTTTGAAATTTTACTGTGATTCAGTTTTCAAGTTATTCAGTTTTTAAGACACTATAAATAATTTTTATTAAAAATGTGAATAAGTAGTAACCAAGTGAGACTGGATTAGGCTTCACTGTGGATGTTTAAAAATATGCTATCTGGTAAAGTTGAGGGATATTTTGCCTGATTTTGCATATGGATTAGTTGACCTTTCATTTATTCATTCATCCAGAAAAAAAAATATATACATGCACATATATATATACCTATATACATATATACATATATGTGTATATATATGTATGAAGTTATTTAATCATTTATCATGTCTCCTCCTACCCCCAACAACCCACCTTCCCTGGGTCAAAAATCCAGGTTCTGGGGCTTTATGTGATTTACACCCCAGTTTCTCAATTACCTGAGCTACCTGTTTTAGTAACAATCAGTCTCAGTTCATCTATTTCCAAGACTATTTTAAAAGCATTATTATACATCGGCCTCAACCTCATCTACAGAAAAATCAATTCCTTAAATAACATTTCCTGGACCTAGTATCACGGTTTTTTTGAACCTGGGTATGCCAGGGAATATTCTTTTAACTATTACTTATAAGACACGGGAGGTTCTTATTATTTGGGTTATAAACATATTCAGAAACAAAAACTAGTTCTTTCAGCATGTATTAAACCAGTTACCTCAGAAGGCAATGCAATTTAGGAGAAAAGGATTTAATGTCCAAGTAATTTGGGTTTGAATCTGGGTTCCTCTAGCTGTGTGATCTTTGACAAGCTAGTCAACATCTTACTTTTGAGTATCAAACAAGATAAAACTTATAAATGCATATAATAATGTTTGATACAAGTAAGCATTCAACAATCACCATTATAACCATATAAAAAGGTGTGATTAATATAAATGTTAACTTATTTAATCCTGTTTTGTAATGATCAGTCTCAGTTAATCTATTTCCAAGATTATTTTAAAGGCATTATTATACATCGGCCTCAACCTCATCTACAGAAAAATCAGTTCCTTAAATAACATTTCCTAGACCTAGTATCACGGTATTTTTGAACCAAGGAATATCTACAATGATTCAAATTTAGAGACCTCTATGACAGAATACCCTGACCCTTATCAACCATTTTCTGTGGTGTAGATGGGTACTTCGTAGGGCATTTCAGCTTTGTACTTTACATTGGTAACATCTGCTTTTCTCATGTGCATTAGTTATATAGAAAAGAGCGTTAGAGGATGTCAGATGCCCTTATTACTTTCCAAGATATTTTTTAAAGTATATTTTCAAACTTCCCCACTAATTAAATTCTTCCTTTTCCTTTTCCTGTTTAAAAACTTCATTGTTTTATGTAAAATGGAGGCCTTGATTTCAGGGAAATGGGCTACATTATCATTTTCTTCTTAAATTGTCAAAATAGGAAGTGATTCCACCAAATCAGAAAAGAAACCTGTAAGAAATCTGTGCTGTTTTTGAAACGTATTCAGCAAAGCACAGTAAAAAGTTGAGGTTAGAGGTGCTCCCTGGTGGAGCAGTGGTTGTATCAATTGCCTCTGAAGGACGCAGACCACATACCCCTGGGTTTGAATCCCAGGTCCAGAGGAAAGCAACCAATGTAAACAACTAAATGGAAAAAAAAAAAAAAAATTAGAGGTTGGAGACTGTGGAAAATCATGATAAAGATCAGAAAACACCAACCAGAAAATACTTACATGGAAATGCATCTTGGCCTCTATTATTTTTTTTCTTTTTGTCAGTCCTAGTTCTGGGTCTCAAACTTTGGTCCATGGTTTTCATAATTTGTACCTTAGCTGCCTGAGTCATAGAGGTTGGGTTACCATCTTTTAAATTATAACGACAACCTAGATGTGTTTTTATCAGTTTTGTGGTCCATTTAATTAATTTACAGTTGAAATGTGTTGAAGAACTCCTAAAAGTTGAGTCTGATCATTTTTGCTTTCTACAATTGCTGCCTAGGTTGCTAGCTACTGTCCTGAATAGGTTTCCATAATCATCCAACCTTAGGCTGTTTATAGATTTATTCAAATAATCTTAAGTCTCACTATTAATGGTCATATTGGTGTCTCCTTATAATTTATATCAACCCATTTTAAGGAATTATTAGTCATTAAAAAGCTGTTCCAAATTTTCAAAGTTTCAGATTTTGAATAACAGTTTTTCTCACATTTGAATGAACAGTCTTTAAAAAGAAATCAACCACATGTCAGTCAGAATATGCCTAAAGGGCAGCATGCTGAAATTTACTTTTGAGTAATAGAACTGATACAATGTCAGTTAAAAACAGATTGCATTTCAGTCTTAATTATCACATAAGCAACTGGTAAAAGTTGAGCAGAGTTCATTTTAATACATGACACACTGTCCATTTCTTATATTTAAAATGAAATTTGTGGCTAGAGTCTCCAAATATGCTGTCATTCAAACTTATTCATAATTTTTTTAGATTTTTGTGCCCTAATGACTTGCTGCAAATTATTTTGCATTAATTTATATTATTTTAAACTCCTAATATTTATTAACATTTTAAATGATCTTTATAATTTCTATCAAATAATAACAGCTAGTGTCTTTAAGAATTTACTACATGACAAATTGTACTAATTTAACAGTTTACATTACTAATATCCTATAAAATAATTGATATCATTATCTCAGTTTTATATATGAGAAAAAGTGAAGTGCAGAGAAGTTAGGTAATTTCCCTAACATTATGAGGACAGAGATGACTCCAGGATTGAAATCCACATCAGATGCTAAGTCAGTGTTCTTATCCATGGTAATTTAAGTTTCCAAGTGAGTCATAGGGCTTATATTTAAGTTTTGAGTTATTTATTTTTTTGATGAAAGTCTAAGGGAAATTGTTCTTTGGATTTTAGAATAAAATTTTTAAAGGATTTGAAAGCATTGGGACCAGCTTCTGACTTTTTAAATGTAAAAATTTTCTACATATACTTGTGACTTGGAAAGACAAGTAGCTATTATTCTTTTAAGGCTGTTTCAAAGAGTGACATACAGATATTTGGAATAGGAGGTATATCAGAACTCTATATTTTCTACTAAATTTTGTTGTGAATCTAAAACCACTCTAAAAAATCAAATTCAATTAAAAATAGCTGCATATTTGAATTGTAACCAAAAATATTTAAGAGGCAACTCTTCTGTTGATGCTTTTTAGTCTTTGTCTCTGAAATACCTCTAAGATCAGAGAAGAGTGAATTTTTATTTTAGGAGTTAATTGGTTATCAATCTGGGTTCAATCTGAAGATATAATTATTTGAAGAGGGAAAACGTAATATATAGAGTATTTAACTGTAAAAGTGGATTGTAGTAACGAGAAACTGGGGCTAAGAAAAAGTAAAGATACCACTAAGAAATATGTGAGCAACAGGTGAAAGGAGCAGCCACTGTGCCCAGGGCTGAGAGAGAGCACCAGAGTTCCAGGAGAGGCCCACAAGGCTGAGAGCCCAACATTGTTGGAATGGGTATAACTGTGACTCACCAAATGGCAGAGAAATCAGGGTGGTGTTATGCTAATGAGACATGCTGGAACTTAAGTCTTTGGGAAGATATTGAAATCTGCCTTCAAGGGTGCTGGGGCAACTGCTTTTGGGGAAGTGTTTTACCAGAAGCACTCTGCTATAAAATCACCCTTGGAAGTCACCATGGAAATACTGGCCGCTGTGCACCCAGGAGCTGGGTGCTGGAGCAGTTAGTTGTGTGTCCTTCTGAGGACAGGTACTGGGGAAGGTACCAGTAGGATAGGAGCTGGACTTGGGCTCCTTCATGCACTGAGTAAGCCTCCAAAACCAGGAAGCCTTTTTCTTCTGCAGTGAATACTGTCTACTGATAAACTTTAACATCATGTCAATTGAAAAGCAAAAGTATTTAAAGCCCCAGTGATGTTTTCAAAAGCAAGCAGTGAAGGGTGACTTTGCAGCAGAGAAGCAAGGCATTGAAAACTGGCACAGGTGGCATAGCCAACAAGTCCTACCCTAGGAGAACCAGTTTTGGAAATTTGGTGTAAGGAATTTGTGAGGAAAAACTTTTTGGATGAGCTCACCTTTCTCTTCTGCAGATTCCAAAGTAATTGTTGACTATGTGTTCTTGGCATGTCAGTTGACTGGCTTTCCACCTTGCTTCCTAGGAACAAACAATGCTCCATTTTGCAGCAGCTAGTCTCTATCATATGCCAAACTCTCTGTTGTTTCACCTCTTCCCTTCTAATTTAATTATCTAATTCTCTACTTGGTTTCTTCCCTACCACCCATGTTTTATTCCAACTCTGCTCTGGTGGCCTTTGAAAAACATTTAAGTGTTTCTTTCACTTAATCGTGGGCACTGTCTCTCAATCCCAGCAAAAAGATCGAAAATGAACTAGTATTTGGACAAACTTGTTTATTTTATTTTTTTAAAGAAAGGTTCAGGCAGGAATGAAGAGTAGGCAGGCAGCCAGGAAGAGAGAGTAGGAATTAGCATTTTATTTACCTTAATTTTTATTTTTCATCTTGGCTGTTCCCTTTGACTTTGAGTCACAAACCCAGGTACCTGGGGATATATGTGGACTGAGGATCTGACAACTAAGCCACCAGTGTGTACCTGTATTACGTTTTTTAGTATGTATTGCTTAGTCACAAGTGATGCTTTCGAAACCAATCTTATTAAAAAAATAGAAAAGCAACAAAGAACATAAGAAATGCTATAGTGTCTCACTGATCGACTAGTTTCGGGATATAGGGTTGATGGTATGGAGATAGATATGGTCTCAAAAATAGGATTTTACACTCTTGGAAAGAGTTAGAATCTACCAGTATATTTCATCAAATTAGACTTAGTCTATTTTTAATATAATTTCTGTCCTTTTTGTAGTTACTCTCAGAAATTTCCTCCCCTGATATGATTGATCAGTTGTTTTTATTTTTCTTAAAAGGGAAGTTTCCAGTAGGAATGAAGGTGAGTAGGCAGACAGGCAGGAAGAGAGAGAAGGAAGAAGCACATACATTTACATTTAGTTGTTCATCTTGGTGGTTTTCCCTGAGTAGTTGGGATGAATGTAGACTGCGCTTCAGCTGGAGGCAGTTCACTAAACCACTACTCCACCAGGCTGTGCTGATTTATTAGTTCTTGTAAGTTATATACATAATGTTGCTAGTACAGGTCAAAAAGAAAAAGAAAAATGCGTTTAAAGAAAAAAGTACTGATTTAGATCCTCTTGAGATAGCCAGTCATATTGTGCATGCCCTGGGGTCCTAGCAGTCTAGTACACCTAGGAGCTGTCCCACGAACATTCCAAGGTCCCGGGTTCAAGACCTGGGACCAGGGAGAACAGCCTTGTGAGCAACAAAATAAAAATAAATGGAGCTCTTCTTTCGTCTCTTTCTTTCTGCCTGCCTGCTCAACTTCATTCATATATATGCCATGCCTATGCCACTTTGTTGATAAACATGCTTGCTTAAATTTTATCAAAAGTCCTTCTGAAATCATAAGACTAAGATGCTTATTTTTTATCAATTATTATTTATCAAATAATATTAGAAAACATTTTTAGGACATGTTATGTTGAGAATGGCTTAATGTTTTGTGAAAGAATTTAAAATTTAATTTTTATTTTTAATGACTTTTTCCTTAAATTTTCTAGATATGAAAGCTGTATTAACACTACTACTAGAGGAGAAAGAAATATCTGAAGACAAACTCATTTTCAGGAATGAAAATAAAGAATGCTAAGTAGCTCAGCAGTATTTAGCTTACAATTTTCAAATTGCAAGTAGTTCTTCATATTTTATTTCACCATGTGACATGTATTTAAATTGGATGAATACAGAAGATGTTACTTTTATACTTACTACAAAATCACCCTACAGTAATTTATAATTCAGTAGACTTCATTATATTAGTAACTTTCTATTATTTGTATGAATTAGCTTATTGCTTGTCTTCTTAAGTGTCATGGCCTTCTATATGGCTGCTGCTCAACTGAGAGCTACCCTTGGTTTTTAATTGGTCATTGAATCAAAGTCCTGTTGGTCCGGCTCTTCCATGAATCATTTCAGTGCCTGTAAATAATATTTTTATATTTCCCCTTTTCTAATTGTATCAATTCAAGGCACTTATTTTTAAATTAAATTAAGGGAGACATATTTAGACTGATACAAATGAACTAGATTTTATACATGAAAATTGGTTAACTACACTCTGAACATTCATTGCCTGTGCCCAACCCACCCAGTAATGTTTGGTTTGGAATGTGGAAACAGATATAGCAGTAATTGTTCCAAATGTTTTAAAAAGCTGGATTATATTGGAGCAGTGTCTGGCTAACCTGGAGAAAATGCAATTGACTTTGATTGCCGTTATCCCTACTTTGAAAATAACCAACCAATCTATTTAATAAAATTGAAGAGAAAGTATTTAAATCTCATATTTTAGTTAAGGACATTAATTTTTGTATAGTAAGTATTCTTTAAAGAGAAATGTTCAATTAAAAATGAACAAGTAAGCATTTATAAAACATGGCAATTTTACCAGTAGTTAAAACTATAGTAACCAAAATTTGGATATGGACTAAAGTTTTACTCATATGTTATTTTTATTTATTTATTTTAAAACAGAAAGGTGTCTCTTAAATTTGACAATGAAGAGGTTGAATGTGACAGTTTTATTAAGCAAACATGCTATCAAACCACTTTCAATATTAAAAAACTCAACATATTATTATAAATAAAAATATGTACTCATTAGAAAGCCATCCATAAGTTTCTATAGGCTTCAATCTTCTACACACTAGAAAGCAATAAGAAATTTCTTAACTAGAATTCAAACTTCAGCAACTTCCAATATTTACTCGAAAAAGTCACATTTCAATGAATTGTAGCTATTTATAATAATAAAAAAAACTTTTGAACATTTATTATGTACTAAATACTCTATGCTGTATGTTTGTAGCTGGCAAACAAGATTTAGTTTTTTGCTGGGAGGCAGTGAATGAAAAATTTCAGTTTAAGATTAAGTGAAGCTGAACAAAATATTTCTTGATTATAAAGTATAATTTTCCTTCTCTCCTACTTATCAGTTTCTATTTTAGTCAAATCATGTAGTCTCTTTGACCTGCAGTTTTAGTATGTAAAAATGTTGGAACACTTAGTGAAAATGGTGGACTCAGCTGATGTTGGAAAATGTTTTCTTTCTTTACAAGTATATAGAATTACAGAAAAATTATTAAAATGTCACAATTATGCAGTTTAATTTAAAAACATGAAAGTTTAATTTCCAGGTGCTAATCACCAAGCAGAGCAAGCATTGGTTTGTGGGAGTTGGAGATGTGTGGTCCATAAGGACAAATGCTTTAGAGGTTGGAGCTTTAATACTAACACAACAGCAGATTCAGAGTTACAGACCATGTACCAGAGAGGCCAATCCTCATATTTTTTGTTTAAAATCAGGATTTATAAAAATGTAGTCCCATTGGAAAGGGAGTAGATTATAGTCGCTCATTCTAGACCATGTATGGAAGTATTGGCAAGAAGTTTTGATATTTTATGACTTGTGGAAATTCTGATCCAAGAAACTAATGTAAAACATGTTCTTAAACCAGAGGATACTGTATCCCTCAACAGAAGCAGCAACAAATTTGTCCTCAAGAAGATGTACTTTTAATTGCACTATTATTAGTGAACTTAATGTAGTATGTACAGAGGTTCATTAACAATGATGTACAACTGAAACCTATATAAAGCTATAGTGCAATGGTACAGCAATAAATTTTTAAAAAATATCTACAACATAAAGATCAAACCCCAATGCAAATGATGGACTTTAGTTAATAAAGTATATAATTAATGACACATCAATCATAACATGTACCACACTATTGCAAAATGTTAATAATGTGGGAAGTAGTGAGTAGGTAAGGGAGTAATGAGATATCTCTGAACTTATCACACTTTTCTCTATAAATCTAAAACAGCTCAAAAAAGGTAATGAAAGTTTAGTAATTAAACTAAAAAGAAGGAGCTATAGATATACTAAGACACTATTGTATTGTATACTTTAATAGGGGAAATGTATGGTATCTTAATTAAGCCTGTTGACTGAAATAAAATCATAGTTGTGAAGCAAAAAATTAAAAAGAAAGAAAAAAGAAAAAAGTTCTTTTAATAAAAAGCACATATACTACACCTACAAAAGACAACTAGATTTTCCCACAGACTTTCTTTTCCATTCATAAAGGGGAAATTACTTTGGGACTTGTCTTCTTGACAAATATAACTGGAAAAAATGTAAGTAATAACTGTTTCCTGATACTGGTCAAGAGACAGCATGAACTATGATTCCTGACAGAAAGGAAGAAAATGAGGTGTGTCCTATAGTTGCCCTCAACTTATTGTCTAGAAGAAATTGCTATGTTGTAGCAATTGGAAGTCCTAATAGATTATTAATGGGTTTAGGAGACAAAGAACAAAAATTGGGAGGCCAAGGTGGCTGGAATCTTCTGGGCAGATTTCCAAAGAAGGCTGATATGCTTAGTATATGTTATAGAAATTTTTATATGACACCCTTGGAGTCTTTGGGAAAATACGAATCTTCATGTAAATGTGGAATTTTATGGGGTAGATAAAGAAAATGTTGTTAGACAAAGAAAAATTAATGGAGAACTTCACAGTGAATAACTATAATAACTTATACAAGACAAATAACTATGTGAGCTCCTATTAGCAAGAGCAGGGAGTTTTCATTGAATATATGGAGCATTTAAGAGAAATCCAAGAATGATCATGAGTAAGTAATAGGAATTAAGCTAGACCCTCTCTAAAAATTTTAAAATAAGCAAAAAAATAACATGCTGACCTACAAGAAACTGAAATGCCTGTCAGAGCAAAGTCCAAAATTTTCATAGAGAAATACAATAATATTCAGCATCCAACAATTTGAATATCTGGCATTTAAAGAAAAATTATTAGACATAAGAAGAAAGCAGCGATTCTTAACCAGGAGAAATCTTGTTAAAAAAAGAGACTTAGAAGTACCAACATTATGAAATTGACTTATAAGACTTTAAAACAATCATACACACACACACACACAAACACATACAGGTATTAAGTGAATTTAATAATTTAAAGGAAAGCATGAACATAAGAAGAGAAAGAAGCATATTTAAAAAAATAAACCAAATGGAGCTTCTAGAAACAAAATTTTATGGGATGAAATACTCTACAAATTAGTACAGAAGAAAAGATGAATGATTCTGAAAACATAGCAATATAAATATTTTAAATGAAACAGAAAATAAAGACAAAAAATGAACTGAGCCTCAGTGATCTACAAGAAAGCAGTCACACACACACACACACACACACACACACACACACACACATACAATTAGAGTCTCAGATGGAGAGGGGAATAGAAAATGTGTAAAGAAGTAGTCATCAAATTATTTCCAAAACTGGGAAAAGTAAAAGGTCCACTGATCTAAAAAGCACAAATAAATTCCAACAGAATAAACACAAAGAAAATCACAAGACACATTATAATTTTTTTAAAACTAGTGATAAAGAGAAATATTAAATGCAATTATAGGCAAAGTAAAGACACATTAAGCACAGAGGAATTAAGGGAAGAATGACTGCATTATTCTTATTAGGAACTACTCACACTAGAATGACATTAAAGCGCTAAAGAGGAGGGTATAGACTCTTATATCTAGTATAAACAATGTTTGTGTACCCTAAAAGTCACACATTGAAAACCTAAAGGCTAAGGTGATGGTATTAGCAGGTAGAAATTTTTGGAGAGATGAGTCTTAGGTGAAGTTCTTATAAAAGAGGGTATAGAGAGAATCCTCACCTTTTCCCACTTAGTGGACATAGCAAGAAATTGGAAATCTTCAACCTGGAAGAGGGTTTTTTCTAGAATCCTATCAAAACTGTGGGAAATTAATTTCTGCTACTTATAAGGCATCCAGCTATGATTTTTGTTAGTGCAGTCTAAATGAGCAAAATAAACAACAAAAATATTTCTCATAAATAAAGACAAAATACTATTTTTAGACAAAGACAAAGCTTAGAGAATACATTGTCAGCAGAAATTCATTACAGTAAATATTGTATTTAAAGTTCTTCAAGCCCAGGGAAAATGATATAAGGTGGAATACTGGATCTATACAAAGAATGAAGAGTATTGGGACTAAAAAATGAATAGGTGAATATAAAAATAGAGCTTTCTAGTATTTCAAAGCTTTAAAAGACATTTAGTTGTCTAAGACATATTAGCAACAATGTCATGTGGGTTTTTTTGTAACATTTGTAGAAGTAAAATATATAGAAAAGGAAACAGTGAAATGACAAATATAGCACAATGAATAAGGGGAAATTAAAGCATATTATTATATGTTTTATATTTGAAGTGGTATAGTACTATCTGAATGTACACTGTGGCAAAACGAAGGTGTTTATTGATAACATTAAATAAAACACTAAAAATTATAGTAGTCCTACTAATAAACCAATTTGAATAAAATGGTATATTAATACATTATTTTAAAAGAAGATAATAAAAAGAAGCAGATGGAACTAGGAGAAAATATATATTATAATAGTAGATTTAAATTGTATTGATAACTGCCTTAAATATAAATGTCTAAATATTCCAGAAGATAAAGAACATATCACAAAAGAAATTAGAAAAAGCTTTGAATTAAATGAAAATAAAATTACAGCATATAAAAATTAATGAGGCATGACTAAAACAGTGATTTGAGAAAAATGTGCACTTTTAAATGACTGTATTAAAAATGAGTGTCTGAAATTATTGATTAAAATTTACATTGAGAAACTGCAAAGAACAAATTAAATCAAAAACAAAAAGAAAGGAAATAAAGAAGAAATATGTGAAATGCTGTAACCATTTTCAAATATTTGGCGAGTAAATGGTAGTAAAATAGTTTTATTAGAGAAGAAATATTGTATTATTTTATTCTCAGGTATTGAAAGTACTGAGTGAAATCTGCATAACTGATGTACAATCTGATGTTTTCTTTTAAAGGGAAGGTATGAGTAGGAAGAAAGACAAGTAGGCAAGCTTGAAGAGCGAGGCACACTATTTTATTTTTATTCAGTTGTACATTTTGGTTGTCCTCCCTGGCTCTGGGACAAGACCCCACATCCTGATTTGTGGACTTCACTCAAGCCACAGGTGGTGGACTGAACTGCCACTTCACCAGGATGTGCCCGAAATTAGAGTTTTAATTTGTTCCATGTAATTGTTATTTCTCTATCGTACAAATAATTACTCCTGTAAAAAATGTCAAAATTTTGAGGTGATTAACTGAACATAACTGCAACCTGTTCTGATCCCTTTATATAATAGATTCTTGCAATCTAAAGCTAGTAAAACAGCTTTGTAGAAAATCTTTTATACATGACAAGGCAACCATTGTTTATGTTTTGCTTTTGTTTAAATTTGATTGAAGGAACATTGCATTATAACTTGATAGAGGTGCAAGTCATCCACTACTAAACAAATAAACATCAGTTCACCACTAACAGTTCATTGTAGCATATAATTGACCCTCTATACCCATTTGCTTATCCTTCTTCCTTCCTTATGGTAATCACTAATTTGAATCTATACACTAAAGTCCATTTTTGTTTGATTTAGTTAATTCATTTGACTGATTTCTCTATTAGTGAAATAGTATGTTTTTTTTCTTTCTCTTTTTGATGTATTTCAATAAGCATAATTTCTCTATGTTCATCTGTTCTTTTGCAAATGGCAGGATTTAATCTTACTTTTTTCATAGATGAGTAATATTCCATTTTATTGATAATATATCTTTTTTATCCATTCATCTGCTGATGCACTTAGGTGGCTTGTAACCCTTGACTATTGTAAATAATTCTACAATTGACTTGGGGGTGCACATAACCCTTCAAATTACTGTCACTGTATTTTTCAAATAAATATCAAGTAGAGTGATAATGGAATTGCATAGAATTTCTATTTTCAGTTTTTTGAGGAATCTCCATATTATTTTACATAATAGTTGTACTAATTTACACTCTCACCAGTAACACATAAAGGTAACTTTTATACCTTGAATTTATGACTGTTTCTTAGCAAAAAAAGCATTGTATTTATATGGTGACATTAAAAGTGCATACTGCAAATTTTAAGTAATCTTTGCCTAAAACTAAATTGTGACTCTTGTAATCCCTAGAAAAAATAATAAAATCAGAGGTCAATAAAATTATTAGCAGAAAAACAATAGACAATAATTTTATTTCCTAAGAAGAAAGCTCCAAACCAAGACAGCATCATGGTTAAGTCTATCAAATATTTAAAGAAGAAATAACACAAATCCTACATGAACTCTTTCTAAAAATAAAAGAGGAGAGAATACTTAAACTCTCATTGTACAGCTTTGTTATTTGCTTGAAAGCAAATTCAGACAAAGACATTGAGGAAAATAAAACTATAGCTGGCTATCCCTCATGAACATAGATTTAAAATCCTTAACAAATATTATCAAGTTGAATACAACATTATAACATGGAAAATTCATCCTGGCAAAATAAAATTTATTATAAAAATGCAGAATAGATTTAACATTCAAATATCAATGTATTTTGATGTAGTCTTGTTTAGTTTTAATTTAGTTTCCTTCACCATAAGAAAACTTTTTGTCATTTTCCTCCAAAAGTAAACAAAAATGCAAATAGTATCATACGTAAAAATTCTAAAGAATCAATAAGAATATTTTATACTTAATAGGTAAGTTTAGCAAGGGTGTAAGATACAAGGTCAATATACAAAAAGAAAGAATACATATATAACAGAAATAAACAATTGAAAAATCGATTTAGGTTTACAGTGGCATTTATTATGGCATTAAAATTATGATATACACAGGAATAAATGACATAAATATGTTTAGGACATGTACACTCTGATGAAGGATAGAATTGGACTTTTAGTGGTACTTAATGTATATGCAGATGCCCACTTATAATGATGTTCATCTGAAGCTTATGTAATATTATAATTTAACACTACTTCAATAAAAAAATACACCAAAACTTTATAAAATATTGAGATAAATTGAGACCCTAAATATTTGGAGGCATATATACTAATTCATGTATTGAAAACTGCAATGGATTGAAAAATAATAATTGCTAAGAATATAATTTTTCCCTCACTGATCAATAGATTCAAAATAATCCCAATCTCAATCTTATTGGGCTTTATGGTGGAAATTGATATGCTTTTTAAATAATTTAAATAAAAATATAATGAACTTTAAAAAAAAGATGGACAAATTGGAAGATATACTATTTGGTTTTGAATCTTACAATAAAACTCAAGTAATTTAAATAATGTGTTATTACTATAAATATAGTTATAAACGAAAAGGAATAGAACCAATAGTCCAAATATAAACCACAATTATGTTTATTTCATTTTTGGACAAAGGTGGTAAACTGATTCCATGAGAAAAGGTAGTATGAAAAGATAGTACTATTGGATATCAGAAAGGAATTCCATTAAAGGTGAATCTTAACTCTTATGTCACATATAAAAGTCAAGGTAAGTTATATAACTAAATGTGAAAGCTAAAGCTATATATCTTTCAGAAGAAGACAGGCAAAATCATCATGATCCTGTATTAGACAAGATTCTTCATATATAAAATGCATAAACTTTAAGACAAAATCAGTACATTGGAATTAGTAAAAATTAAAAGCATTTGTTTATTTATGCAAAGTTATCTTTAAGAAAATGGGATAAAATATGCACAAAACTTCTACCTGTCAAAAGACTATGTTCAGATATGTACAAAGCTTACAACTCAATAGTAAAAAGAGAAGCATAGGAGTTAAGCATTAGGCAAAAGTCTTCAGGAAGCTTTCTTCAATATGATGCATATTTGACCAATAAGAACATAAAAAGATACTCCATATTATTGTTTCTGAGAGAAATGCAAATTAAAAACACAATGAGATACCATTATTCTTTTATTAGAATGCTAAAATTAACAGAAGACTGATATCAAATCTGAGCTAAAATGTAATGGAGAGACTCAATTGAATACCTCATACATTGCTGGTAGAAATGTAAAAAGGCACAACCACTATGGAAAATGGTTTGACAGTCTCTTATAAAGCTAAAGAAATGTGTATTATATTACCCAGCAATCTAACTCCTAAGTATTTATTTAGGAAAAAGAAAAATATATGCCCACATAAAGATAGACATAAATATTTATAGATTGAAAGTGAAAAAAAAAAATAAGCCAAATATCCATCATCTGGTGAGTAGATAAACAAAATGTGATACATTTATAAAAAGGACTATTACATAGTAATAAAAGGACTGAACTACTGATACACATACAACATACTTAAATGTCCAAAGACTTGTTATAATATAAAAAAATACCAGAAACAAATAAAGATATGGTATATGGTTCTACTTATCTGAAACTGTTGGAAAAAATTATAATAGTCCATAATGATAGAAAGATTATCAGTAGTTTCATAGGGTTGGAAATGGGATAATTAGCTATGAGAAGTCAAGAGGGAATTTTTTGGGTACTGTGAATATGCTATATATTAAATGCATGGTAATTTTTACTGTAAATTATATTTCAATAGTACTGACTATAAAAATTAAAAGAACATAATTATCATATAACATATGCTCCCAGACAAAAATAAATCAAATTCCATTAAAGTTAGTCAATAGATATAATATGTAGAATAAATCACAACAAATACAACATATTAGGGATTTGAACTGAATGTATGTTATATCTCCATGGATCAATTTATTGTCTACCTAGCTACCTACTCACCTATCTACCTACCTACTTACCTAACAACTATGCTACCTATTTTCCATCCATTCATCCATCATCATTTCTCACAATTTTGGAGGTTATAAATTCAAGATCAGGGTGCCATTTTGTTCATACACATTCCCTCACCCTCTCCCCACCATTTATGTCTTAAGTCTACCAAATCCTTTGTCAGCTTTGAGTAAATATATGTATTTTGGGTGTTTTCAAGCCTATATTCTTTTGACATATAAATCTGTTTATGGCATAGATTATACTATGGGGTTGCTTAAATATAGATGATAATATGTTTATATGTCATCTGTCTATTTTAGCAAGGCAGGTATACAACTTCTTGATGAACATATCATATTTAGGAACTTTTCATGTGTAACATGCACTGATAAGTATTTTGGATTTTAAAAATGTATGTGGTCTTTGCTTTCAAGAAGACTTCAAATTTAGCTAAAAGACCAACGAAAAAGCAACACATGGGATGCACTTGTGACAACAGGGTTGTAGAAGTTCAAAAAAGGAAGATCACCAGATCTCTGTTTTCCAGTGTGGGGCATGCTTATCTGCTGTTTCTGGATGATTTTAACTTTTGCAGAAATGAACTTCAAACCAAAGAAATCATGCTTTTGTGCAATTCTCTTACAATCCTCTGTAATTATATGTAGAAGAAATTTTAAATTTGGGGCTACCACTTCTTTAATGCCTCCCTAATATTTTTTAACCTCTGTCTCTTTTTACAATGAGAAAGCAAAATTAAGACCATTGCTTTTGACAAGAAATAGCATCTAAAGTTTTTTAAAAATATTTTGTCTTCTTTTATCCTTCATATTCACTTTTATTTATGATCAATAATTGTTTTCCAGTTACTGAATTTGCATCACACTTGTGAAACATAATACTTTATACCTCATTTACTTTATATTAGTCTATGGGCATATAAACCAAAACAGAATTATGTAAGAAAAACAAAACAATATGCTTCAGTAACATTAGAGAAAAGACAGAGGAAGCTGGTGGCTGAGGTTTTTCACTGCCTCATGTCTAAGGAACACAGTTAGCCGTTTTTTCCAAAGCTGATGCTAGGAGTAATCACCACAGCAACTCTCCCAACTCTGGAACAACAGCAACTACATTGAGGGTATCCATGGAAGAACTCAGTGCATCTGAGAATCTAAAGGTGGGTGCAGAGAGACGCACAGGGTAATAGCAGCTGGGTGGTCGCATTGGCTACAACTGCATAAACAGTGGAAGGAGTAGATAGAGTCAGCGAACCAACTAACAGCAGGGCAGGTCCAGCCTCAAGTCTCAGGTAGGGAGGAATGAAGAGAGGAGCGCATTCCTACCACACAACCCCTTTGAACTTGTTTTCCAGCTCTAATACAGCAGTCTTTGGACTAGTGAACCAAGTTCTGGAAACTCAGAGAAGAGGGCTAGCTCAAGTGATACCAATAGAAATAGGTATGCCTACCCTCTCCAGTCTGCAACAACTGCAACTCCTCTCCCTCCAGCCTAGTCCCATCTCTCACTCAGCAGTCACACTGAAATCCATGACTTAACAAAAGACTCATACTATGGAAGGCTATAAGGGTCAAAATGTGGTCTGAAAGACAGAAATATAGAAAGAAGCCAGATAGAGAGAAATTCAATTAAAAAAATAATATATTCCCAAAACTATTCAACTCCATTAGGAAAGGCAACACAAGAATAATGGCTATCCCAGAGGGTGAAGGGAAAGAGAAAGGAAGAAGGAACACATTTAAAAAAATAATTGCTGAAAACTTCCTAAACTTGGAGAAGGAAATGAACATGCAAGTCAATAAAATAAATAAAACGCCTGGTTATCTAAATGTGAAAGACTTACACAAAGCATATAATTATAAAACTATCAAAAGTCCAAGACAAAGAAAGAATTTTAAAGGAGTCCAGGAAAAAAAAACCAGCAAGTAATATATAAAGATACTCCCTTCAAACTGTTATCAGACCTCTCAGCAGAAACCCTATAGGCCAGGAGAGAATGGAATGTTTTCAAAACACTCCAAGATAGAAAATGCCAGTCAAGAATAACATATACTGCAAAACTCTCTTTCATATACTAAGGAGAAATAATTTTCCTGACAAAATCTGAAGGAATTTGCTTCCATGATACCTCCCCTATAAGAAATGTTAAAAAGGTCCTTATATCTATATCAAAAAGAAAGTTTACAAAAAACTAAGCAAGGTAATTATTGGATACACAAAACCAGAAAACAAAAGTCAAAATGATAGTAGAAAGCTCTCAAATAGCAATAAGAACTCCAAATGTAAGTGAACTGAATTCACCAGTTAAAAGACACAAAGTGGCTAGATGGACAAAAAAACAAAACCCAACCTACCCAACTATTTGTAAGAAATTCAAGAAAGTTAAGGGATGGAGAAAAGTATTCCAAATCAATGGTGGTGAATCTGAAAAGGGGAACAGTATATTTATCTCAGCTAACATAGACTTTCAGCAAAAGAAGCAACAAAAGATAAATATGGTCATTATATAATGACCATTGTATAATAAAGGAACAAATACAATAGGAAGACAAATGGCTTACATACATGCATCTAATAAAGGAGCACCAAAATACATCAAGCAAATATTAACACACCTAAAGGGAGACACTGACAACACAATAATAATAAGGGACTCATACTACCCATTCACAGTAAAAGATAGATATTTCAGACAGAAAATCAGTAAAGAAGCAACAGATGTAAACAAACAAACAAAAAAAAATAGAAGAATTTGACTTAGTAGGTAGAGTATTTCACCCTAAACAAAAAGATTATACATTCTTTACAACCTATGAAACAGTCAAGGATAGACCATATGTTGGGACACAAATCAAGATTCAATAAATTTTAAAAGACTGTAATCATATAAAACATCTTTTTAGATCACAATGACACCAAACTGGAGCTCAACAAAAGGAGAAAGGAGGTGAACTTCAAAAGACTGGAGGAAACACAATAAACTATTGAATAATCACTGTGTCAATGAGGGCATTAAAGGAGAAATTGAAAAAATACTTGGAGTCAAATGAAAATTAAGATATGAATTATTAGAACTGGTGGGATAAAGCAAAATCAGTAATAAGAGGGAAATTTATAGTGATACAATCCTACTTCAGGAAACAAGAAGATTTATAAATAAAAAAACCTAAACTTTAACCTAAAGGAATTAGAAAAGAAGGAAAAAGAAAACAAAATCCAGTAGAAGAAAGAAAATATTAAAACAGCAGAAATAAATAAAATAGACACCAAAAAAACTATTAAAAAACAATGAAACAAGAGTTGGGTTTTTGAAATCTAAACAAAATAGAAAAGCATTAGCTAGCTCACAAAGAGAGAAAACCCAAATAAAATCATAGATGAAAGGGGAGTAATAACAACTGATACAACAGAAATACAGAGGATTATAAGAGAATACTGTGGACACCTGTATGACAAGAAGTTGGATAACCTAGAAGAAAAGCATAAAATCTTGGAAACATAACACTCCAAGTCTAAATAAGATAGAAATAAAAATCTTAAACAGGTAAATCACGTGCAAGGAAACTGAGACGGTAATTAAAAATCTCTACCCAAACAAAAGTCCTTGAACCAGATGGATTCTCTGATGAATTCTAAAAAATGTTCAAAGGAGAATTAATAACTGCTCTTCTAAAACTGTTTCAAAAAATTAAAGAAGGCAAACTTCCAAATATTTTTTTACTATTCTCTACTTCTGAAGCCAAACACATCACCACAAAAGAAAATTACACTGATATATTTGAAGAATATTGATGCAAAAATCTTCAAAAAATGCTAGCAAACCAAATTCAAGAAATCATTAACTATTCATACACCACAATCAAGTGAGATTTATTCTAGGAATGCAAGGATGGCTTCAACATGCACAGGTCAATAAATGTAATACACTATATCAATACAAAGAAGGACAAAATCCACATGATCATCTCAATAGATGCAGAAAAAGGCATTTGATAAGAGCGAATACCCCTTTTATGTTAAAACTCTCCAAACAGTGGGTAAAGATGGAATGATCTTCAACATATTAAAGACTATATTTGAGAAATGCATGGCCAACATCATAACAATGGAGAGAAACTGAAAGAAAGTTCTTCCCCTAAGATAAGGAGCAAGACAAAGCTGTATTTAATATAGTGTTGCATTGCATTGGAAGCAAACCAATGCAATTAGAAAAAGACAAAAAGAATATCCAAATTGGAAAGGATGAAGTGAAATTATCATTATTTGCAGATGATATGATTATATACATATATATATATACATATATACAGAACTCCAAAGACTCCAGCAAAACTGCTAGAAATAATAAACAAAGTGAGTCTACAAAATTAATATTAAAATACCTGTTGCATTTTTTATTCAAGTAACAAAATACCAGAAAGAGAGCTCAGGAAAAAAATCCATTCACAATTGAATCAAGAAGATAAAATACCTTATAATAAAGTTAACTAAAGAATTGAAAAACTTACTTGCTGAAATTAGAAGGCATTGTTAAAACACATAGAAGATGACACAAAGAAATGGAAGCATAGTCCATATTTAGGGATTGGAAGAATTAGCACAGTTAGAATGGCCAACTTACTTAAAGCAATATACAGACTTAATGCTATTCCATAAAAATCCCAAAGACATTTTTCACAGAAAAAGAACAAAAAATAAATTTATTTAGAACTACAAGAGATCCCAGATAACAAAAACAGTCATGAGAAAAAAGAACAAAAATAGAGGTGCTATTCTCCCTGACTGCTACAAAGCAATTTTAATTGAATCAGCATGGTATTGGAATAAAAACATACAGATCAGTGGAATAGAACTGAAGGCCTGGTATAATAAATGAATATATATCTGGACAATTAATCTATGACAAAGGCACCAAAGGCTTACAGTGGAATAAGGACAGTGTCTTAAATAAAAGTTGTTGCAATCTTGGACAATTACTTGCAAAATGTTGAAACCAGATCACTATCTAACACCATACATAAAAAGCAATTCAAAGTGGATGAAAGACTTAAATATAAGACTGGAAACCATAATATATATAAAACAGGCAAAACACTGCAGGATATTGACCTAAGAGATGTCTTTGGGAACTTGGCTCCAGTTGCAAGAGAAATAAAATCCAAAATAAACATATGAATTACATCAAACTAAAAAGCTTCTGCAGAGTGAAATAAACTCATCAACACACAATGCATTCTACTGAATCAGAGAAGATTTTGCTCATGATACATTTGTCAAGCGACTTATATCCATTATGTACATATATACAACTCAACAACAAAAATGACTAACACAATTAAAATATGAACTGAAGATCTCAATATCTAATTTTCTAAAGACGACATACAGGTGGCCAAAAGGCACATGCAAAGATGTTCTATCTCACTTGTCATTAGGAAAATGCAAATCACAATAATGTTATATCACCTTACACCAGCAAGAATAGCTATTACGGAAATGACTGGAAACAGAAAGTGCTGGAGAGGATGTGGAACAAAGGGAACGCCTATATACTCTT
Organism: Solenodon paradoxus; assembly: GCA_004363575.1. Classification (NCBI taxonomy): domain Eukaryota; kingdom Metazoa; phylum Chordata; class Mammalia; order Eulipotyphla; family Solenodontidae; genus Solenodon; species Solenodon paradoxus. The sequence continues at coordinate 21,083 of RJWH01002729.1, forward strand.
GGTTGGAGTCAAAAATGGTGAAACCATTTTGGAAAGTAGTGTGGACATTCCTCAAAGAATTGAGAATGGAAATTCCATATGATCCAGTTATTCCTCTACTAGGAATTTAACCTAAAAACACAACAACACTTATTTGAGACATATGCACCCCTATGTTCTTTGCAGAGTTATTTACAATAGCCAAGTATTGCTAACAACATAAGTGCCCACTGACAGATGAGTGAATAAAGAAGATGTGGTATATATACACTATGGAACGCTACACAGTGACAAAAGGTTAAATCCTTCCATTTGCAGGTACATGGATGGATCTGGAAGAAATGACGCTTAGTAAGATAAGTCAGAAGGAAAAAGAAAGAAGTTATATAATATGAATCATGTGATATCAAGAAAACGAACTAAAACAGAACTTTAAAAAGAACGAAATTAAACAATACTTTATTCAGAGAAAGCAAATCAATTGTTGAAGGTAGATGGGCAAATGGGGTAGAAGGGATTAATTATACAGTGAAGGAAAAAACTGAAATTGTGTTTAAGTATTATATAAACATGTTGATTTACTATGATTTATATCTTAAACCAATATAATGTCACAATGCAATGTTCCTTCAATACAATTAATTTTAAAAAGAAAAAAAGATAGGCATTATTTACAAGATTTAAAATCTAAAACTTTAGAATCCTATAATCTTTATGATACTATTTTTATGATGATGAATTAAAATGGAATATTGTCACATATAACATAGAATCCTTCAACAGAACAAAAACATTTTCCACTTCTTCTTTAAAAATACTGACTAAACTGATTTGTGTCTGACTCATTGCTGATACTTTGAATTAAGGAAGTTGAACTCCTTTTAAAATAGAAAAAGTCAGTCTTTATCCTTGGGAAATTTTTATGTCAACTGGGTTAAATGACCTAACATTTAGGCTTTTATATTAAAGTTATCCACACTATAGGAAAAAGAACTGAGTGTAACAGATAGAGTTAAGTGTCTACTAAAAAGACACAGATTAATAAAATCTTTGCTACCTATTGAGAATAGATTACTTTTAGGTTGACCTTTAATTATAATATAATATGATATTCCTTATACTTTTCTATTTTCTAAAAGTAGACTTTAAAACCGAGCATATTACCATACACTTCATGATGCCTAATACATACCTTGGATAAAGATATAATATTATTTAAAAAAATGATAAAAATGTTTTAGGATATTCAACTTTGTTTAAAAGATAACTTTATACTAATTCCCAAATTTATCTTGTAATATTTCTTATTTAGTCATTCATACAACATTAAGTAGAATTTTTTCTATGATATGTATGCCTCACCAGAAATTTCCTCTATTAAACAGTTAAGCTTCCAGTTACTAAATAGAGTTGAGAAAACAACTTCTGATTTAGTAACTGAAGTTAATACAAGTCTATTTTAATTCCTTGGAATAACCTTTCCTTTTCTGTTCTAGTCTTGTGCTGGAGAGTTGGAAGGAGGGTTTCTTCCTCTGTTCCACATAATGTAGTCTTACTAACCTCTGTAATTTTTTCCTGATGTTTTATATACTCAGTATCAGAGAGAGAGCGAGTCCTCTTCATTCCACTTAGATTTTAGAGGGACATTTTCCTTTAGAATCATTTTTTAAATGGATTTACCTCCATCTATGGATGTAGTGATTTTAGTGTCATCAGTTTCAAGAAAATAAAGCTTTTTCCCCTCACATTTCTAATAAATCTTTTTAGTCTGAAATAAAAACAACCTCAGCACAAAAGTATTTCTGCTCATTAGAGGAGTCATTAATTAATGTGTTACTTTATGCAATATTGTGTTTATAATTAGTCAAGAGATAAGATTGAGTATTAATGATTATTGAATTGACAGAAAAAATGCTAAGTTGAGTCACTACCCTTTCTAATGCTTGTGACTTAGAATATTAGTCATTGGTACTTATCACAACAGAATCATACTGTTTAGACCGTTGAACTGAACTTAACTGATGGATATTGCATGAGATGTTTGAAGATAAAGTTAACAACAAAACTTGCAAAGAATAAATGAATCTTCCTTATCTTTTATTCTCCTACAAGTTAGAGATGAGTCTCAGCTAAGATGACTACTCATTTAATTAAGCATGCCACTCTCCAAGAAACTTCTCTTTGAAGAGCTAAGGGGTTTGACCATCACATTTTAGCAAGATAAATTTACTGTTTTCTATTGAAATAATATTATTTATTTTATATCATATATATAGTAAATACATTCATTTAGAATAAAGTTTTGTTATTCAAATTTCTACCATATTTTTTCATATTCTTCAGAAAGTTATGTCATGCCTATTAACAGTGCTTTTAAGTGTGATATAGTAATCACCACTGAATTTGGATGAAGTGGGTAAGGAAGAAGCCATAGATGCTAGGGATTTGCTTTTTGAATTCCAATGAAGATAAATTCAGAGGAAATCTCTTTAAATGGTGAAATGATAGAGTTGGTAGGCTATAAGAAAGGCTAGTTTTCAATAAGGAAATAAAATAAAAATTAAAAAACAACAATGAAATGGTAAATTGAGCTTTATCTTTTCTTATTTTAAATTGTTTTCTTCTTTGAAAAATGAGAATAAGCATTATATAGTTCTAGGTTTCCTTCTAGTTTGTGAATTAATTTCATTATAACTTAACATCTTTGGGAACTGGAAATATAAAGAAGGAGAATAATAAGTTAATTAACAGTAAACATATTTTAAAAGCATGAGTGGAGCAAATGTATCATTATTTTTAAAGCATATTTTAAAATATTTTCATAATTTTACACACCAAATTAAAACCAATACTTTAAAAAACTGACGATTTTATCTTAGGCTTTATGTTTTTCTAGCTTTATTTCTTAGTAACATCTACCTAGATTAAAGAGAAATTTCTATATCAAAACTGTTGTCAAACATTTATATATAATATTCAGTGAATAAAAATAAAACATTACATGAAACTTATTTAGTGAACATTTGCACACTTGGGTAAAAATTGCTTATAAGGTACATTAAAAATACTGCATTATGAAAATTATTTTTGTTATTTTATATTATAAATGCAGTGTTCAATTACATAAAAATGAGATTCTGAAGTTCATTTTAGAATGAAACACCACACGGTGGCACTGTTAACTAAGAAATTGGTCAAGTTAGTTGTCCTCACAGCAATTAGTTTCTATTATAAACTGCTGCCTGTTTTAATGTCTGCCAAATTGATCATCTATTTCTACTGTTAAAAACTAAAACAGAGGCTTGCCCTAGTGAAGTCTCGATTAGGCCAATCGCCTCTGAAGAAGCGCAGACCATATACCCCTGGGTTCAAATCTCAATTTGGGTGAGGTTATGAGTGTCTTTGGAAACAACCAGTGTGAATAACTAAATACCAATAAAATAAATATGCTTCCACCTGCTCAGTCTTCTTGTCTGTCTGCATACTCACCTTCATTCCTGCTGTAATTTTCTTAAAATAAAAAAAAAATAATACTGGGTGAATTAAGGATGGAAATAGTATATGATTTTATTCTACATATTTTTTATGTATTCAAGCATATTCTAGTGCATTTTACAAATATTTTAAAAGTATTGTTGGGTTTGGTTTGCTGATTTATACATTGCACATTTTCTTACAAAAGGTAAGTTCAAGAAGAAATGAATAAAAAAGTCACCTAGCTGTTGGAATTGTCTACTATTGTACATTTTTAAAATGCGTATAATAGTGGTTGGTTGAATAACAGTGGAATGTTTTAGAATGAGAATTTTAAGCAAGAATATAGTGTGAACTTATAGCCACAAGTCACTGACTGGTTAAGGACATGATTGAGGAAATGTAGCTATAGAATCTCCTTCTTTATTGTCATACTAACTTTGCTTGTCAAAGATCGATCATTGAATGATTTCCATACTATTTAAATAATAAGTTCATTAACTGAGACCTTAAAGTGAATATATATTTGAATACATTTTTATTTTCTACTATATACCCACCCTACCCAAAGCCGTAACTAAGTTGCTACTAGATTTTATGGTCTTGCGATCCTATAAGAAAAATGAGGCAAATGCTTTGATGCATTCATATAGTTTATGCCTTTAATCTATACAGCTAGTTAAAGGCAGCTAGATATATAGCAACTCCATAGAAAGAGGATTTCTACAAATAATAAAAATAATTCCCAAGTCAAGGAATAAAAGTCTCATTTCCTGGGGAGTAGTACATAAATTCCACGAGGTCAGGTAAATTCTTCTGTTTGATTCACTGTAGTTTCTAAGCACCTTTGGGTGTCTGATGTGAAGCAGATGCTCAGCAAATATTTTTAATGAATTGAACAAATAAGAAAAATGTCCTAACATTGAAATAAGATCTGGAAGAATGAATAAACAATTCATTTCAAAGTGTATAATTCCATTCTCTAGGTCTCCAACAAAGAGAAAAAAGTCAAAATTTGTAAAGTCATGAGAAGTAGAAGAAATCTAAAATTGTAATTCAATGACTGTTGTATACAAAGTAGAGATACACTGACCTTTATAAAGCTACATTACAAGGAGTATACAATTATCAGGCATATATTTTTCCCCACAAGGAAATAAAGAAGAATACAAAATCATGGGTAGGTCTGATGAGCCAGCACGTTTTGACTATTAATATTAATATAACCTGAATTATGCCTTGTGGCTAGAGCTTGAGGATTTTGATGTCCTTATCTGGGTATTATTGGAAGGAGGCCAATGATAAATGCTTAGATCACACTTGGGGGTTGAAGGTGCTCAATATGGATCACAAGACTTTCAGAGTTGGTCTTTTTAAGATGCCTGCTCCCACATGCAGATTATTTTGAGAAGAGAATAATGAAAAGAGAAGATAAGTTTTTGCTCTTCCCTAATTCTTTGTGGTATTTCCTTCTTTGAAGCTAGAAGAATATAGTTTGGAGAGTCATTGTCCAGATGTAGGATGATCTGTCAATGTCCTCTCTATCTGAGAAATCCATGTTTACTTTCAAGGTAAAGCCCTCCCCTCCTTGTTTTGTGAAACCCTGCTCACCCCCACCCTCCTACATCCTAGGCTAGGACCTCATTCCTTCCATAGGATTTAAGCCCAGTTCTTCCTAACTGAAGTGGGACCTACCTAATCATTGTAGCTCTCCTGAGCAGATTATTAAATTGATCTTTCCCTCTTACCAGTGCATTTAATACTGTTTTTATTACTCCACCCAGAGGATGTGGAATTTTTCTGTGCACCATGACAGATGAATAGAAATGTATTGATTTATTTAACTTCAATTAATTACCTTCAATCATTTATTCTGCTTTGGCTACTGTCTGTTTCAGCAGCTTCCTGTTTGGTTTTACTTTTTTTTCCCCTTTGATGATAAAAACCCTCTCAGTAATGAACTCCATCTCATTGAGCTGGACATATGGAAGTTTTTTGCAAGTGGGGCTACAAAGGATAGTTCTCCGGTCTCTGGTGGTGGTGGGCAGGAAGAAGGCTCATCCTTGTTTCCTTCCTCCTTGCTTTGGACTCTGTTCACCTCCTGTTCTCTGAATCCCCCTCAAGCTGGCTCTCATAATCTTCTCCTCTCACAGTCATAGATGACTGGTTGCAGGGCAGCCCCATTCAAATATGTTTACATCTCAAAGGGCAGGAGTTCCAAAAGCAAAAGGAAAAAAATTCTTTGTGAGGTGATGAGATATACTGAGAAAGAGCACAGATTTCAGGCAGACTTTCTGGACTGAAAATCCCACTCTGCTTCTTAGAGCTGTGTGATATTAAGCAGATAACTTAACTGCTTTGTGCCTCAGTTTTTCCTGTGTGTCTCCCTGATGAGAGGGTTGAATGAATTGTATAGAAAAAGCTTTTAGAAGACTGGGGCATATACCAAGTGCCAGTTGACTGCTAGCTACCTTAGGGGCAGGGTTTTAAACATCAATGTGTGGAAGAGAAAGGTGTTGTGAGGAACTTGTGGGAAAGGGTGTCAGCATTCATGACATACCACTTAAAAATTATCTCCTTTAACTAAGACTAAAGCTTCCTGAAACTGTGATTTGGGTTGCCATCTGCTCTCTCGGAATTTAAAGGAGTTTAAAAGGTGAAAATGTTGACCAAGAACATGGGAATACTCAAAAAGTCAATATTTATTTAATTTTATTTTATTATAAATAAATCATGATTTTAATAACATTAATTTTATAGCAATTTTGGGGCAAATTTATAGCAGTCTGCTTATTATTAGAAGTTGCTATCTCTGTGAGATTGGACGCATTTTCAATAGGAAGAAGATTAGGAAGAATGATGCAGGCAAAATTAGGGCAAGACTGAGTGGAGAATGTGAAATAACAGAACTCTGAAGAACAGGACTCAAGATCATTTATATCTTTGTGAAAAACTAAAGCAAAGGGTCGATAACTTGGCCTAATCTCCTTATTAGGACAAGTTGCAAGACTTGTGGAATCTAATGTACAGTAAAAATATAGCATTCCTTGTTAAAAGACTGTTAAGAATTTCAAAATGGCAACATGAGAACATTAATGAGGTCCATGAAAGTCCATTAAAACAGGTCTATGAAATGGGCTCTTGTCCTTTTATTGTGCCCACGCTGCGAATTGCTCTTCCTTATCCCTTCTTTTCAAAGGAGAAAAATAATCTTCAAAATGAATGGGAATCTTTGTGAACTGATATCTAATTGTCCAGTTGGTAGACAATGATTACTTCCTTTGTGGTTTTAAATAATGCTCTTAATATCAAATGAGTAGTAATTATATGTTAAGAGTGTCTGGCATAAGGTAAGTATTTGGGAGTGTTATGCTCTTGTAATAAGGAAAAGTATAACAATACCCACAAGTATTAAGCATCTCCCATTTAAGTTAACAAAATCACTCATATCTTTTTTCTTTTTTCTTTTTTTTTTTTTTTAAGGCAAGATGCAGGTAGGAATGAAAGGGAGTAGGCAGGCAGGTAGGCAATAAGAGAGATGTGGAAGAAGCATTTTATTTTATTTTTATTTAGTTGTTCATCTTGTTCCCCTGGCCGGACATTTGAACTTGAGTCCTTGGGATGTGTGTGGATTGCAACCACTACTCCACCAGTGCACAATCACTTACATACTTTAATCTGTACACCACTGTGGATTATTTACTTTTTCGTGCAAAAACATAAGCACTATTTAGATCACCAGGGTGGTCTTTTCTGATTAATAATAACTCTGACAATTGATAACAGTTTGATCTGTGTTAGGTCCATGACCTATAGCAGGTTGTTAGTCACATATAGAGATTTAATACAATATTCAGAGTGGAGACTACTTTGGAATTCTCTCAGTACCATTCCCCTTCCCACCTTTCCCACCATGAGAAATATGCTTTCTTCCTATATCCAGTTTTTCTAAACACTTAGTCCTCACTTCGTGAAATAACATATTGAGCTCAAAAACTGTAGAATCATTTCATTACTGCTAGCTGGATGTATTGGGATTAAAATATGTTAACGATAGCCGCATAATGTAGCATTTTCAGAATTATCAGCATAAATGGTAACCTGAGTTCTGTAGCTTCTTTTCTTTTTCTGAACTTGCATAGGTAATTTCATGTATAAAGAAAGAAGATATAGTCCTTTTTTGTATTACATGCAAATTATACTTATTAATAGTAAGCTTTTGGCAAATTGAAATCTGTGAATTTGAATTCACAATTCTATTCTAACATCAATAACGATCTCAGAAAGAAGTTAGATGCTTCACTTAGGTAATGTGTTCTGAATACACTGGACACTGGGTTGGATCTCTGACAAGCATGTGCAGGGTAACTCCTGTGAATGTGCATTAAGGCATCCAGATAACTAGCTTTATACTTAGTCCGTAATTTATGTGAGTACTAAATCATACAGAAATAGGACACAGATGGGAAAATTAGAACCCAGAACATATAAATCATTGGAAATTGAATGTAAATTATTTTTGTCATCCAGTTTAAAGAATGATATATCTCTATGTATAATATATAAGAATACATTTACTCTCTTCATTCTGAATACTTGTTTTATGATTTAATACAGAATCCACAGATACTTGATAACTAGTAAACTACACAAAAGTTTCCAATGATTAAAGTATCTATTATTATCTGTATCATCAGTACAAATTGGAAAATTAAATTAAAATCAGCAATATAAATATATATTAAAATCAGCATATATAAAGTATATTCAGTATTATGTTTAAGAGACAGGAATAGGAAACATATATGTATGACACAAATTAAACTGATAGTGCACTTATTAGACTAATAAGTATCACAACAATTTATAATAAATGCTAGTTTGAGAAATTGGTTAATGTTCAGTTGAAAGTAAGGCAAGAAAAACACAGAATTGAGATCTAAATGTAATACTGTATTGTATTTGGTTCACAGTGACTACAATAAATATTTGCTGACAATAATAGAAGAAGAGAAAGGGAATTTCCGATGTTTTGGTTCACATTTTAAGAGTTAATCAGTAAACCAATCCTCTTCTCACTCTATATTCTCACACCTACACGCCCCTTGTCTGCTTTAAATCCATCAAGTTCTAAATTCAACAATTCTGTGTAAAATTTTTATTATGCCCATTACAGGGGTTGAAATATAATTCCGTTTCTATTCTTATCATTAGCTGACAAAATGATCTGAGAAGTCAAGTTCTTTAGAGGCTCAGGTTAGTAGAAAGAAGGTTTTTATAACCCTAACCTCACTGTTCACATAATTTTCTTAAATTATCAAACATAATTAATTTTTAAACTTGTAGAAAAGTAAATATGAAGCATAAGAGCAAGTATTTGAATATAGAAGAATCAGATCCAATATTTGTTCCTAGATATTTATTATCTACCTGATGTAACAACTTGAACTGATTTATTTCACTTTCTATTAATTTTTCTTAGAAACTAATAATTCATATTCTTGAGAATTTACCAATTTTTAGAGTAAATGACATTTGTTTATAGGAGAAGAAAAGGTTAATATCCAAAGGGTATAAGGAACTCATACAGCTCAATAGTAAAACAAAAACAAAAACAAGTAACACTGTAAGGTCATCTCTCTCATCAAACCAGGAATCTAATCTCTAAATCACCTGTGGATGAATTAGAACCTTACCCTGTATAAATGCTGTATCTTTGTTCATTGTACCCCTTCTACATACATACCTCTGACTTTATATGAAGGTATTTAAGCTGGAAACTAATACCACCTGGTAAGTTACTCAGCTTAAGTGAGTTTCTCCCACATATGCCAGAGGCTTGCATGCTATTATTAAACTTCTTTCTAGTTAATTTTTCTTATCAACTGTCTAAGGTTTAGCTTATTTAATTTTTTTATTGAAGTAACTTTGATTTACAAAATAATATAATTTCAGTTGTGCAGGGCACATCAATTATATGACATCACACCATGCCTACTATCAAACTTTCCAGTAGTCCTTAACCGCTATCCATTGGACCTTCGCTACCTCTATTCACAACCTCTCCTGTCTTCCCCTCTGGTAGCCTTAGTTCAGTTGTCAGTGTCCAAGCGTTGTTATTTGTTTTGTCTGTTCATTTGTTTTCTTTATATATTTTCTTCATATCCCACATATGAATCAGATAATCTATTAAATCTAAGTTTTACTTGCTTATTTACCAGCTTAGAAGAACCCCGAAGACAACTGGAAGATTTTCCTTAACATAGAATGAGAAATTCACTGCAAAACCTGGCTGACACTTAACTGTGGTAATAATGTCATAAAAAGTTTATTTAATGTCTTAAAAATGATTAAAAATGGTAAAATATATGAATAGACACTTCTCCAAAGAAGATATATATATATGTATATATATGTATATATGTATATATACATATATATATACATATATATATATGACCAACAGATACATGACAAGGTGCTCAATGTTACTAATTGTCAAGATATAAAAATCAAGACTATATATCTTTATATATCATCCCATGCTTATTAGGATGATTGTTATTCCAAAATAAACAAACAAACAAAAATCTCCAAACGTGTTGGAAAGGAACTGGAGAAAATAAAATCCTTGTACACTGTTGGTGGAAAAAAAAAATTGGTATAACCACTCTGGAAAACAATACGGAAGTACCTAAAATATTTAAAAACAGAATATGATACAGCAACCTCATTTTTGTTCATTGCAACATTATGACAATGGAACATAACTGGAAATGATGAATGATGACTCTGGGTACATGAATGGATAAAGAGAATGTGATATATATGATATATATATACACATGTAAGTATATATATATATATACACATACACACATACTTACATATTACGAACTATTAAGCCTTAACTAAGAAGGAAATCTTGCCATTTATGGACAATATATAATAAATTTGGAGGATGGCTTTTTAAGTGAAATAAATGAGACATGGAAGAACAAATACTGGCCATATATGTGGAATCTAAAATAGTTAAACTCATAAAAGCAAAGAGTAAAACAAGTGTTGCAAGAATTGCAGGGATGTGATTCAGGGATGTGTTAACAAAAGATAAAAAGTTTTAGTTATGCAAGATGAGTAAGTCCTAGAGACTGTATAGTGTAGTACATAGAGTTAAAATTGTAATGTTTAGCATTTGTAGGAGGTTAGCTCTTATGTTAAATGTCCTTATTGTAGAATAAAGAGAAGGAAGGTAGAGACTTTCAGAAGTCACAGTTAAGTTTATGGTATTATCTCTGGTAACACTTTCACAATATCTATTCATCTTCAAACTCACCAAGATGTATATGTTAAATATATACAGTTTTTGTATACCAATCAGTCAATTAAAAACATCAGAAAAACTTTAAAACCAGCATAAAAGTTAAAAACGCAGCCACATAAAAGTTCTTCTACAACCGACCATTAACAGACTCCAGAGATTAATTTAACACTTCATCTCCCCTTTACAACCTGTTCTAATACTTAGTGCAAGCAATCCTTCCTATTTCCCTAGTTTCTGTGAGCCCCAGTTCAATTGTGTGCCAAATAATACATGCTAGTTGAATTTTCTATTAAAATTATATTATCTAAATAATTCATGAATTAAGAAACATGCACAAAGAAAGATTGTTTTTATAAAAATAACTTGAAAGCAAGCAATAAAAGTTGTAAAGTTGTTACTGATATAAGTATGGGAAAATAACTATAGAATCTGGAAATCTAGAGTTTAACACTCTAATTATAACTGCTTTTGTTCATTTTAAAGAATTGGGACAAGGTGTTATGGATGTGAAAAATACAAGAAAGATGTTGCAGAATTATGACCAGTGGGAATAAACTCTAAGGTGTGGAGTGAACTTAGATCAAAAAGATTGGTAAAAGATGCATTATCTACATGTTTTAGTTAAAGTTTTAGCTTTAAAATGAATAAAAGTAAAATAAAATCTAATACTTATTTAATATCACTCCTTGGATTATTACACTTTGAGTTGTATCTCACTGAAGTCACTTATAGTAGAGACTTCTGGTTATGTATCAAACATACATTATTTGTGTTTCTAGTATAAAAATCCTAATTGTATCCAAAGTAGCAATGCACCCTATTAGAAATCCCAGTGTATCTTTCTATTAGAGGTGGGCATATGTAAAAGTTATGATCAGTAAGATGTAAGAAGAATCTATGGAGCTCATTAAAAGAAATTGATTCCTACAATGCACAGTTCTTTTCACCCTTTGTTCTTCCATTTAAACCTGCCTGTAATGCCAGTCTGTGGTAGCACTCTTGAGAACAGGATGATGAGGGGCATTCTTTTAGAATACTGGAGCAGAGAGTGAAAAGGAGCATACTCTCTGGTGACAGATGAAGTCACCATACATTCCTAGCTTGCCTACTTGCAGATTTTCTTTACATTTGACAAAAAAAACACCAAATTTTACTTTGTTAAGTTCCTGATTTTTGTTTCTGTTTTTAGCAGTGTAAGATGATTCCAATCTAATGACTACTCTTGCAGTTGATATACTAGTAAGTGTGTGTGTTCTTGGGTCAGAGTGCTGATGTAAACATTGGGCTCAGTCATTTTCTGTGTGAATGACTCTAAGAACTTACTTAAATCTTTGTACCTCAGTTTCCTCTACAGTCAAATGAATTTGAAGATAAACATTGTGTTAGAATTGTTGGGTCAAGCAAATGAGATAATCCATGTAAACTGCTTAATACTTATATGTAGTAGGTATTAAATAAATGCTGTTTTTAACACAGGCACAAGCAACTTTCTGATTTCTAAATCCAGTGTATTTTCAGTATTATCTTATTTGACTTTTGAAATTTTTACATTAAAGAACATTTCTTCCATTTTGAAACTTTTAATCTATATGTAATGACATATTTACTACTGTGGAGATTAAGAAATATCTCTTCTTTTAGAAAATAATTATATAAGCCAGTGGGAACAGACTAGCTTTCTCCTTTTTAATGAACCATACTGAAGAAAATTTGAGGTATTGGTAACAATTGTCTAGGTCACGAAGTTACAACTTTGATGTTTTTAAAGAAGTCAGAGTTAAAGATTTTTCCAAGAGTCTTTGTCAGGGGGAGAGAGAGAGGGAGAGGGAGAAGGAGAAGGGAGAGGGAGAGGGGGAAGAGGGAGAGGGAGAGACAGGGTGGGAGAGGGAGAGGGAGGGATAGGGATGGAGAGGGAGAGAGGGAGAGAGTGGGAGGGAGACGGAGAGAGACTCACTGACTCTTACGTAAAACTAGCTAAGATGCTGCATGGGTAAGGGGACTAAGAAATGATGTGACTTCTAATTTGTTTTAACTGGAAAGAGCTGAAAGATGCTAAAAAAAACTATAACTATCTTCAGATTCTTATCAAGAAAAATAGTTCAAAGTTTCCTTACCATATAGAGTCTATTTTCATTGGGCTGTATATAGACATAATTAATTTTTTTTATTATGTTCTATAAAGACATGATAAATTAGAAAAGGTCTGATTAATTCTGGGGGTTTGCTAAGTTTTAAAATTCTTTTTGCCTAGTCATAGATATCATTTGCAAAAATCCATTTCTGTGTTCTTAATACAGAAAGTGATAGAAGCATATAAAACCTAGTAGAAAAATCACAACTTAGTAATAAAAAACCCCAAATTTTATTTAGTTAACTATATCCTATATTTTCAGACTTATAAAGATAAAGAAATATAAAGAAATATAAGTATTTTAGGCTTTTTGATTATTTCTAAGGGATTTTAAATGTCATACTGGCACCATCTATAGATATTTAAGGTGAAGTACACTCAGAACTGTTTCATTTTATGATAATTCATTCTGCTTTGACTTCAGCTAAATACTACTAATTTCAATTAATCAGGAGATAAAACAGTTAATCTAAGCATTTGTTTAGTTGGGTGACAAACCATTCAGGCAGAAATCATCTTCCTTTTGTCTATTTATAGTCTAGATATACAATATCTATGCTTTTAAACTATTCATTCAAATGTCTAAAGCTTCTGTAAAATATTTAAGTTTCATTTTAAAAGATGAGTAGCAATTTATTTTAATGTTTAAACCATCATTTAAAGTATCATTTAAATCATGAGTTCCACCAAGGATATTTTAGAGTTTTAAATGAAACATTCTTTTTCTAAGCATCTTTATTTTTGAAATTTTCAAATGTGAAAATAATTCTATAATCAAAAACGTGTTCATGGACATCATGGAATATAAAATAAGAAAACAATTTGTTTAGAAGACTGAACTTATTGATATGCATGATATGTAGGGGAAAAGTTTATAGTTGAGTGTTTTGTGAGATTAGGTTGCTTAGTAATCTAATTTTCTCGGCACAGTGACTGAACTAATTTAATATACTAAGTCTTCACTTAACATAGTCAATAGATTCTTGGAAAAGGAGACTTGAAGCAAAAAAAAATTTAATGAAAGTAAGTCCTTGAATAATATCTTTTTAGTCAATGCTTGTTAGAATTCTTTTGTTTTTCATCAATGAAATGATGTTGAGGAAATAATGTTAGTTGAGGACCTGCTATATGTGAGAAAACCAGCATTTACACTGAAAGAAATTCACAGAAAGAAAGGTATGTCTGCAGAAGAAATAACTGTGCTTTAAATACACTTTCAGGAATTGCTAAATGCTGCTCCTTGATCAATAATTATAAAGAGTGGAACAATAATTTGGTGTGGATTGAACCTGAGGAGTTAAATGAATGACTTTAATTGTTTAACTTGTTTTGAATAGTTACTTCAGAAGAAAAGCAATGAATAGTACAATCTAGCTCTAAGATAACTTGCTTCTCTGACACTGTTTTAGGTTTTTTGAGCTTTTAAACCTCACAGGCTTTATATTTTAATTTCCTCTAAAGCAGCTTTCAGTATGCATCAACTAGTACAAGCTTGTTTCTCTAAATAGTTTCATCAATGCATTCAAATTAACGGGGGAAATATAAAAAGAAATTTCATTGATTTCTATGTAATCATTTAACACTAGACAAACTAAGATATCAGAAGGCTGGCACATGAGGCATTCTGACGAATTACATTTTTCTTAACTGAAGTCTAGTTTTCCAAATATTTTTTGTTCTTACTTAAAGCAAAATGGATTAATGTATTTTAATAAGCACTCTATATTATATATGGAAGTTGGTGTAGGTATCTTAATCTAATTTATCAATATTCTATTTCTTTTAAATGCTTATAGAAGAATAGTCAACATATTGTCCATTAAAATACAGTCTTCACCTGACATATATATTTTATGTTACTTCAGCTACAAAAACATTAAACACACAACCTTACCCTCTTTCAGAGGAGAGGAGAGATTCCTCAGTATCCTGACAGAAGCATGATTCTATTAGGGAATGAACAAGTAGGCTTCTGTGAGATGGGGAAGAAGAATAGAAGCAAGTTTGACAGCCCCTGCATTTGAAAAACTCTGGATCAATGCTTTTCATACTGAATCAATGCTATCCCTTGGGAGGAATGGTAAACTCATCAGGAAGAAGTGCTTTTTCTTCTCCTCCCCTCTGCTCTTTGTGGCCACTTTACTTTGTGTTTTTTTCTCCCCCTCTTTCTATACTCACGTATTATCTAATGTCATTTTTTTTTTTCTGGATAATATGGCAGTTTTACAAAAGACCACTAGGCAATAACAAAGTTGTAGTGTCTAAAGAAACCCCCTCTAATGATGTTTTTTTTTAATGCTTAGTGAGATAAGTCAAATGGGATTTCTTATTAGATTTCTTCCACTTAGCTCTTTTTCCACATATTTGTGTTGTCCAGGAAAACTGAGTCAGATAATTTAATAAGTAAACATGTTATTGAGTCACATAATACAGAATTGGATTCCAAACACTTGTTTTAAATAATCAAAATAACTTTAAAACAGTCATTAAAAATAAATTTACTTGTACTCTCATTATAGTAATTATTAATTTTCCTTGATCCCATCATATCATTATGAATGGAATCATTCATATATGCTTTTGAATTGGCATTATAAGAATTATCTTTTCTATGCCACTTAGTTATAAATAAATTTTTCTGAAGAACACCTAGACTTGAGAGTTTCTAAATGATCATTTCTCTCATAATATAGACAAGTTGATATTAACTGAGTATTTACTGAATTCTAGGTTAATATGTAAAGTTTATTCAACATATTTTCATATTTTTATAAAATATTCAAGAGATGGCTTTGATTATGGTATTGATGGAGGACTGGAACAATTAAGCAATTCACCCAACATCACACAGGTAACAAGTGATTGATCAAGGATTTATAACCAGATAGTCTGACCTTAGAACTTATGCCCTTAATCAAGATGCTATAGTGCTATAAGACTTCTCACAACTATAATGTATGCTAAAGAAAAAAGGACTGAATTATGTAAAGGGTGGAAGAAATATAGTTACATAAAATTTATGTTAGGGATTTAAATCAAGGAATTCTTCATTCTCTTTGTTACTCACTGTGCTGCACCTTCTTCCTGACCCCAAAATAAGAACTATCTTTAGGAATGTAATCTCATTCCAAAGCTTTTGGAAGGAATCTTCTTGTCTCTGGGTTTCAGAACATACCAGAAAGGGAGTAAAACAGACTTACTCTATATCAGACTAGGAATCAGGGATAGAAGCAGGGAATATTTTGAGTGATTTTCCATAACTAGCACAAACATGTATAAATTCATCAAGATAAATAAAGCTACCACAAGGTCAGTCAAATTTATAAAAGAAATGACTGACAATTATGGAGATAAGGTATAAATATAAAAAGGATTTTTTAATGACCAAAAACTACCTATAAGAATAAACTGAAACATATTTAAAATATTTTTGAAAGATATCTTTGGTTTTAAGGAAAAGACAGCTTTTTATTTTTGAAAGGAACTATTTATCCAAATGAAAAATCCTATTTTCTCTCTAGAAAATACTCCTTATTATATGCACATGTTTCCTATATGCTCTGGAATTCCTGTGTCACATCCTTTAATGTATCTATAGATATTGAGGAAGAAACAAGATTTTAAGACTTTAATATCCTGATATGCAATGGAGAACAGAGTCGAAAAAATGTCATTGGTTAAATGCCACCTAGAAATTAGAAAAGCCAAAAAAATGCCTAAAGATTACCTCCTAACATTCTAAAGATAACAGCTGGAGCTTAATTTTATATATCAAGTTCAGGAAGAGTTTGAAAGAGAAAAATATATTCAGAGAAAAAAAGTAAGTAGTGAAGAGATTATATTAACTTTGTACTTAATTGTAGAAAATGAGAAATTCCTTCTCAAACTTTTACACAGAGAATAAGTTCAAGTGATATTACCTGGCAGTGCATATATTAAACTTGAGCTATCTGTTGAATAGGAGAATAATATAGCATAAAATAAATACTGAGACTTATCAACCTGGCATTTAGCAAATAGAAACTAACCTTACTAAATAGAAAGCATTTAATAAAAGGGTCTGAATACCAACATCTTGACCTAGCTGTCTACTGCACCCAAACATATAATAAAGGTCTTTGAGATTATCTGAAGAGCCTGAAACAGTCCCTTTAGAGTGACAAAATCCATAGTCTCAAATAAGATTTTTTTGTTATGCGATTTGCATAGTGGAATTATAAGAGCCTCCCTACGTTTTTGTAGAGAGTTGGCAAATCAAAAGTTATTTAAACATTTAACTTAAAAATGTATAACTCTACATTCATTTTGCATCCTATAATAGTAAGACCTCCCCCCACCACACTTTTTTTGTTGAGCATATTTCTGCTCTTGGATTTTCTGTTTCCTTTTTCTTAATAAGTCATACACAAATGTACTTTTTAAAATTTCCAGTTTGATTGTGTTAGCATATCTTTAATCTGTAGAAAAATTTAGACACTTGTGAAGCTGAGTGCAGAATCATCCTCTATTTTTATGATTCCCTCATCTCCCATCATTTTTATAGCAGTGTCACTATCGCCTAACTCAACAGTTTTTCTTTTCTATCTCCAAAACATTTAGTTTTATTTGCATATAACAATGATTTTCTTTTACTTATACTCTTCAATTATTGAAGAATTTAATTAAATTATGTAATTATAAAGATGATTACACAGTAAGATACAGAGTGAAGCTACAATAACATTGGCCTAAAGAAGAAAGAAGTTTGATCTCTTGCCAACAGAAAAATCAGGCTAGATCTAAATATTATTTAAATGCTTTTATTATTTAGTTGTTAACATTGGTTGTTCTCCCCCTGCCTTGGGTATTGAACCCAAGAGCTTGGGATGTATGTGGGACTGCTCTGGGGGTATGCTAGATTGCCAGGCAACCAGGGTGCACCTTAGCTCTAGATATTTTAAGGCTGATAAGTGATGCATTAATTATTAGAGGAGGACTTCCTTCTAATAATCTACTCTTGTGGTTCTACTAGCAGTATAAAATGATTGCTTCTATTCCTGCCAGTCACACTCCAGCCAGCAACCAAAGAATACGGATGAAGGGAAGTATAGGCACCTTCACTTTAATGGTATGATCTATAATTTGCACACATCAAACCTCCCCATACTTAGATTGTCATACCCAGCTGCAAGAATGTTTGGAAATACAGCCTTTATATGAGTAACCATATGTTTACTAGAATGCCTATTGTTGTAAATGAATGATAGAAGAGGACAACCAATACTGACAAAAACAGTTTCTGACATATTTAGAAGTGTTGATCAGTGGTTCTTCTGAAATCAGTAAATGCTTTAGAAGGTTTGGCTCTGACTCTCTGCTCATCAGTATCTCCACACATAGGTAGGAGACTTCAAGGCCAAGAGTAGTTGCTTAACCAGAATCTATGCATTCTTTCTATATCTGGCTACCCAGGACTCCAAGATTCCCTGACTGAACATCCCTGGGACTGCTTAGAGTGCCTCAGGTTGGTCCTTTGAAGGATGAATTACATGTACTTCAGAGTATGAGTAGACCCTGAAAACAGCTTTGGAACCACATTGATGTCAATGAGGCCTCTGAGGAACAGACATTGCTGGAGGTGGTGCAAGAACAGGAAAGATCAATGTGGCAGCTTTCCCTCCACTGGAAAATCTCTGTGCAGAACTTGGAAAAGTTAGAAAAATCTAAAATTGAATCTGGTCTTTTTCATCATATTATCTAGGTATATTAGACAAAGTAGAAAAATAGTATTATCTTTGACTATATAACCATCTATGTCCAAACATTTTGGTTTAAAACAGCAATCATTTTAATAGCCTGTGAGGGCAGTTATACAAAGTTTAGGCTGGGGCTGGAACACCTATTTATGTGACACTTAATGGCATCACTCATGTGTCTGGAACCTTGGTGTTGACTCTCAGTGGGGACATCTTATATCTATTCCATATGACCTCTCTTCCTATGTGTTTTATTATCTTCAGAGAGTCTATCATGAGTTTCTTTATATGGCAACTAACTTCTAAGGAGAAAATGGGAGACTACAAGATTCCTTAAGGACTAAGTCCAGAAATCATAACTCTAATATATTCTAGGACCCAAGCAAGACATAGGACTTACCCAGATGAAAGGGAGGGTAGACAGGTGCAACCACTTACTTGGAAAAGTGGCAAACATATTGAAAAAAGGCATGCAAGGTGGGAGGGATTGTTATGCACATCTGAGAAACAAATGTACAATAAATATATATTATTTAATAGTTTCTTTTATATCTTGACATGGTATCTGCATTTGTATTCTTGTCTCATTCTCTGTAAATATTAGGCATGGGTCTTTGTCCATCCAACTATCCACTTATTTCTTCATATAAAATACTTCCCATATACAAAATGTCTGCAGTCCTAGTGGAGATATCCAGAATCTCATCTAGTTTATGCATTCAGTTGCAAGTCTCTGGGTGGTATTTAGTACTTTCTACTGAATCCAAAAGACAGATTATGGTTTACTGAGCTATAGACCAAAAAAGCAAGTCTTCCCTCACATGCATGATACAATGGTAAAGTGGGAACTGTATAACCACAATAGAAATTCCCATTCAGAAAAAGGAAAAGTGGATAACACTTATCAGTTGTAAAGGCAAACCTCCAGAGCAAAAGAATGAATTTTGGTCATATTTGTTAGAAATCCAGGCTTTGTTCCCTGGGAGAATAACCATACCAACAGTCCCTCCCAATCTTTGCAGCACTGTTTTTCAGGAAGCGGGCAATAGATTACGTACCCTTGTTGGGAGTCACACAGAACTTAGAGTCTCCTTCTTGGCAGAAGGGGTTTGGAGTTTCAGGAGTTGCATTAAGGTTCAAAAAATCAAGAAGATTTTATTGCTAAAAAGAATTCAAGGGTCAGTGTGACTTGAAATAATCCTAGTGGTCTCTGGTGTTTACTTTGGTTATTTCCATATAGAAGCAACCATAGTTAAATATAGGAGATGTGAATTACATGATTGAAAAGTCTGAACTTTTGCTTCTGGGTTCTGTGTTCTATATTTTCTGCTTCAATTTAATGTGCTAAATTCAAGAGTATCTACAATAACAGTCTGAGGTGAATGGCAGTAGTCTTAATCTGATCTTTGCTGCTGGAGCATTCAGCAAGCTTTGGGTATCAGTCAAGTGTGCTTTCAAGAAAAATCAGAGGTAGGTTAAGTTGGTTTCTCAAGGTTGGTTAAGAAGTTTTCTACTATCTAATAAAACAAAAAATAACATGAGTGGGATTCAGAGATTAACTTCCAGTTGTACTGTATCATTATTTGGTGAAACCATTATCCCAGAGTGGCTGAGAGAATTCTCTGTTATGATTGGTTCCAGATATATTTCTTTTCTTTCTCAAACATCTTACCTTTGTCTCATTTTACTCTGCATAGAGTGAACAAAGGATCAGAGTATAAATGCATATTTTTAAACAATTGTATTGCAAGGAAGTGTTTTCACTTCTGACCTCTTCCCTTACATAAATGCTTCAAAATGTTTTGTCTCTATTTGTGTTACATTTCTGCTACATGTCTATATTTGTATTGCTTAACTTCTCTTTGCTTTCAGAGTTCTTCCATTTATATCATTCTTCCTAATCAGCACTGTCCAATAGATATTAATGCAAGCCACTTACGTGATTAATAAATATTCTATACCTCTTTTAGAAAAAAGTTAAAAGTAGATGAAATTTATTTTAAAATATATTTTAACTCAACATAAAATGATTATCTCAAATACAAGCAATGTAAAATTATTGCTATATTTGATAAACATTTTTTCATATTAAATCTTCAAAAATTTGATGTTTTTTATGCCTAAAACACAAGTAAATTTGAACTAGCCATATTTTAAGAGAGGAATAGAATTTAACTCTAGAGTTTTACAATAACTTGAGTAGTGTAGAACATGTTAGTTATCAATTTCATTTAAATGTTCTTTTCTAGTATTGCGAAGGATACTGGTTGTCTCTCATCAAGAAAAGTACTGTTGAGTGAATTAAGTAACGGATTATATATTAGTTATAATTTTTATTCTCAAATAGGAAAGGCCTAAGAATCACAAATTTGGGTCATTCTTATTGGAGATCAATAAGTCCCATTTTATTTTATTTTATTAATCTTCAAACAGGGAGTCAAAGAGTAGGACTCTTTTTTCTTCATATGGAAAAATACCTTTAGGGAAAAGTCCACTCAAACTGGGTAACTATTACTTTTTATCTTTTGCAGAAAAAAGCTTGGTTAAGCCTGAGAGGAGTTCTCCACTTCAGGTTAAAATATTCTGGTATGTATTGATGTATTTGATACAAAATTACTTTGGGAATGACTAAACTATATTATTCTTAAAAACAATGTTTCTCTAGGATGAAAAAAAGTTGTTAAATGTTGTGCTGGGTTTATTTCTCACAAGTAAACTATCTAGGTCTCTGTGGATACACCCAGGCAAACAATATGCCAAGATCTTTACAGAGTATTTGTTCATCTGGATTGAGGTAGTCAAAACATCTGGTTATTGGGATTCATTAAGGCCTCCAGCATCCTGGGACCATCTTTTATTCTAACATTTAAATAAAATGGCTCAAACGTCTTCCAATAAGGTAACACTACCTTACTTCCATTCACTTTATCCTTTTAGGGACTGACCTTTTCTAAAATATTTAGAGAAAATAGGTGTTGTTTGAAGCTTGCTTTTCTTACTGTCATCTACAGCACTCACAGTCATGACCACTTACCCAGTCTCAGGCTTTGAATACTTTGTACCGGTAACTTCAACTTTGAAATTTTGCTTTTTTTCTATTTTGCTATTTCCCAAAGTACCGCTAACATTAAATTACTGGGCTTCTATGTAAAACAGATTTCTGCTGAAGACGTGGGGGAAAAAGAAAATAATTCCCACACAGTCAGGAAGCAATTCTAGTACTAAACGTCTTTCCCTAAACCATACCAGTGAGAATCCTGTCTAGACCAACATTGTCCAAACCCCCCCTAAAACTTTTTGTACTGTATTATTCAGCAGCCACTAGCCACAGGTAGCTATTGAGCACGTGAATGTGACTAATGTAACTGAGGAGTTGGATTTTTAATGTCATTTAATTTAAATTTAAATAGTCACATGCAGCTAGTGGCCACTATGTTGAACAGTGCAGGTCTTGATGCTTAATGCTCTTTCTTTTTCTAAGGTTTTTATATCCATTTACGGAGCATTAGTAAAATTCCTATTAGATTATTTCAGAGAGAGCGCTATCACTTAATATTTTTACTTCTTGTTCACCTAGATTATCATGGGAACCCTAACATGTAGACTAAAAATGTTAATGTGACCCTTGGGTACCATTTAGTATGTTGCAAATAATATTTTGTTTTCAAGATCAGTATTTTCTCTAGGTTATAACTTTTCCTCACAAAATCTTTGCAATACCTGGAAAGGAAGTTTATCCATACTCTTTTCATAGGTAATGATCTAGAAAAGATGAAAACATTATCTAGTGCCCATGGAAATTTCACAGGATACTCAATCTCTGATTTGCAGGCCTAACATGAGAAACTATTACAGACATCCCTCTCCAAAACTACAAGAAATCTCTTTAAATTTTTCTATAATTAACTGGGGTATAAAAATGACTAGTCTCTTGAATATGAAGAAGTGAGTAGAATAACAAGCCACTCATCAATTCTGAAAATCTAGCTCTGAGAGTCAGTGCTTATTTCCAAGTTTTCATCTAATGACAATGGGCTACTGTTATCAAAATATTTCTTTTCCCTATTTCTGCTCTTTTTTGTGGGATTCTAGTTCAAACTTCTAGCAACTTCTTTTCAGAGTCATTTTCTGCCCATCTTTGGCTTCAAATCTTCCCCCTAGAGATTTGCTTGTTTCTCATGTCTCTACATAAAACGGGTGATAATCCCATAGGAATTAATCCTATGTATTCAAAGGATCTAGAGAGTTCCATGCTTATGGAAATTCTCCTTCTTCCCTTTACTGTCAATTCACTAGTGGCCCAGAACTTCCCAGATAAGCCTTAGCTTCTACATAATTAAGGTGGTATCTTGATGTGTTTAGTGTTTACTAAGCATCATTCTTCACATTGTCATAACAAGAGGATGTCATTTCCATTTAATGGCATCTTAAGTTCCAATTTTGGAAATAACTGCCTCCTTGAACTTGGCGATGCCTCTGTGATCACTGGGGGACATCCCAGTCAAATATTAGACCTTACTTTTACCCTTGATATGCTTCATATAGCCAACAGATTTTTAACAGACCAGGTCTAATACATTTCATTTATGATAATCTACCCCCCAAACTGATAGAAGAATAGTAATATTTGTTGTCAATGTCCCAAAGTCCTCACACTAGAAAGGAAAATAATACCTACTTTCTGGAGTCTTCAATAATAAAATCCTGAGATCAGATATTTGCTGACAGTGACTTCTGCTACTCATATTTCAGTTGGTGCTGCCCATGGTAGCTTTGTTACAATGTAAAGTTTTCTGTTGACATTCAGTGCAACCTGTCTTTCTTCCTAATGATACATCCTTACTAACTGAGAGGAATACCCTTACTTTGAAATATTACAATAAAGTTTCACTATAAATATATCTAGTACAGTATTTATTTTTCCCAATTAATGTAATTTACCCCCATTTCGAACAAGTGCTTCTCTTTTGGTTTCCCTAATTTCATCTAATTAATGAATTTAAACTACATTTGAGATTATTCAAGATGCCTGACATACAGCGTTTAGTAGAACTCACACAAATCCTTAATCTCACATCTTGGAGTTTACAATCTAGATGAAGAGAACAGAAAAGAAATAGAGGATGGTTATGTAATGTAACAACTTTTCCTTTCTGTAAAGGAAAACATGAGAATGGGAGGGAGGCTTTGGGAAGTATTGGTGAAGGTAGTTGCTATTTGAAGTAAGATGGAGAGGGAAGTAAGTTAACATTTGATGAGATTTAAAGTAGGTGAGGGATTCAGCCATCTGGAGATTTGAGGTAGAGTGTTGTGGACAGACAAAAGTGCCAAGTCCAAAGCTTTGACAAATAACAAGATAATTAGTCAAACTAGGAAGAAGGAGAGTCATAGAACCTGAAATGAGAGTAAAAGAGAGGAAGGGAGTGAAGGCTAGAGGAGAAAGAGAGAGAGAGAGAGAGAGAGAGAGAGAGAGAGAGAGAGAGAGAGAGAGAGAGAGAAGTGTTTGACTTCAAGTATCTTGTAGACATAAATACTTTGGCTTTTACTCTGAATGAGGTGAGACACCTTTGGTGTGATGGGGTGGATGAAAGAAACAAAGAAATTACTTTTTTTTCTTTCTTTGTGATGTATATTTAAACATTCAATGTCAGAGTAGTGGCTACTCTAAATATTTGTCAAGACTTGTTCTGGTATTGTACATGTATCTTAGTAGATAAACTGCTATATCATTAAGGATAGGCAATTAGAATGTTCTTTTCTTTTTTAAAAAGGTGATACATTTATTCTAAAATACATGGACATTCATAGAGTATAGGACAGCTAAGTATTTTTAAAAATAACAAAATTGTATTTCATGACTCTAACTTCCTTATATGCATAATTAATCCAAAAAATTAAGTTTGGGATATAATTCTTTAAATTTTATGTGAGACACCAATTTCTAGGCAAGGAAATTGAATGATGGTGGAATAGTCACTGAGGAATATCATAAAAGTCCACATAAATAGACAGAAAAGAAGCAGAGACCTGAAATCTGATAAGTCAGGAAATGTCCTTAGGGGAAAATAATCTGCTCCATACTTAACAGAATGATAAGCCTGGGAGTGAAAATATACCAAATCTGTAAGAATGACCATTGCATTTTCAATTACATCTCAGAATGTCAGTATTAATGGTATATAACCAAATAAATCTAACTCAGCTGTAATTTGTTCATACAGCTTGTTGCCATTACCACACCCACTGCCACCTCCACACATTTGTGCATCATTATTGACTGTACTTTTCCAGGAATATTAAACAATTTGTCAGAGGGCAGACATCTGGAAGTAAATCTATTTACTTGAGCATGATCACTCAGTTCTATAAAGTATACTGCCTCGCTCCAGAAATGATTCTGGCCCAATTCCTATATCCTTTGGAGTTAAACAACATTGACAATATGAGCTCTAAATTTCAAATGGAACACTAAATCCATGTGAATGTGTAACAGATAAGGGCTGTTTTGATGACACCAAAGTCTAATGTAGCAATATTAAATTTTAACACCTGTCAGCAATAAAATAAAAAGATGACACTGCTTTTTATCTCTTTATAAACAGAGCAATGAAGATTGAAATCTCTTGAAAATGAAATTAAAATATATACAATATATTATCATTGAATTAATTCCATCATAATCCTAGAACATAAAGTCGGCAACCGTCTACATTTAGACATAATTCCTTTTTGTTTAGTCTTTTTATCTTGACCCTTTTTTTGGACAATGTTGGAAACATCGTATTTGTGATTTATATATGCACATAATTTTACCCTAACACTTTAATTATATGACATTAAAGCATTCCTCTTGTTGCCTTATGAATTCGTCAAAATATAATATTAGTATAACCTTCCTAAATATTACATGATCACGAAATTCACTGTCTAAAATTCTTCACTAACTCCCCTCCACCTTCTGTATAAAATCCCAGATGCCTTAGTGGAGCATAATAGGTTGGTCATGATTTCTTCTTTCTAATTCTCTAGTTTTGAATTTTTCTCTACCAAACACACTTTAACCTCTAGAAATTTCAAATAACTTGCTTTTGAACCAATCATACTTTCTCATTTTTTTGCATAGTTTCATTATTTTTGCAATGTCTTTACCATTATCACCTGATACAAAAAATTCCTACTTACCTTTAAAAGTTGAGGCTTAGGATTACCTTTTCTAGGCAGCTGTTCTTCATTCCTCCTCACTCAAACCCCACCAGGTGTTGATTTGGGGTCGTCTTCCACCAGGTCAGAAGTTCCATGGGGGCAGGTCTTTGCTTTCTTATATTTACATTACAGTTCTTCACATTGTTCCTGCCACAGAGGAGTCATTAGTCCAGTGTAAGCTGAAGAATGAATAAATTAACAGAAGTAAATTCTCTTGGCTGTGTCCCATGTTCATGAAGACTGGAGAGGCAATATCCTCTCCTATGCATAGAAGCTCCTTTCCAAATTCAAACTATCCTTATTCACTACCAAGTTACTATTTTTATCTACTTAGTCACTATGGTCAGTTGAGGTGCTAAGACTTAAGAGAGTTTTACGTTTTGTATGGTGTGCTTTGAAAATAAAGTTAAAGAAAAATCTCTTAAAATTTTGAAATAAAAAACATGGGGGAAAAAGCTACTATTCTGTGCATATCTATGAATCTTCAAATTTGAATATGTATGCAAAATATCAAATATCTGATATCAAATAAAATTGTGGGATACAGCTCTAACATTAAGATATTATAAAGTTAGATTTTTAACTAGGGGTACATTTCCCATTTTTACTTATACCAATTGAGCATTATTGTGGCGACCTCAGGAGTACAGTATCACTGAGATATTCTTTTTATGGTAACTTTCCTATAAGTGGTAATGAATTATGAGGGACAGATTATATATGAATATGTTTAGTCAGATTCATGAACCTGGGCAAGGTAATCAATCTCTTTGAGATTCAACTCCATCGTTTATAAAATTGACAGGATAATAATATCTGATCCACAAAATGTTGAGGATTACATGCATATAATTGCATGAAGGAACTCTGTGGTTTTAGACTTGAAGTGGCTACTGACTTTATATCTAATTTATGAATCTGAGACCGATCAGCTGTTTGAGTCAGGTCTTTCCCTGCCAAGTTCCTTCTATTTGTTACCTAAAGAAATCTATATTCTTTTAAGTTACAATTTTCTTCAGACACCTGTTCTACAAAACCCATGACCTGGGTTAATTTAGCAGTAGTATATGCTATGACCCTCACTAAATATCTCCCCCCCCCACCCCCAGCTCCTACTAATCAAATGACTAAGTACTTTTTGAATTATAGTTTACTGGTTGTCAATCATCTGCACTGAAGGTAAGAGAGAGACTTTTGCCTGTACTTCAACAGTAACTACTTGTCTACCCATGCAGAAAGATATTGATATTTACACCTTCCTCAATGCCATCACCTGACATTAAATATGATCAATTATAAATATTTCATCATGAACACCAAACTTCCACTTGTAGCATTAAAGTAATACATAAGAAAACATTTGAATAACATGCTGAAGAATTCTTTTAAATGCTTTGGGAGATTTTCATTCTATTACTCTCTATTTTACATGGAAAAATAAGCATTTTATAAGATATTTGAACATTCACAATGAGTTAAATGCCTATTTTTACCTATAATAATGCAAACATAAATGAGTAGTGAAATTTTATCCTTAAATTGCTTGCAGACTAATGGGGAAAACATGGACAAGTATGCATACATTATTGCAAACTCACTCTAATCTCTCTAAGATTTCTAAATAAGATAATAAGAACCCAATAAGAATATAACTTTATTTCAATTTTTACATTTTTAAAGGTCAAAATTTCCAAATACTTTGACTTATTTTGCAATGTGAGCAGCCTAAATTATTAAAATAAATTTCATTATGAGTAATTAAAGGGCTGTATGAAGACGTACTTAATAATTAGGATGTTTCTTGTAATTCCACCACATTTCTAGAGTTAAATGTATGTGTGAAATGAAGTTTTTGGAGGGTTATTTATCTGGGTGACAGCAACTGCTATTTGTTGTCACTAATATATAGCTTCCTTATTACAGTTTTTTTTTTTAAAGGGAAGGTGCAAGTAAGAATAAAGGTGAGTAGTCAGGCAGACAGGAAGAGAGAGCAGAGACGGAAGCAGTTTTAGTTTATTATTTTTATTTCATTTAGTTGTTCACACTGGTTATTTCCCCCAGACCCAGGACTTGAAACCGGGGGCTTGCTCCTTCACGGGTGATTGACCTAATCACTGCTCCACCAGAGTACACCTCCCTTAGTTTTTAATTGTGAACATGTGTGATAAATTGGTTTTGCAAAATAGATATAGTTTTATAAAAAATCATGCACACTTTCTCCATTTTAAAATTATCATAGGAAACATCTCCAAATTTGAAAAATAGATTGTGTCTCTAAAACTTAGGGTTGGATTAAAATTAGAATACAGTTCAATCCATTTTTATGCCATGTCATGACTGCTTTCATTTTGCTTATGCTTCCAGGTCAAAATGATTTGGAGACACTTTTGTGAACATACTCCCAAAGTATATGAATATTTATTTAAAATTTTGAATCAAATAAACACACCCTCAGTCTTTCTGTGAAAGAGGACTATTTCCTTATCCTGGAGCTTAAACCTGAGTAACAGTCTGCAGGTTTGGCACATATCTAGGTCCTATGGATAGATGCTCAGAGAATGTAGACTAGGGGACACTGTCTTTGAGCTCTTCCTTTGCTTTACTATAACTCACCATTATCTCCTAGAAAGAGCTTATGAACATGTCTACAGTACTTACTTTTGTGATTTCTCTCCAGGGGACACCTCCAGATCCATCTGCATTGGTTTTCAATAAAGCTTACGTTTGCCATCCCACAGGATATTACATATATGCATACTTTAAAAGCTGCTGCTGGAGGAGATGATAATCAACCTAGATTCCAGCCTTAATCTAGGTGGTAACTGAGATTATACAGATCCAAATATCCCAGAGAATTACAAATAAGATGAACCAAAGAGATCCACAGAAGGTAAGTTATTAAAATGTCCAAAGTTAATGGCAAAGAAAGAATCTTAAAAGCAGCAAGAAAAAAAAAATTATACAAAGGAACCCCCCATAGGATTATCGGCAGACTTTTTTTTAGCAGAAACTTTGCAGGGCAGAAGAGAAAAGCATTATATACCCAAGATAATGAAATCATACCACTATATTTTACAAAATTTAACTCAATATGGAATAAAGACTTTAACTTAAACCCTAAAACCATAAAACTCCTAGAAGAAAACATAAGTAATTAAGCTCTTTGACACTGGTTTTGACAATATTTTTTTTTTTAAATTTGACTCCAAAAAATGGTAAAAGAAAAATAAAACATAAAATAAACTAGTGGGATGGCACTAAACTAAAATGTTTCTTCACAGCAAAGGGAATCATCAACAAAGTGAAAAGACTACTTACAAAATGGGAGAAAATATTTGCAAACATATACCTGATAAGCATTTAATATTCGAGATACATAAAGAACTATTTCAACTCAATGACAAGAAAAAAATCTAATTTAAAGTGGGTAGATAATCTGAAGACATTTTTCTAAAAGAGGAAAAAGATGACCCATCAGGTTCATGAAAAGATGCTCAACATCACTAAAAATCAGGAAAATGCAAATCAAACCGCAAGAAAATATCACCTAACAACTGCTGAATTGGCTATTATCAAAAAGACAAGAAATGACAAGTGGTGATAAAGATTTGGAGAAAAATGAACACTTATGTACTGCTGGTGGGAATACAAATTGGTGCAACTACTATGGAAAACAGTATGGAAATTTCTCAAACAATTGAAAATGGAATCAGCATATGATCCAGCATTTCCACTCTGAATTTTATTTCTAATATCTGATTATTAGCGATACTGATCATCTTCCATGTACCTACTGGCCATCTGTATGTCTTCTTTGGAAAAAAATGTCTGTTCAGGTCCTTTATCCATTTTAAAAACTTGGATTAGTTGCTTCTTTACTATTGAATTGTATAAATTCCTTATATAGTTTGGATAGTAACCCCTTATGAAGCTGTTCTTTTCGAGACAAAAGAAGCATTTGAAATCAAATTTGAAAATTTAAATAAAATAAAAATTAAACATTTAAAATAAAAATTTGTGTGACCCAGCAGTTTACATTTAAGATTAAATGCTAGTTTGACTCACAGAGTAAGAAACATTGCTAAATTTGTTTTTCATGTGAGCAATTCATCTCTTAGAAAGAGAGCACAATAAAGGATTAGAAAAAATATAAAGGGATCCATTATTAACCATTCACCTCATACACATCTTGTGTGCATCTTTCTGGGTTTTGCACATTTATTTCAAAATCTGTTTTGGCTTCTGCATTTCAAAAGGACATTTACTTTGTTTCCAGTCTTATATTACTATAAATAAAGTGATGTTGAAAATTCTTATACTACAAATTTTATCCTTATATGGAAAGTGTTAGAAAACCAATGATAATGTCAGTAGTTTTTAAGGTAAACTTTATTGTATTCTTTAGTTTTAATTGTAAAATTCAATGTGAAAATCATGTGTGCTTTGAAATAAAGGGGAAAGGAATCTGTGTAAGAAAAGGTCAGTGTTATAGTGGTGATCGCATCACTTAAAAAATGGACCAGATATTTAACTAAAGTAGAGAGGGAAAGGAAGATTATGGTATTAGAAGAAATAACAGTGCTATTACTTGAAAGAAGGAAGCAAAATAAATAAGAATCAGGTCGTTTTTATTCTAAATCATGATTTCAGAAGTATTGATTCTAAAGTTTTAATAAGAAGAAAAGATAAACTGTTTTTATCATAAAGAAAATGATAGCCGTTTAGATACATATATTTATCTGAATAATAGTGAATTCTATCAAGAGTTCAAAAGAGAAATCAATGAAAAATCATCATTATGCAGATGACCTTTAAAATAGTAAGATAAAGATTCCTTTAACACATATCCATACAGCATCTACTATACAGAGTGCTATGCTAGGGCCTAACGAGAATACAAAACGAGCCCCTGAGGACAAATGATGAGGTGATGGGTAAATGTAAGCAGTTTTACCAGACAAATAATCCATTTTAGTCTTGGTTATAAAGTAAATCCATTTTAGATTAGAAAATCAAATATTGTCAGTCATCCCTTATAAAAATTAAGGAAACAGAATAACCATAAGGTGGTGCTGTTCAATAAGAAATCCAAAAGCCACACTGGGGAAGCTTGTCGATGTTTCTTTTGGCATGTGGATTCTATGAAAAGGCACACTGAAGCTGTTAAATCCTAAGGAAACAAACACTGGAAATTTAAAGGGACAAATTACTAACGGCTCCATCTACCTCCATCTACCATTTCCTTAGACCATTTTATTTTTGAAGCATATTGCAAATAAATGAATCCGTAGTCTTGTAGAATTGGGAACAATATAGCAAGGCTTGAAGATGTTCAGACAGAAAAAAGTTTCCTCTCCTAGGCCAATGTCTGCTGTGAGACTCTGTCTGGGCAGGCTGGGGCCGAGCCTGGGGACAGCAGAACAGAGGACCTTCTGTTTTCTCAGTTTACATTTGTCATTTTCTCCAGAGGGCAAGGCATCTCCATGTGTTTGGCAGAGAAGAGTTTTGGGCTGCGCAATATGGAATCTTTCCCGAGACACATGGGTTGATTTACATGAATGTAAAAGCAAGTATTTAAAAATGTAAAGTGGGGGCAGTAACAGGGTTGGAAAAGACAGTTCTGCTTTGGTAACTCATAACATTTTGCTGTTTTGAACCATTTGAAAATAAATATTGAATAAACTATTAAAACAGTTTTTTTTAAAAGAAATGTTATAAATGAGATTAACTTTATTTTTCATGGTACTTGTAATATTGAGTGTGAGCTAAACTAGTTTTTACATTCTATTCTTTCCAACTGGCTACTTCTTATGATTCATGTGTTTTTAGTATTAGATCTCGTTCTTTCAAAGGTATTATATTTTTTAAATGGGGACAGGAGAAGGAAGACCCACAAAAGAGTTTGCCATCTCAAAATAAAAACAAAAAAACAATGATTTTAGAATATCAGTTGAGATTATTCAAAATATTTAGGAAATGCCTAATAAAAGGAGAGAGGCTAAGGAAACTAGTTGAAAATAAAGATGTTCAGAGACAAAAATATGTCAAAATAGGAAAAAACAAAATAGTTTAGGCTTGCCTTATTTTGGGGTACAGAACTTTAAGTAAAATTTAGTGGTTCTTTGAATGAAAGAGGTGCCCAGTTATTAGGGTATAACAAATTTCCTCAGCTTCTCATTTATCTATGTCCCATCAGTCCTCAAACCTGTTGTAACTACTGGGCATGTACAGTGCTGGTGGAGCTCAGTTTTTTTTACCTAGACTAGATAGAAAGGTAGAGGAATGTGAGATAAGGAACACTTACAAAATAAGGAAGAAGGACTCTCAGAAAAGTGTATGCTCAAGAAAGAAAAAAAGAAAAATATAGGTAGTTAGCATTAAGGACAGATTTAGACCCTCTCTGGCCTCTGATTAAGGGAGAGAAATATGAACTTACCTAGAGTATTTTCTTGATTCTGGAAACTTCTCCAACTGCAAACTCTATCTTAAGCTTTCTTTTCATTGTTAAATACCAGTGATGCACTAATTTCCTTTTATTGTTAGTTTCTCCATTTTCTGTAATCTAATATCCCACTTCAAAACACTGCATGGTTATCACCAGATTCCTCCAAACTGTCCAGAAGAATGGTATTGTCTTTCTTCCATCGTCTGTTTGATGTCTGACTTGATCTACCATTGAAATTTCAGTTCCTTTGGCTTCTATAAGAAGTTCTCTTACATTATCCCCACTGACACTCTTTTCTGTCTCCTTTTCTACCTTTGCTCCTTGGATGCTGACATCCCTGGAGTTCATTTCTGGCTTCTTACCTCCAGCTCTATTCACTTTCACAGGATGAGCTTCTTCTCTCCCCTGTGCCCCATAGTTCATCTTGTAATTCATTGCTGATAAACCTCAAATTCATGCTTACCACCAGCTCCTCTGAGAGCTGCAGATTTTGATATCTCATTATTTGAGGAACACTTTCGTAAAATGTCTACTGGAACCTCAAATCTAGTAGGCTTCTATACTGATATTTGATCTTTCCTGCTGAATACTCCCTGTCTTTCTCTGCCATCAGTTCTTGAGTTAGAAACCTTGGAATTATCCTTGAGTTCTCTCTGTTTTACTCTACT
Source organism: Solenodon paradoxus (assembly GCA_004363575.1). NCBI lineage: Eukaryota > Metazoa > Chordata > Mammalia > Eulipotyphla > Solenodontidae > Solenodon > Solenodon paradoxus. The sequence goes on from RJWH01002729.1 coordinate 54,042, forward strand.
TCATATTCAACAGGAAATCTTTAGAAATGTATGTTTAAACACATTACATATTTGTGTCTATTATCCATCTCTGTTCAAATTTTATCTTTTTTTCCTGAAACACTCCATTAACTTCACAACTTAGTTCTCTTCTAGGTCCCATTTAGTCATTCACTCAAACTAATGTCATATTTAACTTTCCAAAGGGCAAATCAGATCTATATCGCCTTTCCATTCATAGACACTTTCTCTGGCTTCCATTATTCACTGATTAAAATCAAAACTCTCTAAGACAGCATTTAGAATTATTAATAATCTGACCCTAGCAGACTTTTCCAGACTCACTTAATACCTCATAGACTTAAACCATTCCAAAAACCTCTTCACTGTTAGACTTTTGCAAATTCTAGTTTCTTTGACTAAGATGTTTTCTCTGTTTTCCAACCACAGTGATTAAGATTCAGAGCAGCATTCAAAGATGGCATCCATGGGGAGCAGCCACTGAGATGCCACACAGGAAAAAAGCAAAACAAAACAACAACAGTTTTTTGGAGCCAACACAGAAAAAAAGGATTTTCCTGCTTTAGCATCAGCCAGAACAACTTGGAGAACAGAAGGAGACTAACAGCCAGCTCTACAGGTGGGTGAGAGGCACAGGGATTTAATGGAGAACACAGCAGCAAAAGGGAGTCCCCAGAAAGGACAATTTTGTGGTGCGGACACGATCTGCCTTCCCCTATCAGAACCTGACTGGAGCTGCATGGGCCACGTGTATATTCTAAAAAGTGCAAAACAGTCACAGTGACTTCCAGCACCCACTCAGGGTTTGAGATAGTAGGATCCCACTGCTGAGTCCCTCTTCTCCTGGCGCAGACTGTAGGGGCAGCCCCACTGATATCTAGTGGTGGGAACTCAGTCAGAGCAGGGAGCCTCAAGCCTGAGTCAAACAGCAACACTGACAACAAGTCTTGGCTAACAAAGGGGAAGCGCAGACACGGAAGCCTAGTGGCAGTAAAAGTACCCGGCCTTTGTCTTCAAGTGCTGGGGGTTAAAAGTGGCACTGATTCCCTTGCTGCTTCACCCTTCTCCTATGGAAAGAGCACAGGCAGTCTCCCTAACCTCTAGGGGCACGAAATCAGACAGAGCAAGGAGCAGCAAACATGAGCCAAACTGAGCAACACTGCTGGTAACTCTTGGCTCGAAAAAGCCCACAAGCAGAAAATTGCAGACAGAAAGCATAGGAGAAAACAGGTGCTGTGCACTCTCCACTACACACCTGGGGGATTGGAGCCCCTGGGAATCAGAACAGCCCGTGGAAAAGACTTGATCCTGATGATTTGGTGAATACAAGGGACAAAAGCGCAGATAGCAGACTCAAGTCACATAGCCCCAGCCAGCAGAGTTCTACCAACAAAACATGCCTACCTCCCCGCCCCGACCATTAGGCGGCAAAATTATATGCTCACAGATGACCACTGAACCCCCAACCCCATGCCCACACCCACCTAGCAGCCATCATCACTCCCTGACACAGCAAGACATACTACAGAAGCCTGCAAGGGTCAAAAATACAAAATAAAACAAAAATAGAGCACCCCCTGGTAGAAATTAAAACAAACAAACAAACTAGCAGATCAACAAGATCCCAAATTATGGGGGAATAAAAAAACCCACAACACACCTTGAAACCTCAGGAAATGGAATCATAACAAAATGACAGTTCATCAGAAATAAACTTTGAAGATATGGAAGAATGTTTTTTCTAACAGATAAAGAATTCAAGTTTGTAATCATAAAGAAATTCAGAGAATTAAAAGAAAATTCAGATAAACAAAACAAAGAGGTTGAATAAATAATTAAGCACCAACAGGAGGAGATTGAAGCTCCATAGAAAAAACTAACAGGAACACAGGATTTAAAGGAGATAGTTCATGAAACTAAGAGTAATACAGAAAGCTATGGAAGCAGAATAACCCTAATGGAGGAAAGGACTAGTGATATAGAGGATAGTAATGCAGAAAGGAGTCAAAAAGAAGAAGAAAGAGAAATTAAATGAAAAAAATAAGCACTCATTGAACTATTTGACACCACCAGGAAAGGCAACATTAGATTACTAGGTATCACAGCGGATGAAGAGAAAAAGAGAGGAACAGAGAGCATCTTCAAGGCAATAATAGCTGAAAACTTCCCAAATTTAGAACAAGTAGCAAATATACAGGTCAATGAAGTGAACAGAACACTCAATTACATAAATCCTAAAAATGACACCAAGGCACATAATTAAATCAAAAATCAAGACAGAAAGTGTTCTAAAGGTAGCCAGGCGTAAAAAAGCAGATAACATATAGAGGCACTCCTATCAGACTAACCTCAGACTTCTCAGCAGATTTTCTACAGACTAGAAGATAGTGGAATGATGTCTTCAAAATACTTCAGGACAAAAAATGCCAGCCAAGAATACTATATTCTGTAAATCTTTCAAATTTGAGGGAGAAATTAAGGTGTTTCCCAGCAAACAAAAGTTAAGAGTCTGCAACCACAAGGCCTCCTCTACAGGAAATGTTAAAAGAGGCCCTACTAGCTAAACCAAAGAGGAAAAACTTCACAAAAATATAACAAAGTAACAAAGAGATCAACATAACCAGAAAATAAAATCAAAATGGCAGTAGCAAGTTCTCAAATGTCAATAATTACTGTAAATGTAAATGGATTAAACTTGCCAATCAAAAGGCACAGAGTTGCTAAATGGATTAAGAAACATAACCTAACTCTATGTTGTCTACAAGCAACTCATCTTAGGTTGAGAGACAAGCAACAGCTTAAAGTAGATGGATGGAAAACAGTATTCCAAGCTAATACCGAATCTAAAAGAGCAGGAACAGCTATATTCACATTAGATAAAGTAGTCTTTCAACCAAAGACAATTAAAAAAGATTAAGATGGCCATTATATAATGATATAGGGCTCAATACAACAAAAGATTTAATACTTATTAACATTTATGCACCCAATAAAGGAGCACGCAAATATATCAGGCAAATATTAACAGATCTAAATAAGGATATTGAAAGCAACACAATAATAATAGGGGACCTTAATACTCCTCTTTCGGTAAAAGACAGATCATCCAGACAGAGAATCAACAAAGAAACAAGATCTTTAAATGACAAAATAGAAATGCTGAACCCAATAGACATATATAGAGTACTTCACCCCAAAACTATAGACTACACATTCTTCTCAAGTACTCATGGAATATTCTCAAGGATAGACCATATGTTGGGATACAAAACAAGTCTCAGAACTTTCTGAAAGACTGAAATCGTATCTAGCATCTTTTCAGATCACAATGGAATCAAACTCGAGATCAAACAAAAGGAGGAAGAGAGGAAAACAGAAAAAGAGTGGAGATTAAACAACATATTGTTGAGCAACCAATGGGTAAAAGATGAAATTAAGGAAGAATTTAAAAATATCTGAAATCAAATGAAAATGAAGAAACAACATATCAGAATCTATGGGATGCAGCAAAAGTAGTAGTAAGAGGGAAATTTATAGCAATACAATTCTATCTCAGAAAACCGGAAGAATTACAAATTAAAAAAAAACTAAGCCATCACCTAAAGGAACCAGAAAAAGCAGAAAACCAGAAGCCTAAGTCCTACAGAAGGAAAGAAATAGCAAAGAATAGGTCAGAAATCAATGAAATACAGATCAAAAAACCATACAAAGAATCAATAATCCAAAAGTTGTTTTTTTGAAAGGATAAACAAAATAGGCCATTTGCCAGATTCACAAAAAAAGAGAAGAGAGAAAACACAAATAAATAGAATCAAAAATGAAAAAGGAAAAATCACAACAGATACAACAGAAATACAGAGGTTTATACAAGAATACTATATATAACTATATGTCAACAAATGGTATAACCTAGAAGAAATGGACATATTTTTGGAAAGGTACAATATCCCAAAACTAAACAGAGAACTAGAAACCATGAACAGCTCAATCACAAGCAAAGAAATTGAAGCCATGATCAAAAACCTTCCCCAAAACAAAAGCCCTGGACTAGATGGTTTCAACAGCAAATTCTGCAAAGCATTCAAAGAATTAATTCCAATCCTCCTTAAACTGTTCCAAAAAATAGAAGAAAAGGGAAAACTTCGAACACTTTTTATGACACCAATATTATGGTGATTCTAAAACCAGATAAAAACTGCACAGAAAAAGAAAACTATAGACCAATATCCTTAATGAATACTGTTGCAAAATTTTCAACGAAATACTAGTAAATCAAATTCAACATTTAAAAAGAATCATACACCATGATCAAGTGGGATTTATTCCAAGGATGCACAGATGGTTCAACATACGTAAATCAATAAATGTGATACACTTTTTAAAAAGGACAAAAACCACTCGATCATCTCAATAGATTCAGAAAAAGCATTTTACAAGATTTAACACACTTTTATGTTAAAACCCCTCCAAAAAATAGGTATAGAAGGAACGTACTTCAACATAGTTAAGGCTATATATGACAAGACCACAGCCAACATTGTACTCAATGGAGAAAAAGTGAAAACTTTTCCCCTAAGATCAGGGACAAGACAAGGATATCCATGCTCACCATTACTATTCAGTATAGTGCTGGAGATCCTGGCCTGGTCAATGCAATTAGAAAAGAAAAAGATATAAAAGGTATCCAAATAGGAAAAGAAGAGATGGAACTATCACTTTTTTCAGATGACATTATAACACACATAGAGAACCCCAAAGCATCAAGTAAAAAGCTCCTAGAAATAACAAATATAAAGTGGCAGACTACAAAATTAATATTAAAAAATCTGTTACATTTCTGTATGTCAACAATGAAAATACACAGAGAACTGAAGAAAACAATACCATTTATAATTGCAGCCTCAAAATGAAATACCTTGGAATAAACCTAACCAAAGAGGTGAAGGACCTGTACTATGAGAACTAGAGGACATTGCTGAAAGAAATAGAAGATGACACAAAAAAATGGGAAGATATTCCATGCTAATGGATCGGAAGAATCAACATAATCAAAACGGCCATACTGCCAAAGGCAATATATAGATCCAATGCTATCCCCATCAAAATTGCAAAGACATTCTTCACAGACATAGAACATAAAATAATGAAATTTACCTGCAACAACAAACAACCCAGGATAGCAAAAACAATCTTCAAGAAAAAAAATCAACAATGGAGAACTCATGCTCCCTGACTTCAAACATATTAAATTAGCATAGCTATTTTTTGAATACTTAAAGATAATCATTCTATCGTTAATGCTTTTATAAATTACTTGTTTTCCTATAGTTATGATAAATCCTGTGTTAACAGATTACAAAGATAAAAACAAAACAACACAAACCCAATGTCACTATTTACATTTGCCTCTGTCTTCTAGGAAATTTATTTTCAAGCACTATATGCATAGCAATCAAGCACAATTCTTCATAAAGTCTGTTGTGGAGCTCAAGATCTAAGTTTGAGTAAGTATGCAGGTGATTATTGTTGAAGTAACTGAGTGGGTAGTGGGTTAATAACAATTTAGTACCTTGTTTTCTGGGCCAGTCCTGGCATATTTGCAGTGTGACAATAATATCATCATTATCTTTAAGGAAAAGCATCTGCGCTTAAATTTTTGAACACTTATTATTTAGTTCCTTATACTATGTGAGTGACTATATGATTCTTATTATTTAGTTATTTAGTTAATTTGAGATTAGCATATGTTGTTATTTAATAGTATGAGTTCTGTATGTACACTATGGATTCTATCCCGCATCTATATTATATTAGTTTATGTCTGAAATTTCATAGACTGTCTGGGTTATAATTTACTGATTTGTAAAATGGCCCCTTACCTCATAAGTTGATGCCAGCATTAAATGCCTATGAAGGACATAGCAAATACCAAGGAAACATGAGCTATGATTACTCTGATTGTTTTGTGCTTTTTTTCCATTATAGGATGTAATATAAGTAAAATCATTTTTGTATTTATTTTATATTACATATACAGATCTTAGTGTATCATACAGTTGGTTCAGTCCCAGTTTACTCCTATTATCTAGGAATCCTCTTTAGCATTTGTTCTGGACAAAATATCATTGTTTGGACAGTAAATTATATTGTCACCTTTAAATATATACAATGTATCATATTTTGAGAGTATAAATTTTTTACTAAATAAACATCAATTACACATAAAATGCTTTTCTTTTTTCCCTTTAGATATGAGAGTTAGAATTTCTGTAGGTATAATTTACTGTGAACGATCTGCTAGTCAGAAGTGACTCCAACAACAAAACTGATGCATTTGCCAGTTAGATAGCCATGAACCTCCTTGAAATCAAGACTGGTTCTATGAATTGTATTTGTGACATTACTTGCTACATTGGTGGGAGTTGTGCCATCTTCCCCCAGAATCAATTCTGCTAAACAAGATCCAAGAAGTATCTCTGAATTGGTTTGTAAAAAGTGAATTTCTCTATCCTTTCACTCTCCTTTTCAATTTTCTTGAACTAATTTAAATAACTGTCATATAGATATGCATACACACACATATATATAAAATCTAGCTGCATCCATTTTTCTATAATAAGCATAGATTGAAATATGTTACTTGAACCCAATCAGAAAGCAGGGACTGTGACCAATAATTGGTAATATTGCCTCTTAAATTTCTGGTGTAAATTAGTGCAGAAAGTTGATTCTAGTTTAAAGAAACCGAACTGCTCCCATTTTTCAATTTCTGGCTGAATTATATTTCTTTCTTTTGGGGGGAAAGCCAAGTTGACGTTCTAAATGATGAGCTTCTCCTGGATGTAGTAATATATGTCAGGGAGCAAATATAGATTTTTCTACTTGACCCAGAAATGTCACAGTATGTCATACAATATCAAACAGCTTGACTCTGTAAAGACAATACACAACATTCTCTGGACTTCAGAACCTATGAAAACTAGAACATTTCCTTTCTAAAAAATAAGAATATAATTATAGATATTTAGAATATGCTATTGAGACTGATCTATGATTATAACAAAATGTTTGGAGAACTAAGCAGTGGTTTAATGAGGGGATGTGCGCATATCCACAAGCACAGGCACACACAAACACAAGCATGTGAAATTGAATCTAACCTACCAAATCAGTGAATGTCTACCTATATTTTTAAATTCTCAAAATATTAAAAGTCTTCTTTACACAATTTCCTGTGTGTCCTCACCATGCTTTCGAGATGTATCTGGGAATGTCCCCAGGTTAGAGATGCCAGATAAAATGTGTTATCTAATAAACTTACATTTCAGATAAACAAGCAATTTTTAGTATGGCATGTCCATGAAATATTTAGAATATATACTAAAAATATTTAACACTACCTAAATTTGAATTTGAATAGATAAACAAATATTTTTTAGTATACACACACACACATATGTAGATCCTAAATATCATATGGGTTATAGTGTTAGAGTTTTTTGGGAGAAACCAAGCGAGCACTCTCTGGAAGTATTTTAGGCAGATTTATTACACGCGTGGTCTCAACTGGGATTTCTTCCTCAAATAGCTGAGCCCTGGTTTCTGGGCTGAACATGCTTATATAGGCTAGAGTAAATGAGGGAAGAGAATAATGTAAATTAGGGGGAGGGGTTTCAAGGGTGGGAAGTTCTTTGTCTGCTGGCTACATTCCAGCAAGCTCAGGTTGCAGGAGGTGTCATGGCTTTTTTTTATAGTTGCTGGAAGTGGCAGGCAGGCCTTTTCCCACAATAGTGTACTAAAAATATTATTGTTTATCTGAAATTAAAAGTTTAGCTTGGCTTTTCATATTTTTATTTACTAAATCTGGCAACCCTAAACCAAATCTACTGCCAACTGAGTTCTTAATCTTTAGAAAAAAGACTATGGTTTAGCACACCACCGTAATGGATAGAAGACTATGGTACTCAGCTGATTAAAGTGATAAAACTGGACCTGTGACTCTTTCGAATGAGCAACGCTAAACCAAGTAGAATGAAATATAAAAACAATGAAAAAGTGTAAACACTCTTTCAAAATTCACTTTCATGGGATTTGACTAAGAATAATGTATTGACTAGTCTTAGCAATAGAACCTCAAGGAGAATGTGAAGAGAGTATATTGAAAGAAATCTGCACAGTGTGGTCATGAGAGAATCATTTGATAATGACATGAGTGCTTTGGGTCAGTAAATGGAAATTATATTCCTTAAATATGTTTTTGCCACTAGCTTGAGTGAGTAGTCAGGAGGATGAAGAATACAATGGCAAGTTGAAAAAGAAGGCATATAAACAGGGCACAGTTGAAAACAGGATGTAGACCAATTCCGTTTGAAGGATTTCTAAATATACAGATAACGGTATTTAAGAAGGTATATTTATAGAGGACATGGGAACTAGAAATTTAGTAATATGAATGCACTTACATAGCAAATAAGAGGTGTACGAAATCAAGAGCAAAACATGAATGAACAGAAATCTTCCTATCTTAACTCTGGTAGGAGTCAGAGTGAATTTAAGTGCTAACACGTGCAAATTAAGGAGTAGGGAATGGATTTAGTAGTGAGAAGCAGGATAAATAAAAACTGACAACCAGGATAAATAAAAAACTGACAATCAGTGAGGGTTAAAAAAATATGATGATGATTTGGACAGGTTTGCAATGGGAGTTGCCAGAAAAGGTTATTATTAAGACGATGGAGAGAACTCCCAAATAGCTTTACTTTCTTACTATAAGTCCAGGGAAAAGTTCTGTTATACTCGCTCCTGTGGCCCTTTTTCTATCAGCTTTATAGGGCAAGAGAAAGTTAAATTGATGTTTTGATGGTCTGTAATTCTCATGAAGTATATTAACAGGAGGTAAATAGTTACTTTCTTTGGATGGCTTTTTCTGTTCATGTAGTTGTTCTACCCTTAACCATTTCACAATAAGTTGAACAAGAACTAAATATTAGGCTTGGTGGACATTGGGAATGTAAAAATGAGTAGTAAAATTGAGTAAGTCACATAATATTTAACCTTGAGGAGTTTATAGCCCGTGTGTGTGTGTGTGTAGACAGAGAGAAAGGGAAAGAGAGGAGAGAGAGAGAGAGAGAGAGAGAGAGAGAGAGAGAGAGAGAGAGAGAGAGAGAGAGTATAATTTTTCTATTTTGGATTATAAATTTAAATAAAACATAAGCATGAAAGGAGCACATATTTGTTAGTACTTGATATGAAGGACATTAATATACACATAAAGCATGAAAACAGAGAGAATATATGTTAAATAATAGCCCAGAACCTAAAAGTTTTTAATTTTTTCCCCATTATTTTAAGAACTTACTAGCACCCATTATTCACAGATTCTGTATTCTTTGTAAAGGTATGTGCCTTGGAGGTAAGTTTGTTGAACTGGGTCATAAATTCAGGACTAAAGAATGAGAGAGAGAACTAGGAATGTTTATCTGAACATTTTAGCCCCAATATTTAGGCAGTAGGCTGACTTCCCATAAATACTGTGATCCTTGCATCCTTAGGGCTCTAAGACTTGGCACCTTTATCAGTACTATGGCTTCCCTATCCATCAACTTCATTCTCAATTTACCATTTATTTTTCTTTCCTTTCTTTAGTGTGATGAAGCTAATCAGTTTTCTGGATTTGTGACCTCAGTTTTCTTTCTGATGATGTTTATCTCTCATCCCAGTCACTGCATATCCCCTTCCTGCTCCATCTGGTCCATAATACATTTCTTTCTAGTTTTTTTTTCCTCAGCAAGTCAATCATGAGGTTCATAAATTGGTTTGAATCTTGGGGTTCAATTAGCAGTCACTCCCATGAGGTTCATGTAGAGAGAAAGGATCAGGCAAAGAAAGAGTTTGGTTTTAAATCATGTCTCCTAAAGAGGAAGGCTGTACCATGAGACTACATTAGGTGTTCCTAGTACTCTGTTTCTAGTATCATCTCTTACAAAATACTTTTTAGGATGCATGATGCACGATGCAATTTAGGATGCATGATGCAAGAACAAATAAACAAGGACTGGAGGATAAAGAGCTTTTGTGTTAGACCTACTGCTTTTTTCAGACTAACTGTCCAGGTAAGAGCTTTTTACCCTGGGACCTGTTTTCACATCAGCCTCAGGAAAGAACTATAGCCATCTTGAGGAAAAAAGATTCAGAGAGAAAGACTGCTTGAAAGATAGTATTGGTTCATTGTCCAAATAAGCATCTCTAAGCCTTCACCTATCATTTCCAGTCCCTTCCTCTTTGGACATGAAATAAAAGAATAGGTAGGAAACAATCTGGATGTGGCCCAACCACAAAATAGAAGTGTTTCTGGACACTTGACCATTGGTATGCCAATAGAGCCTGCTGTATATCAGGAATTGCTCTAGTGACTCTCACAGAGTTTACATTCTAGAGTCTACTTCTAGTTCAGGAATCCAGTAATACTGCTGGGCTCTAGGCTTTACTCTTATATCCTTGGCGTGAGTGCCTGCAAACACTTATCCTCCCCAATACAAGAAAGTTATTGACTAAAACTTTGCTGTGTCTTATTGATAGCTTTGTATCAGTGATTGAGTTTACTGGTCTGGATTTTTAATAGCAGATGCCCAATTTTTCTTGATGAATTCCTATTTATCATTGTAATTTCTTTTGTGTAGTATTTTCCTAAACTCCCTCTTCTAATGAAATAGAATATATCAACAACAACAACCAAAAAACTACTTCTGCTATTGGTTTGAGTTAACAAGAACAATTAATGGAAAATAAAAAATAAACCTGTAGGTATAAAAGGAAAGATAATTATTAATAACAAATAATATTGAAATATTGTCCCATAAAATGGTCATATTCTTACAAAGAATAAGAATTTACTAGTGTCAACAGGTTTGCTGAATAAATTACTGAATGAATAATTCTTGAGTTGATACATTTATGAATTAATGAATGTAAAAGCATGCTAGGTTACATCATACCTACTACACTTCTATTGCATTGAAAAACTAGTAAACTTAAATCGGCATAGTCATAGTTCCCAAATGCTGAGTAATTGTATAAAATGTTGATTTGAATTATTTTTATGCATTACTAACTATAGTATATGATGAATTCCAGTCAAATAAATGCTTAAGTTAGAATCTCAATAAAGTACTCAATAGGATAAGGTCTAATAGGAAAGGTTTTAAGATACTTATGAGATTGTAAAATTAGCTTGAATGTTTACCAGAATGTTTTAAAGAAGAGAAATATTCTGAAAATGTCTTTTAAAATACCTATCCAGCATATTTAAAAAATGGAATATAAAGTTTATAATTGGCCTACAAAATCTTAAAGTGATTTATAATACACTTCAGTTGCACACTGCAACAGAATTACTCCCCATATAAATGTCTTCATGCTAAATATAGATCTCAATTCTAATAATAAACTTTAGACTTAACTTTCTATTATAGAAAGTTTGTTCGGCTTGTACATAAGAGTATTGACAAGTTGGTAAGTCATTAATGTTTTTTACATTTTAGAATCAACGTTAGCCCTTTATTTTTCCAAACTGAACTTCAAATAATGCCTATTAATATCCAGATGAGAAGGTCATAGCATGCTACTCCGAGTGGAAAGAATTGGGCAACCCAATGTTCCCACTTACTCTTTCTGTGACTTTGAGAAAATTACTTAACCTCTATCAATCTGGATGTCTTCATCTGTGAACTAGAGATAATAGCACTGAAGTAGAAAAAGAAAATGAAATTACATATGCAAAGTGTTGATATCAGTACCAGTTCATAGGAAGCGTTAGGGAAATGTGAATCTTGTGTTCAGACATGGATTAGAAATTGAAGGAAGGAAAAGTAGAATGATGTTATATGATACATGCCTTAGTACCTCAACACCTCCTGCTGGTCCTGTATAGAGATAGTCCAACGCAAAGCCCCATAATGACAAGAGAGAGTTGGGAAATGAGAGACATACTCACTTTAGTTGCAATCACTGACACGAGGGAGAACATTCAAGATCCTATGAGACCCACCCACGTGTGTCAGAAAGCACAGCCTGCACTGACCTCTTCTATGGGAGATTAAATATTGAAACGAAACTCCAATTTTCCCTACTATTCAAAGTCAATAGCTCTACAGCCATTTATGTCTTTAACTTGATCTCTAAAATCAAAGCAAGTAGATGACAGTAATGAATTCAGATTTTGAATTCTAGGTATATTTTTGTATATTAGCTGACTTAACTAAAATTTCTTTAAATGAAAAACATAGAAGGCTAAAATAATTATTTATTTAAATATATCTCCTTATTAGAGAACACTTTAACACTTTGACAATTAGGATCTGAGGTAGAAATTGACACCTAAAAGAGCAAACTAACAGCACAATTGCTCACGCTTTATATAAATTGTTCACTAATTTGGGCTCAGATGCAGGCGCTGCAAAATTGAAGAGGATTTTTCTCTTCAAAGAAATTTTATTTTCTATAACTCTATTAACTACTTAAACATTCATTTTATATATTTAATATTTTCTTGAATGTATCCTATTCTTTTTCAAAAAATTAAAGCAAGCATCACAGATTTTATGGCAATGGTGAGCTGGGGCAGAAGCAACGAAAAATGATACAATTTACTAAGTTGCAATTTTTATCAGAAAAAGACACAAGGCAGCAAGATGTGTCACTTTATGTAACCCAATGCAATCATTGTCAGACATATCTTGGGGTCCCTGTCAATTTTATAACAAAACCTACTCAGTCAATGTTTCCTTACTTCTTCAACTTATCAAACATTTTCTGACTTTAATCACTTTATAACATTTTTAAAATTCTCTTCTTTGGAACAAGATGTCACTGATGATTTGGTGGCATAACTTGTCACCTTCTGAAATGTGTGTCCCAGTCTGAACTGTATTTACCTCTGTTCTGTGCTAACTGATTACCTAATGTTCTTTACAAATACTGATCATAAATGTCGTTAGCTTTAGTGACTCTCCTTCAGCTTCTAATGTTAAAGGATGGATCATTAACTCATTTAAAAAATTTCCAAAAAAGTTGGTTCTACCCACTTGTCCTTCATTTAATTACAGCCCGCAAAATAGGAGAAATGCAAGCCGCACTAAATGACATCTTGGGCCAGAAAAAAGAATCAGGTTACCAGCAGAGCATATTTAAAGGAATGATTAATCTCTCTGAATTTGATAGTCAAAACATTTTGACACTAACTGGAAGTTTTAATGATCACTGTAATTTAGCTGATGGGTTCATTAATAAAACTCCAGGACTACTTTATAACATTGAACACTGTGATCACTACAGTTAAGGTTACAGAGAACAAGGAAGCAATTTCTTAGCCTCGGCATAGCATGAACCTAGTAATCTGAGTGGGAGACTGTGCCTAGTGACTTTTGGCAAACAAGTCACCAGGAAAGTTATCTTTTCTGCTGGTAGCCCTTGATTTTGTCTTATAGGTGAAGTGTCCCATAACTCTGCCCAAAGGACTACATACCAAGAGCTCACTCTATACATTTTAGTACCTGGAAGAAGACATCAAAAACACAAGCATTATCATATCAGCAAAGTACAATAATCTCTAAAATTTTACTAGAAACTTGAGAATGTAGTAATGCTAACTTTGGCATGGTAATGTAAAGTGTTGTGATCAATAATTTTTGGAATGAAGTTCAAGTAGATTTTGTAAGATGGAAGTGTTTTCTATGAAATCTTGAGCTTTAAGATTATGATTGAATTAACTTCTCTAGAGTGAAAATTGAGACTATAGCATCGCATAACATGTAATCAAATCAGCTGGAACCCTAGCAGTTCTCTAGGGTAGACAACTCTACCAGTTGGCAATTATGAATTTAGTCATCATTATTTCAACAGTTTCAAAGTATTTCAGTAATATTTAGGACCTTAATAGAGGTTTAATATCCAACAACCTAACATAGAGAGATCCTTTTTATAAAAGTGAACAGTTTACCTGGATTCAGATAACTAGAAAATAATGTCAAAGTGAATAGTAGTAACAATACTAACTAATATTTGCTGAGTGATTATAGCATGCTAATTGTCTTCTACAATATTTTGGACAGGTCCCAAAATACAAAGAGGCAAATCAAATTGAAATCAATTTATATTCATTCTTCCTTTCTACAGCAATAGAATTTTTAGCTGGAAATAAAAGAGACCAGAACAAAAATTACATCTACTAGTTTTCTCTTTGGCCATTGAATTAGTCTAGAGGAGGCAAGTGGGGGCAGAATGTAACCGGTGGTTGTGCTATGTAATTTTTGTGGTATGCATCTTTGCTCCTTCTATCTTACTTCTCGGAACATACATGTACAATTTTAGGCCATGAAGTTGAAGCTGCATATTACAGATCCACGAGACAGGAGACATGTTTCTTGACAAGGTGAGTACTAGTTGCTCAGTCTGGACTTCAATAAGTAAACAACAGACTTCAAAAGAGTTTATGCCACAGATGTTATGACTTCATTCTTTCAAGTAGCCTATACTGTAAAACACACACACATATTGTAGAGGCATTATTTTATTCAACAACATTCAATGAACAGTTACTGAGATTATCAAGGCAAATAATATTAAACTCATCTGATGGATGTTTTAATGTAAGTATGTAACTGGGCAATGCTATGACAAAGGGGAGCTAACTCTGCCTAGAAATCTCAAGTACAGTACTGAGGGGGTACTGTATGTATTGAGTCTTAAATATTGATTAGAAAAGAAAGGCAGGATGTGCCCTGGTGAAGTAGTATTTTAGAACAGTCCACATACATCTTAGGGTCCTGGGGCAAGTAGAGAAAACAAAATGAACAACTAAATAAAATGAAAAATGCTTCTTACTCCTCTTTGTTCCTGTCTGTTTCTGCCAGCCTTCACCTTTCCTTAAGAAAGAAAGAAAGAACGAAAAGAAGGGTAGAATATTTTGAGCAGACTGACCTATTGGAAGGAAAAATGCTGTGAAAGATGACCACTTATTCCTGAAAATGAGGAAGGTTAGCATGTGAAGAAGTAGAAGAAGAAGGTCTTAACTGTGTGCCAGGACCCTTGGCTTTCTTGTGCATGCTCAAATGCTTATATTTCCTTTTTGAAACAGCATTAGGGACTTTTAGATATGGAATGGCATGATCATTTTTGTACTTTTGAATGATTATTATAGAATAAGCAATGAGTGGGACATAAGGAAAATAAATGAGATAATTAGGGTATTATTGGAGTATTTACTTAATGAAAATAAGGATGGGGTGAGTAGATGGATTCCAAGATTTGGTTGTCGACTAAATAGTTCTTTTATGGCAGCAGACTAGAGAGTTTTAGGGTGGAGATAGAATTCTCAGCTCATAGGTAAAAGTTGAAGCCACAAGCTTTGGGGTATCCTTCAGGGAGATAGTATAAAGTGACAAGATGTAAGACGAGGGAAAAATGCTAGGAAACAGATGAGTTTAATAAAGAGCCTATGAAAGAGTTTTAGAAATAAGAGAAAAATCAAGAGAGAGTGGACAGGAAAGAAGAGAGTCAGGACAGGGCAAAGTGATTATATGTAATTATTTGATTAAACTATGTCCTCCCTGCTAGACTGAAGGTTTCAATAAGTCTTGCTCACTATTTTATTTTAGATTGTAAATGAAATCGAGTGTCTAACTCATTAGTTGCTTGTTAAATCCAGAGATTAATTGTAATCTAGAAAGGACCCCAAGTCAAAATTTTGGTAGAGATTATACCAAGTACAGCCCAACATTATAAAAAACAAACACTAAAATGTAGCATCCACCTCCTACATATGAAAAGAAAGACTCAATACATTTGAGGCTTCCATATAGAAAAAATGTAGGCTTTATGCCATTATAGAAATGCTTCATTTGTTAAATTATGTATCCTAATTCTTAGTTCAGAAATAATGATCGCTTCAACTAAAATGGCAAATTGCTAATAGAGGTAGATAAATCTTGCTATTATACTAAGGGAGAACACCTTGAATAGAGATGAAAGGAACAACAGGTTTAATTTATAATACTCTGTTGAAGCTACAGGAAATTGTTAATATGTAAAACATCAAACACACAGATGAAAACAATATCTTTATCTGATGGAGAATAATATTTCAGGAAAGTAGAATTATGTCCTAGAATCTAGAAATATAGCCCCCAGCAAACATTGGCATTAAGAACATAGAAAGAACTCAGATAAAGGAAATTTTAACAAGAATTCATGTAGAGATAGCACAAATTGAGACAATAAACATCAGATTTACTGTTACTGGAATTCTCACTGGAAAAGTCATTCTAAGCTAAAACATAAAAATAATCATTAAGCATTTTTAGGGTTGTAAAGGCTTAAGAATTAAGTTGCTAGGCTTGGAATATAGAACATTTTCATTTAGTTTTCATTTCTCCTACATAGGTGGTCCTCAGATCCAGAGGGATTTTGAATAAACAAAGCAAATGTGCTGTTATTAAAGTTAGAGAGGTTTTTATTTTCATGCAGTTTTATTACCATTCTGATTTGCTTAAGTACAAAGAGACAATAAAACTATGTTCAATTTGACCTTTTATAGTTCATAAAAGTAATAAAATTTAAAAAAATTATTAAAAATAAAAGATTTTATAGAAAATCTGTTATAGTTAATGTTTAACAAGCACAAGGACATACCTCTGCTCAATCCTACCCAATTATCAATGCTGGAACTTCCTTCTTCACAATTATTACCTATCGGGGATCAAAGACCTGTATCTCTCAAATCAGGAGGCCTATGAATGTGGTCCAGCGAATTCTTGGGTTTCCGGGAGAACTATGTAAGCTCTATGGGCAATGGGTAGGCATCTATAGATGGAAGGTCCACCCTATTGCCAGAGACAACCTGCTATGTACAGGTGATCAGTAGTCTGTATGTGTTGACTTGACTTGCTGCTGACCACTAAGGATGCTGGGTAGTCTGCCCATGAAGATAAAACTTTTTCTACGTGTTTTATTTATGACCTTCTCATTGCCCACTCCCTGACTTGCTGTAAGAGTTTGTCACACCCAATTGTTCTGTTCTCCTCTCTAGCCCAGATCAACCTGTATTCTCTGGGTGTGTATATGCATGTAAAGGGGTCTATTTCTCTTCTATTCTTCATTCTGTGCAACTGTTATACATAAACTCTGGACCCTATATCCTTCAGGCTTCCCTTCTATATTGACTACTTCTTTCTCCTCACAATTTTACTGTAAAAAAGTCACTACTCCTCAAGGCAATATGGGTACCTCCAATTCACTTTTGGAAAGATCACATAGAAGGAAGAGGGAAAAACAAAACCAAAGATGATTAGTTCAAGACAACTTACACTCAGATGATAACATCAATATTATTGATATTTCATACACAGAAAAGTCTTAATCTGGAATTTGGTTCTAATGCTGATGTCTAAACTGAACATAAGAAGAGAGTATTGTGAGTACTGTGTATAGTCAGTAGGAGGGAGAGGGAGGGGGAGAGAGAGCAAGAGAGAGAGAGAGAGAGAGAGAGAGAGAGAGAGAGAGAGAGAGAGAGAGAGAGAGAGAGAAATTGAGAGAAACAGTAGAGACCATACACACACCTGTATTTCTCCTAAAAGTTAGTCTCTTTTTATAATTTTGAACTTTTTAAAGGAAAATGTGGTATAACTTCTGTTTTTAGGCCATATTATAGTAGTCATATTGCTAACAAATTATGGAGAAAAAATGGCTACATAAATAGGCTGTGGACCTGGCAGCACAGCATTTTGTGTAAAGTATCACTGACACTTATCTATTTCTTCATATTTCATCTGTTCCCAGACCAATCTAAGACTTCATTCCTCCTTTACTACTACCACAGCCTATTAATTGACCACTCTGATTTTAGTCCTTGTTTCCTTTGACATATCCAGAACATTACCTTGAGATTTTATCTTCCTAAACTCTATGCCTCTCTTATTTTATTCTGCTTCAACATTCAACTGTGTGCTCAAAATTGCCTATATTCCCATTTATAGGATCCAAATAGGGCTTATCATACAAATGCAAATTCTGTCTTTGAATAAGATTAGTAAACATGATTTAACTGATTTTCATCAAGCTTATTTTTCTCAGGATTCCTTAGAAATGGTAATATGCCGATATGTACTGTAACATTTTCAGAGCGAGATATATTATCAGTATTCCCCAAAGTTACTTAAATATACTGTTTTTGATGGATCATTAAGTCTGTATGGAATATCCTTTGGCAATACACTGGCCAATAGCATAAAATAAAATTCATTGCTTGGTGTATTTAGGTTTTCTGCAATTTGTATTCTCAATCCTATATCGAATCCATATATTCATATATATGAATTTTCTGTTTAGCTATATAAAAAGACACTTTAGCCCCATTGCTTTGACATTATTTTCTTTTTTTACTCTGCCATACATTTCTGAGCTTAATTGACCCTAAAATAACTGTAACTTTTCAATTTTTGCCTCTTGTCTCTCTCCGTTTCTTTTTCTAGATTTGTCTTCTTGTTCTACCACTCTGTCTTCTCCTTTCTGTCATTTGCCCTTTTTTTTTCTTTTCTCTACCTCCCTCACAAATTGGTCACATTTAAACAGCGTATAAAAATAATAACAATAAAGCTATAATTTATAACATTTGTTAAAATTAAAAAATAATTTATCAATCAAAACTTTCCTGAAATTTGGGAAAGTGATCCCAAATAAAATTTATTAAAAAATAAAAATTAAAATATTCTAACTGCAATAAAATATTGTTCAAAAATTTTAATTGACTTTGAAAAGATCACCCAGGAATTTTTTTTCCATGAGATGTTATCAATATTTTCATAATTATTATTAACATTGTTATATTCAGGGTATCCTTGAGTTCTTATGTCGGAGTCAAAAAAATAGTAATAAACCTAGGGTGAAAATATCAGAAATATGAAAAATTCTTTCCCCACTGGCTCACTTTCATTCCTTTTAATGCACTAGCATGTGCATATGTTACTCTTATGCTAGAGATTTTTTTCTCCATTTTGTACTCATTTCTTTATGTGTCCTTTCTCTTCCTTTCCACTGATCTCTTTTCTACTTAGTCCTTAACAGCCCCTTATGAAACTTTCTGTGATTACCTTAGAAGCCTCACAAAATAATTAAGTCATTGGGAGATTTCTTTTATCATTACATATGTTTAAGAGCTTGTCCTGAGAGTATGTTTTGATACATATTGTGCATGTCTCAGTCATGTCTGACCACCATCAGAGGCTGTTAGATGTATAAGACACCAAGATTTGACTATACCAATGAAAAATTAAAAGTAGCAAGAGAAAGGGAAAATTGAATAATTATCTCTGTGACTCTTCTAGCTGAATATTCATTGGCTATTTGAAAAAATGGTGAAATTTAATTCTGTTAGAGCAAAGAGAATTCTCGACAACACGAATTCTTATATAATTTGTAATAGACTATTAAAAAGAAACAAATTTCACAAAATGTTCATTACCTTTTAAAAATGCAATTTCAAATTCTTAATTTGAATCTCAAGAAGCATAGGAAGCATGACAACTGTGAGTTTAATTAGCTTAAGTTGATAAATTGCATCTTAAAAATAAAAATTATATACCACCCAAATGAATCCTTTTACATAAGTTAAAATTTATTAGTAAATAAGACATTCACAGACTAGGCAAATTATAAAAGTTGTTAGGTTATGAGTATAAAGGGAAGAACAAAAAGGAAATTCATATCTTGTCAAAGACATCTTAATTCCTCTGTGTCCCCTGTCTCTAGAGTAAATGAAAAGGTCACAACACTTCAGGAGAGACAGTATTTTATAGTGTTACCTGCTTTTGTATTTTATTTACTTGAAATTGTCACCATATATTCCAAAATATTTTTCCTGTTACATAGTTTCTTTCAGAAAATAATTTTTGTTAACCTTATATTCCTTTAGCTCTCTTCTTTATTAAGTACTTTGTTGATTGGGTATTAATAATGAAATGAAAGCTTATAGGAAGTTAGAAGAAAAAAATCTAGAGTGAACTTTTAAAAATTTATTAGAGATGTTTCTTACTTATATGTTGACTATTTATCTCTACTAATTAAGGGTGTTCATAATTGAAAACATAAAACAAAAAGCATCTTTGTAACTTCAATTTGTGTAAAAGATTAGATTTTTAAAAAGTATTATTTTTGTCTTTCAAGTTGATTTATTTTGGAATGACAGTCCAACAAAAAGCTATGGCCATGGTATTCATACCATCATATTAATGCATTTTAAGATGGAAATTTAAATTTAAGTCTACTCCATAGTCACTATTATGTCCTAGTCAATCTCATGTTTCCATTTCTAGACAGCTTTTCATTAATAGCCCCAAACAAAAGCCTCTATAGCCAGAGCCCTAATTATCTATGGGCTGGAAAATCCATCCAGTTAGAGACAGGATCATTTCTAATGGAAAAAGAAGGATGATTCAGAGATTAACCAAAAGCCTCAAAATTATGTCGTGGGAGCCAGATTGTCTCCTAATCATATAACTGGAAACATCTCTCCAGAAGAAAATCTGAATTACAGCTAACCAGCTACTAATCTGTGCCTATCATTCATCCCCCTCCTCCTCCTGCTCCACCTCCTCCTCTTCCTCCATCATTTATTTTTTGACATGGGACTGTTTTTTGTGGTTACTCTGTTTTCATATTCTACATTTTATGTAGCGTGTTTGTAGGAGGAGAGTCATAGAACTATCGCTACCCAGGGATTTAGAGGAACCATATCCAAGAAAATTAACCTGAGATGCATCCATCATCTGCACTGGACCTCATTTAGATAATGAGAACCTGAATCTCAAGCCTGAACTCCAGTTGACCTTGACAAGGCAGGCTATGAGACTTGGTTTTCTTCATCTGTCAGATGAAGGGAAGTAAATCACTAGATAATGTCTAAGGTTCTTTCTCACTCTTTTTATGATTATATCGCCTGCAATTTTCCATTATTTTTATCACTTTTCTCTCTTGACTGAATCGAGTTGGCAACATAATCTTATTGGATACTATATATTTGTGTTAGGTCTTTTATCTAACAGATTCCAGAGAACAATAATCATATTATTTTTACATTCTCTGAAATCTCCATGGTGTTTCATTTAGAGCCCAGTATTCTTCAGAGGCTTAATAAATATTAAATGATGAACATGACCATGCTAAGCAGTGGTGCCCTAGGCTGATTGCACTACTGCTGCTAACATTTCTTTATCTTATTAAAACCATTAACAAGAGTATGTTTGTGCTCTTTGCTGCTATAGAATGACTGGTTAGGGAGCTTATAGCGATGACCTATTTCAGACATCCTTTGACTGGAAATTGACTTCTAACTTCATGATGGAATTTAAGAAAACTTTACACAGTGTCAACTGTCCTTAGGGAGATAGGTCATTAGATTCATTAGGTCACTGACACAATAAAGGTTGTCTTCATGGGTTAGTTGGGAGATATTTTTATGAGGATCTTTGTTTCAGAGGATACTTACTGAAATGTAAAAATACCATTGATCAGTCAAATGAGGTACATAAAAGAGACTTAAAAATCTTTTATAACTCAGGAAGACTTTGTATGATGGGTTTCTCCTAAAATTTTCAGATAGGTCTTTTCCCAGATGTCCAGAGCAGGGTTTTTCTAATATGTGTCACCTTGGTATGTGGAATTAAAGGCTAAGTAAGGCCCCCATCCCTCTCCAGAAAAGCTTGCCACAGGTACTTAGATATGGGGTTATCTCCAGAAACAGCCTTTTTTTTTTATCAGAGGAACCTATCTTAAGGCAGAGCAAGTGTAAGGAGATAAAGTTTTATCATGTAAAGTCATCCCTTTATGTGAAGACCTTCTTTTATTTCCATGACATACCAGGCTCCTTTCCCCTTTCTCAGTATAGGATATAGGTCTTGGGTCTCTCCAATTTTGTTTTTAAAAAGCATTTTATTTCCACTTAGTTGTTCACACTGGTAATTTCTTCCTAGACCTAGTACTTGAACCCAGGGATATGTGGCCTGGGTCCTTCAGAGGAGATCATCCCAATCACTATTCCACCAGGGCATGCCTGGTCTGTCCCATTTACCATAGAATTGGCAGCCATATAAATTCTCCTTACATATATTATTAATTTGATCTTTTCTCCTACTAATCCAGTCTGATATTAATTTATTTGTTCCACCAACCTTAGAAGAATCTTAGCAGCATTCAGGAATTTTTCCTGTACCCCCCCCAGTTTGGTGAATTGCTTGTAGTGAGTCTGTGCTATGACATATATTTGAGGACTGATTTGTTTCATTATTTACAGTCCCACTGAATGAAACCAGAAACTTTCTAAAGTCCTTTTAAGCAGAACCTTCTTCCTTAACAACTACTTGAAACTTGAAACTTCTGTGTATGTGAAAGTAAATGACAAGTTTCAAAATTCTCAGATTTCTTGTCGAAATTTTCTGACCTTTTCAAGTATCTCCTAAAGGATGCTATTGCCTGCATCTTGCCCTTGAACCTGTACCCACAATTTGAGTTGAGCATTGAGTTTACTAACCAAAGCAAAATCAACTTTTGAGACTGCTTAAAAATTTATGCCTAAAAGAGAACCATAGGTATCCACAACTGAGCCAATTTTTCCATATCACAAAACCTGTGATTATATGGCATTAAAATGATTTATCTATTGCCTATTTAATATAATCAATATCATCAGTTAAAGGGAACAAATCTAACATTTTATGAGGTGCATTTCCTGTTTTTCTTTGTTACATAAGTGGATATATAGATCTAGTTTTTAAAACTAAAGACAGTGTATATTTACAGTATAAAAATAAGTGCCCAGTTTAAGCCAAAGAGATTCTGATATATCCCTAAAGAATAAAGGGATTTTTGAGACCCAGAGCAAAGTCATTTCTTACTAGCAGAATGGACTATTTTGCCAATGTTATTACTTCCATCACTATCATCTGTCATTTAGACAAAAAAGAAAGGGCTTTTCTTGACACACCTTGATGCTTTGTTTTCAGAGTATTCCTCTAGCCATAGTAATTGAAATGAATTTCCAAGATAATGCTTTTATGAAAGATTTGATCTTTTGTGGTCTATTGAATTTATAATGCTTACAATGGGAAGGAGAATAATCTTATAAAGCTGATTCCTCTGCATCTTATCTGACTCAGCAGACTTCTACCAGATTGCTGAGCCAAAGAAAGTCAAGCTGGTCATATTGGTGGCAATGAGAAGTCAGTGCATTGCTTCTTGCCCTACAAAACTACATATGAAAGCATTCCTGAAACTTTGTAACTGTAGGGAGGGAGGTGCAGCAGGAAGGAATGGTACTCTAATGAACACTGTGACCTCCAGAGGGAATGTGTGTCAGGCAGATGAATGAAATCTTTTTATGATTCTATCCTGAGACTTTGAGAATTCATTTAAATTTAATTTGTAATGTTAAGAAGCTCTTGGGAGCCTACTGCCTCTTATTTTGACCGCTTGTAATTCAGCAGCCAGAGAGCAGGAGTGTGCCATGATGGGGTATTCTTGACCAGACTTGAGTGTCCTCTCTGTCAGTTGGGAAAATTAAGGACAGGATTTAGACCATGCTCAGAACTCTTTCATCTGTGACTGTTCTGAGCTAAGTGATGATTTTCACTTAGTTAGTAAGTGCTTCTCTTTCCAAAGCAACAATGGGATGAATAATATGTAGAAATTTGGTGGAATTTATAACAATGCATTATTGTTAATGCTTCTGGCTGTAAACTCAGGGAAATAAAGAAATGAAGCATTTTCCTTAAGACATAAATTTGTTCTTTTCCAGTTGTTTTCTCTAAGTCATTTCATTGGCTGATAATAAGATTAGCTTGTAAGTGAGGCTTTTTGAGACTATCCATGTTGAATGTCTTATCTTTATTTTTCTTTAAAATCTTCCCAAATCTATTGATAGAGGGCATGATACATAACTTCACTAGATTAGGAGTGGGAGAATGATTCACATGAGGTTTGGATTCTATTTAAACTAGGAGAAAAAAAAATCTGTCACTTGTATTTATGATTTCTAAAATATTCTTTTTCTATTTATTTTTTTACCACCTGTCTCCTGTTACTATATAAAAAATCATGGATTTTGGAATCATACCAACCTAGGTTTAGGTACTAGTCCTACCACTGGAACATCTTGTAAATTTAAGGTAAATTATGCTGCATAATAGGCCATTAAAAACGACTGCCTTTATTGGTTTTTGTTTTAACATTTATTTGCCATTAGAAACACATCTCTTTATTTGAACACCTACTTTCTTATGCATATAAAATCATACACTTGTAATCTAGCTGCCCAAATACAAGTGAGAGTTATATTTTACAAGTGTAACCAGAATGTGTGTGCACACACACACACACATAGTCCCTTAATTTCCACTGGTGTATTTCTCTCCTGGAACCAGTAG
Source organism: Solenodon paradoxus (assembly GCA_004363575.1). Lineage (NCBI taxonomy): Eukaryota > Metazoa > Chordata > Mammalia > Eulipotyphla > Solenodontidae > Solenodon > Solenodon paradoxus. The sequence continues at coordinate 78,509 of RJWH01002729.1, forward strand.
TGTCTCTTTAGAGACATTTGCAAATGTGTGGAAATGCTCTATGTTATCATGTCAGAGGAGCAATTGTGGCCTTTGGTATATTGGACCACAGATGCTGAGCTTCCTGCAATGGCTGGGAAATTCCTGCACATTGAAGAATTGTTCTAGTATGAGCAGTGTGTTTGATAAGCATTACTCCAGAGGCAACTCTAAAAGGAGGAGAGCATTACTGATGCAAACTCCTCTTTAAAATCTCTTCTTATCCCTGGCTTCTACCAACGTTCCTCACAAAAATGAGCTTATTCTGATATACTTTCTTTCTCTCTGTTTCTAAGCACTAAATAATTCTTTGACAGTGAAAAGATCCCCATCTCACTCAGTTATTTTTTTACTTGCTTCCACTTAGCCTGTCTGATTTCTTGCATTTTCTATTATTTTTACCCTTTTACTCTAAGAGACCTCTAGAGACAGGTTGGCAAGCAAGAAATCTTTGATCCTAAGAAGTTTTAAGAAGAAAGAGGGGATAATTCAAGGACTCATCCATTGATATTTATCCTTATTTCACATCAAGTGGCATTGCTGCTGCTGCCAGTACCTGAAGTCTCAAAGAGTATGAGAGAAACAATGTGGAAGAGTGAGCATGGGGCATAGACTGCCACTTCTGCCAGCACTTTTAATGTGCACGTTCCCCAGTGTAGGCAGAGGTTCATCAATATGGATGGTAACCATTTCCTGAAACTGACTGTGTAAGTACATACTTAGGTGATAAGTGTCATCAGAAATCTGCATCTGTCTCTTTTCTGGAATGAGATTATATATATATTACAGTGATTGCATTTCCATGTTAGTGTTGTCTTTAATTGTAAATGTAAATGTCCATGGTCTGTTAGGTATATATAAAGGTAGAAAATATTTTTTATGTTCTCAAAGTCCAAAATATTTGATAAAAACAGGGACATACATTCATGAGGATAAAATTTGTCCCTTCATATGAATAATTCTGTAGAAATTTTACAAATTATTGAGTGATTTTTATTATATAAAAGAAAGTTAGTGGCAGAACGGATTCATATGATCATGTAACATTATAGTAATTGACAATGTATCTGTGCAATTCCAATCTTAACATAGTAGGCATGCATATCTCTCAACCTAAACATTGACCAAATGAGGATTTTGTATTTTTAGGGTGTTTCCAAAGGAAGCAAGTATCCTTATATTGATTTATTCTTTAACTATGAGTCCAAGTTATAACTTGAAAGAGAGCGTATGTCATCTATATTAAGGCAAGTTCAAAAGATAAGGGACACTGTCCAAACAGTAATCTTATTTTTTTAATTTTATTTTAAGGACCGGTACAAAGAGGAATGAAGACGAGTAGGCAGGCAGAAAGAGATAAGAGGAAGAAGGACTTCATTTATTTTTTTTAGTTGTTCATCTCAGCTGTCCCCACAAGTCCCAGGACTTGAGTCCAGAACCTTAGGATTCATGTGAACTGCACTCAATCCCTACTCTATCAGGGCATGCTGAAACATTTACATCTTTTGTTTAAAAACTTTTGTGGCTCATAAACTCAATCTTAAAAGTAATAGTTTGCATTTAGAAATAAAAAGGGAAGTTGCAGTATCCTATCAAAACATTCATAAACACACTGAATTCTTATTTTATTTTGTTCCCTATGTCTTCTTGTAAGAACAATTCCAATAGAAAGAGAATGGAAATGATATTCATATTATAGAAAGAAAAAATCTACAGGGAATGAAACAACTCTATAACTATTGGAAAAACGATACAGTGTCTCAGGTTTTAAATTTATTGACTCACCAAACAATATTTCTGAGGTGGGAAAAAGTATCTCTAGTTTGCTAAAAATGAATATTGAATTTTTACTTTACAGGGAGTGCTGGGGAGAGTTCATTGGGATATTGCTATGCTTGGATGACCACTGTTCATCACAGTTGTTTTTAAAGGAGAATAACAGAAATCCTGCATTAAGAAAAAGTTCACTATAGACAGATCAAGAATAACACTCAATTCAATAAGTTTAAAACCATAAGTATTTTAAATTGTCCTTCTAGTTAATTTGTTCTATCTAGCTAACATGTCTTTACTAACATGGCATTGCTAAAGGCTATAGCAGTTACATACTTGGTAATTCCATTTTTGGTGGGTAGAACTCCCCACATTAAGTTGAGATGAGGCAAACATTCATTCTGTGATGTGAATAATTGGGGGGGTCATCATACATGATAATCCTATCATCCCCTTTATTGATTACAAGAGTAATACAATATTGCAGCACCACTGAATGGACTCTACTTACAAATAGACGGTGTATGGTTCAGAGAGATTAGACTGAGTATTTGATAATTCTAGATGATACTTGATTTTGAGATCTGATGTAAGCTCTATGAAAGTCGCTGAACTCTGGTGGTTTCCTCATTTCTGAAATTGGAGGGATACATTACCTCCCTAGCAGCTTTTAAGGACAGTTGCAAACAGTTTTTAGCAATATATTGTATAGTATCCCCTTCAGATAGTTAATCACTCTGCCCATTTTGTACTACTTTGTAAATCATAAATCACTACTTTACTGTACTTGAACTTTAAAAGGAAATTGTTTACGCATGTATCAATTTTTATTAATCAGTAAACTCTTGAGGTCTTAGTCATTCTTTTATCCCCTTCATACATCTGGCATAAAGGCTGGTACTAAGTCAGCATTTAGGAATGCATTTATTGAATAAATCAAAGAAAACAATTTTGAAACTATAAAAATATACTAATGGTATTAAAAATTAAATATTTTCATATCCATGTCACCTTTTCTGATTGCATTGCATATTTTTATTGCCTATGTTATTACTTTTTTGAAATTGTTTTAATATTAATATAAATCTTTATTTGTTCCTGTTGGATAGAAACTTAAATGATATAATTAGGCAAATAGTCTCTTTTTAACTGATATCAACATAGCTAGTATCTTTTGAAATTAATTTCTAATAAAAAGAATATAGTAAAAGCACTTAATGATGTATGTATAAAATACAAAATTAATTATTTTCTTTGGTAACTCATAAGGCATGTCAGTATTGCTATGTGCCTTTAGAATGGGAGAAAAGCAGGAAGGAAGAAAAAAGATAAAAGAATAAGGAGAAAAACATTTTTTCTTATCATAAATATACTGAGAGTGTAGCTTTTATTTTTATGGACGAGATAATAAAGACTCATAAAAATTAAGCAACTTACTCAAGGTCACATATCTAATTTGTGGAAGAGCTCCTCAAATGTGTCTTACTTGGAAATCTTATAATGCCTCCACTGTACCATTTTATAGTACTCTGAAAGATGGTTACTTGGTACACACAATTTAAATTCTGATGAAAAATTATTACTGTGAATTAAGACAAACACATATATTCTTCTACCACCATACAAGCTTTTTAGAAAAGACAGGTTGTAATCAAAAGCCCCCTCATCAGCTTGGTAGGGCACCAACCTTCATTTGGATATGCATGCTTTTTTAGATAATAGATTTATAAGAATCTCAACTCCAGAACACTTCTGGGATTCACAATCAATCAATTCTTAGACAAACGGGCAATTATAAGTTTACAGACTATCCTGCTTAGCTGATTTTTTTCTAAATGAATTAGATAGTATTTTTAAATCAATTTCATATGAAATAAAAATTTATGGGCTATCACATGGATTTATGTGTTTCCCTTCTTTCATCCTAAATAATTATAAGTATTCCTGTTACTATTTTTGCACACAGACATACACAACATCAAACAAAAAAACAGATCTTGTAAGTGAAATAATCTGTCTCTAAAGTACTAGAATAAGATGGTTGTTATGATAGGCATTAATTGAATCCAGACCCACTGCCTGTCTCAAGAAAAGGCCAATACTTATGAGTACAAAAGTCATGGTGAAAGCAAATTAGAGTAATTATAGAAAGGTGCCAATCAAGGAAGTGGGAGACCTCTCTGTCTTGGGTGCACTTCCCAGAGTGAATGCACCACTGAGATTATGTAGGCAGAGTACATGTGCTGGGGGCAACAGAAGGGGGAAGTTAGATGGTGGTACCAGCAGGGCCCACTCCCTTATCAGGGAATTCAAGAGTCCTTTTTCTTTAGTGAAAAAATACATTTCAATCCATTGTCTGTGTCTCATCCAGGTTTAGTTAATCCACAACTAAATTATATATTAATTAAATGTCATAGATTCCTCAGTTCTGCTGGAAAGCTAGGTATGGTTCTCAATTTACTGCCTTGTTACAGGCATAGTTATAAAAAGTTGCCAGTTCTGAAAATCATGACATTATCACATTATAGCATACCACTATATGTAAGATAATGCTGTATAATTGGGCAGACACAGGGAACTATAATATCCATTTGCTGACTTCTTGGGATTTAAACCAAATAGAATGACAGTTTATATACACATTGATGAATAAATACAGTGAAAAGTCAGTACATACATGCCATACAGTAACAAATAATATGAAAATCAGAGAAGAGCTAGAAAGAGCCTATGTGTTCAGGTAGGCAATAAAGCTCCATATATATATATATATATATATATATATATGGTTAAATTGGAGTTTGAAGGATATGTAGATGTAACAGAGGTGGAGATGTGGTTAGAATGCCCTTTGAAGACAATAACATATACTAAGTGATGATATGGTGACAATGTGAAAGGAGATAGAAGTGACTAAAATAAAAGTCTTCATGTTAAAATATGAATGAGTTGGGAAAGACATCTGGTGAGCCCTGAAAACCAGAGTTATGCATATATACCTCATCCTATCCAACAAATGTTTGGATGGTATTTTAGAAAAATTAACCTGGGTACAGCATGCAAGTATATTTTGAAATGCGGTCAGGTTAGGAGGAGAGCAAAGAGAGCAAAGACAAGGGGAGCTCGATCAACATAGTACCACAGGCCTTTGTGCTGGCTGTGCACTGAATATTTCTGGGTTCCCTTACAGACACTAATCTGTAAATTTGTATTCAGTGACTTTGAGGATAAAGGGAGTGAATGGTGTTATATGGAGAACAGAAAATAAAGAACATTTTGAATTAATGCATCAAATTAGGGCCCTGATTAGCAAGCACATTTTTTTTTTTTGAAAAGGGAAGATCTGTGTGTGCTTGCAGCTCAAAGAGAAGAAGGCAATAGCTGAATAATTGAAAAAAAGATGTACTTAAAAGATTTGGTTTCTAAAGAGGTTGGACTAGAAAGCACAGAAAGTCTGGTATTTGATAACATTTACATACTTTTTCCTTTGAACCTGGAAGGAACAAAACAAGATGGATATAGATCATTTCATCGCACTTTCTCCAAAGAACCATTACAAACAGAGAGCTGACTAACAAACCCATGGAATATTTTAGAAAGTCAGGTGATTCTGACACACCATTGCTGCTATTTTCCTGGGAATACTGAGAACCGGACTTTCACATGATCCTGGAGCTATGTGATTGCACCTGTTACAATGTTAGATTGCCATATCTGGTATTTCACAGTTAAGAAATAAGTCCCAGTGTCCTTAGTGAGCACCTCTCTTTGTCAATATTCTTAGAGGGATAAAGGCAGTAAGACAACTGTTTTACTCAATAAAGCTTCTGTTGATGTCATATACTTGATATGTTTAGATCAATTAACTCTATGGCACAGCTTTTATTTTATCACTTAATTAAAATTGTGCTAAAATCAATTAATATTTACTTAATATTTTACAATGATCAAATATTGGGGTGGCATTTAAAGGCTACACAGAACTGTAAGGTGTGGTCCTTAACCTTAGGGTGTGAACCATATTGTTGGAAAAGCCATACCAACACTCCTATACATACATATAAATAGTACAATAAAAGCCAGTGCAAAATATCAAATGGTTGGTAGAGAAACAAGAATCATGGGGACTCAGGGGAGAGAGTAAGTGATCATCAGGGGCAAGATTTAATGGAAATGTATGATTGTCCTGTACCTGAAAGCTAAGTAGTGATGCCTGTTACACAGCTTAATCTAAATGTGTGCTTTTATTTAAAACCAAAGGGACAACATAATCCCAGTTATATTTACTATATTTGTAGTGCATATTATATTCATGAGTTGTTTTATTCATAAGTAAATTATAATTTTGGACTATCACAGCCTTTAATAATATACATTTAAAAGTAATGTATGATTATGGTATAAATCCTGTAAAATAGCAAGATTATATATACATATTCATATACATGTATTAAATAATCCTGCCAAAGATAAATACCATTATCTATTGTCACATGTCTTTCCATGACTGGTTTGAATATTTTGATGTAGCCCTTATCTGTCTGTATTACATTTCTTGCCTAGATTCTTTCATTAGAATATCTGCTCGCTAAGTTCAATAACTAGAAATTCATCGTTGTAGCTCCTGTTGAGAAAATAATCATTTTCACCACATGTGTGACAAGATATAGGCATCACTGTCTGTTTTTCACAGTAGACAGTAAATTCATCTCTTTTAAATATAAATTTTCTATAAATAAGAGGTTTTTTTCTACTTGATTGAAAACCGAAGTCTGAAGAATACTTCTTCTACATCATTTTGTATTTGAAAGTTCTCTTAGGTATGGTTTCTACCCTCTTTATTCTAGGTGATACTTAACAATTTAAGAGATTTTTTTCTTGCTTATGGGCAAATGATCTGAGTTCCCTCTCTTCCCTCCTTCCCAGGCCATGTATGAGATTTTTTTTCAGAATTTGTTGGATTTCTGGAACACCAATTTATTCTGCAATCATGTGCTCTGAAACAGGATGAAACTCTGTGAAATTGTTGACAGATTATTTCTATGGAAGGAAATTCATAATCATGTTAAGTACAGAATGATCCATTCTGAAACAAATATTCGTGACTTTTGTTCCCATTACTTCTCTAAAAGTTTGTGAGAACTGCTAGAGAGTGTTATTGTAATTATGTTTAAGAGTCACAACAGGGTCTTGTACATAAAAAGTTTTACTTATTAATAATTTAATATTTTCTATGTTGTCTGTGGGTCAACTTGCTCCATTTTTTAAAAGTTTTAGAGTGAGGAACTAAAAACTATTGGTATGAAATCAGGAACTTTGCTCAATGACTTGGACTTTAGAACTTGCTAGATCTCTACATGTAAATAGCTTATATAATGCAGAAAGGAGAATGAGGATGAGGATAATATCTATCCTTTAAATTTACTTTAAAATATAACAGAATTCTATCAAAATATTATACATATATAGTTAATAATTTAATGTTTCATAGACCTTTTTTTAGAGCCTGTTACCTGCTTTCTAAATAACTTTCTAGTATTACTTTTTCCAAAGATAGAAATACAATGTTCACACAAATCTGCAACAGATTTTTCTTTAATGAATTTCATTTAAAAATTATCTTATAGTAATATTGGAAATTATCCTATATCAGTGTGTGTGCATGCGTATTTCATTCATTTCTATATATGTATTTTTACAGATATACTATAATTTATTTCTCTATTTCTGAATTGCTTTGGGTATTTTGATATTTCAAATAACCTTCCAGTGAATATTTTTGTACACTCTTATTTTTTCAGCTTTGTGAAATAATAGTTGTGGATAATTCATGCAATTGCTACTCAGAAAGAGGACTAAGGCATGATTTCAAGACTGATTGAGGCCAAGATGGAAAGTTTTGGAAATTTGTCCTCAACCGTAGAAAATGACTTTAATAATATCGCTTGAATGATCAGAAAATCTTGCTTGCAGGTACTTGTATTGTGGGATAAAAAAACCTTAGGAGAAAAAACCTTGGATGAAGTTCAAGTATTTAATGCTCCTTGGGAGCTATCCAAAGTACTGAAGCCTGACACAGGAAGCGGTCTGTTCCAGCGAACCAGAAACCTCAGTTTTCTGATTTTGTCTCCTATCCTTGAGAGTCTGAATACTTCTAAAGTCAGCTATCGCCTCTCAGCCTTTTCTTTCCCTTTACTTAAGTCATCTAATCCTCCATCTGCCTCAGTTCAATTCTAATATGCTTGTTTTCCCTACCAACCCCAACTGTGACCCACTTCATGATTTTGATGTTAGAATTCCAAAGAAATAAGGTAAACATGCAGCAATAAGGTCACTTGAATTTTACTGACTCCTGATAATAATCTCATCTATGGTATGATACTTCAGAAAATTTTATATCCTGGCTTCACATTACAGTGGTAATATTTTTGAGGCTATTGGTTGTCCATTTTGTTAACTTATTGTCTTCGTTTTATTTATGGTTTAATACTATTTAACATCTATTTAGCAAGTACACTGATATATTTATTTTATAAGGCAGATTTCAAGTTACATCATTACATCAATTAGAAACTCAAACACTGATTTAGATTATTTGAGAAAAAGTGAACAGAAACACAAAAGTAAAAGTAGTGTTTAACAATTGGAATGATCACCTCTTTCTTTGATTTATATTCTTACACATAGAATGCATACAGAGAACTGCTAGTATCTGTTCATGGCTCTTTTGAGTTATGTTTTCTAGGCATAATCACAGATACCAAACGGAAATCCTAAATGACAAAAGTTTTGCTCTACATTTTAAAATAAGTGAAAGGATAATGTGAATTTTTCTGTAATTCACCTAAAGTAATGTTGGAAATATAGGAGTGAATTATGGAATATAATAAAGTGAGAGAGAAGAAAGCTCATAAATTCTACTGGAATAGTCATTGACAGGAAGAACTTATAGAATGAATCTTATTGTCCTTTATTTAAAAAGTGTTAATGTCTATTTCTCTGCTACTTTGAAATGTCTTTGAGTATTAAAACCATGGAATTACCTCCCCTGAAATCCTATGTTCATTTTTATGATTATTTAAAAATTATTGAATATTGCATTATAATACATAGTTTCAAAATGAGAATCATCATAAATCAACATTTTCTATAATACATTAAATTTAGCACCTTAATTTTAATGTGGAAATCAAATTTAATGAGTTTTTAATACTGACTAGGAATATAGCCAATCAAACTGAAAAAATATAGAATATCTATATCTTGACACCAATGAGAACTGTCTTATGCATAGTTACAAGTTATTTATGTGACTGTGAGAGAATAACATTTATTAATATACCTCCTCTGAATCATCGAAGAGAATCTGGTACTTTGTGATGAATCTTCAGAAAAAAAAGATTGGACTACAGAAGCAGTAAAACAGATTTGTTTATTGTATTTACTCTGATGCCAACTCCCTAAGTTAGTTTCTAGATTACTAACTATGGAAACTTGGGCAATTTATTCAGTCTCTTGGGAAAGTCACTCAATCTTGTTCTGTCTTTACAATAGGGATAATGAAGTTTATCAAATATTGTGGTTTTGAGAATTAAATGGGTTACTACAGTAAAGCATATACAATAAGGACTAAAATATACTTAACATTAAATAAGGGTAGACAAAGATTATAGGTAGGGAGAGGGACACAGCTTGGCAATGAAGTTAACATAATCTACAAAATAAAAATCTAAGAGAAATAAATAGAAACAGAAGGATTGGGAATTGAGGATTATTGAGGATAAGGGCTAGGGAACTAGTGAAACATTTTAGAGAATGAGGAAGTATGAAGAATGTGGGGGTTCTCCAGACTTAGTGAAGGAGATAAGGGAGAAACTAGGGTTACACAATTTTGTTAGGATTGATGATAAATTATATTATTTTTAATAAACACTGAGCACCATCAATAAAGAATGGGGGCAGTTTTAAATTTAAAGCAGGTGAGGGAGAGGATTTACACAAATTGTATACTACTTTAAGGACTAAACTATATAAATTCCTTTTATAGGTCTTCTTCATGTGTTCCTTTGTTCTTTGTCTTTTCTAGCCAACATTTCTTGTTATTGAGTTAAAGCCATATCCCTAGGTAGATATATGAGATCAGAAATGTAGAGTTGTTTCTTTTACTCTTCTGTTCATGATAGGGTACATTAAGACAAACAGCCTCTTAATCCCCATTATAAGCTCACCAGTATTTAAAATATATATATATATAGGTATTATCATGATATCATGATCACTTATATGAGAAGTAAAATGCTCACATCTATCTGAATCTGAGTTTTCCTCCAGTGACTTTTTCAATTATTTATGTCTGACATTCATCATCAGATTAGTGAAGAAATTTAAATTAAAAAATCAGCATACCTTTTATTCAATACTTATAAAAATATGTTTTATGATTCAGGGAAAAGTAAAATAATATATATTAAAATTAAACATCTCGTATACTGTTTCATTGATTAAATATCTGGGGATCAATTCTAAAAATATTATGTAAGAATATAAATATATACACACAAATAAATTAGAACTATATACATTGATTTGATGGAATGTATATGATAGATCACTAAGTGAAAAAAAATTTAACAGGCACATGTCTGAGTCAATTGAAGGAGCGACGAAAAATTAAACCTGTACCCAAATACACAAATATGAGTAATAAAATACTAACAGAAAATGTTGAAAAGAAAATACAGGATAATATTACTGTCAATATATTAAAGATAAATATGTATTTGAAGAGATGATCAACAAAAATGAAAGGGCAATCTATGGGATGGTAGAAAATAATTGTAATTCATATATCTTATAAGGGTCGATATCCAAAACATACAAGGACAATACAACTCAGTAGCAAAAATCCTATATAATACAATTAAAAAATGAATAAAAATAGTATTGACATAAAAACAAACATACGGATCACTGGAACAAAATAGAGAGTCCAGTAACAAACTCACACATATATGGTCAATTAATTTATGACAAGAGTCAAGAATATACAATGGGGAAAGGTAGTGTTTTCAATGATCTTGGGGAAACTGGATAGCTACAAAATAATCAAAGTGGACTCTGATACAACATAAAAACTGACTCAAAACAGATTAATGACTTGAATATAAGATTTGAAACTGAAAGTAAGCAGGTGGAAATATATCAAATACAATGAAACTAAATCAATAAATTAAAAAGGCAGTCTTCTAAATTGGAGAGAATACTTGTAAATTTTTTATCTGCTAAGGGATAATTATCTGAAATAATAAAGAATTCATACAACCTAATAGCAAAAAGCAAACAATCCAATTAAAAATTGGCAGAAGACCTAAATATATATTTTTCCAAAGATATACATATTGTGAAAAATATCATGAACAAATGTTTCACATTGCTAATCAAGGAAATGTACATCAAGACTACAGTGAGGTGTCACCTCATACCTCGTAGAATGACTGCCATCAAATAATAAGATTAAAAAGTGTTTGACAGTATGTGGATAAAAGGGAAAACTTGTGTGCTGTTGGTGACAATGTAAACTGGCGTAACCATTATAGAAAACATTATGGAGGGACCTCATAAAATTAAAAGTATAAGCAGCTTATGACCCAGAAATTCCACTTCTGAGCATATATCTGAAGGGAACGAGATCATTATGCTGAAGAGATAACAATCCCCATGTTCATCGTAGCATTATTTACAATAATCAAGACTTGGAAGCAGCCTGTGTTCTTCAACATATGAATGGAAAAAGACTAGGGGGTATATACATACATGCAGTGGAATACTATTTGGCCTTAAGAAGGAAATCCTGTCATTTGTGACAATATGGATAGACCCCAAGGGCATTTTGCTCAGCAAAATTAATCAGAGAACGAAAACTAGTATATTATCTCACTTATATGTACAATAAAAAAATGAACTCATTGCAAGAAAGATCAGAATTGTGGTTAATAGAGGCAGGAGGTTGGAGGTGGGAGAAATGGAATATAGGTTATCAAAAAATACAAACCTCCAGTTATGAAGATAAATAAGTACTAGGGATGTGACATACAACATGACTATAGTTAAAATTGCTGAATGATATGTTTGAAAGATGTTAAGTAAGTAGTATCTAAAAGTTCTCATGACAAAGAAAGATTTTTTTTGTAACTATATGAAATAACAGATGTTAACTAAATTAATGTGGTAATCATTTCATAACATAAGGATCAAGTCATTCCGCTGTATACCTTAAACTTTATAGTGCCATGAATCAAATATATATCATATATATATCTGGACTATATATATATATGGAAAAAAGATACATACATATATTTCAGATATATATATATCTGGAAAAATGAATGATTTAATAAAAATGAAATTTGAAAGATTTGTGACAAATTAACACAAGGTGAAAGTTAATGAAGACAAAATAGTAGGTGCTTATAAAAATGGGGTGCTGTTAATAATTATGGAGAAATACTGCAAATTGGAAATATCCAGGGCAAATAAGAACACATAGTTGCCCTAATTATAATTCATCCACAGCTATATGAATATTCAAATCCTATATAATTTTCAGAACCTTTACATTTTCTCTGAGCATTTCAAAAAAATACTAAGAATTAGTTAACAAATGTATAATCTGTTCGAGTTGCCTAAATTTATAGAAGAGACATCTGAAGTTCACATTAAAAATAAAACTTTTCAATGTTACACTAAAGTTACTTATAAACCCAGCACCCTGACTCCTAGTGAAATATTCTTTCTACTACATAAAAATTCTTAACTTAGTACTAATGCTATAAAAATACGAGTCAGGAGTAAAACCCAGACTCCATGTTAGGAACTTTATAATTTATGCTGTTCCAGAAGTCTACATATTTAATACCTGTGATTTTTTGAATGGCCAGTTCATATACCTATATATGCCATTATGATTTAATCACTGAAAGATCACACAGATGTGCAGAAACCTGGTGTTGAAAGAATAAAACTAAACAGGGAGCAGGACTTGCAAATCTTGATTTGGTTAATTTAAAAAAAATGCATTGAGACAAATGTAAATTATCAGTAAAAGAAAGTAGAACCATCTGGAAAGAAGGATCTGAGAGATATTAGCCCAAAACAAGGAAGATGCCTGGAGTGAGGAGGGAAAGAAGCAGAAACGTAGGGAAACAGAATAGAAAGAAGGCGGGAAGATAAGGAAATGGAAAATAGGTATGAGAGACATAGAGTTTTATGGGAAAATAAAAACAGTAGTTTGAAACAACTGGTTTCTTGGCACCCAGAAAACAGATAATAACTGGCGTGAACAAGCATGAAGCTGCAATGAAATGTCTGTTCACAGACTATTTGTGATTCACCGATGCAGCTATTTCACAAGAGATTTGAAAAACTGTTTGAGAGAAAATTGAGGATATCATACCCATAGGAATTTTTATGATTATTTACTTTTGTTATAACATATAAAACTATTTTAAACTATAGCAATGAACTTCCTTCAAAATTCTGTGTAAACTCTTTCATTCTATATAAAAAGCACATCAGATTGGAAATGTCTGGAAGGGCTGTTTTTCAGCATTCATTTTTATATCCCTGAAGCTAATTCTACTTCCATGCCAAGTAGATGTTGGAAATTTTCCGTTGACTATAACACAAATTTCAAAAAGCCAAACCATTGAGTCAGAGGATAGTTTATGGCCCATTAACAATACATTCGCTTCTCAGAACTGTAAACATGGCCTTATGGATCTTAATGTAACTGTTTAGGATGAGTGTGTTGGCAAGAGCTGTTGGAGTCTGTTAATACAGTCTGGAAAGTAACATGTTTTAAGCAAATCTGCAAAATGTTACTAACTCATTAAGCTAAGAGCTTTATGGCTCAGTGTTCTAAAGCAATTCTGTGAGACACTTCCCAATAAGACTGTATCCATTTCTGGTTCTGCCATGATTGATTTGTATATAAAAGGGTCTGACTACATTCCTCTTTACATTATGCTGATGATGTTTCATCATCATTATTGTTACTTTCCCCCCTTATTCTTTTTTTCCTCTTATATAACTTAAAGAATGAAGAGAAATATTTTACTCTGCTATGGAATAGATTTTGCTATACTTAAATATGGTATAAGGTCACCCCAAAGCTTTGTTCCATAGATGCAGTACTAATGCCAATATATTCCCATTCTCCTTCATGTTCCTTTAAATTTCAATCTGTTGACACTTGTAATTGAAAAGGACTTTATATATCATAGTCCACTGTACTCATGAAAGCAATACTTTTTGTAACATCTCTGTTAGAGAAACTAAAATTCAGTACATTTCAAGTGAGGTAGTCTTGATTCAGTTCTGGTTTTAGTTGCAAAGAAACAAAATTCGAATGAAGGGAATGACTCCAACATTGAAACATTCAGCTGTTTTTCATTCACAGCATAAGTTAAAACCCTCAAATATGTTACCATCTCAGTTCACCTCTTAAACCTACTGTTTTCAAGACAGATTTTCTCCCTGTTTTCCCTTTTTGTTACCACTTAGGACTCCAGTGGCACCTCTTAACATCTCCATGGCCAGCACCAACAAAAATTATGTTTCTAACAATTCAAATCAAAAGTTGTAAATTTGAGTATAGACTTACTTGATTCACAAACCCACCTCTAAACCAAATCTGGACGCAAGGAAGAATTAAGCCATAGAATGTTTGTTATGTCATGTATTCATGCAGAAGCAGCTACCAAACCTGGGTGATGTAGTAATTTAACTCATTTGAACTGGCTTTTTAAAAATTGTCTCATTTATTTCATTCTCAAAAATGCAATGAAGAACAAATGTTTCTCTTACCTTTTTAATCAGTTCTCTTCCTTCTACTAAAACCAATACAGGCTTAACTCAAATTATCACTAAAGTTAAACATGAAGCAATAATTAGAGGTACCTCACTTTCTCTTGTCTTCTCTGAACCATTTTTGTGTTGTTGGCAGAGTCCCATGTTTCATTCCCTTTAGTTCTGTATCAACCAACCCATCCATATATTCCTTTTAAATATGTTCTTTTTCCATCTCAAATTCTTCTTTAAGTTATGATCAGTGTTTTCTCTCTGTTATCCCAGAATTTTCTCTACCTTGATCACATAATCTGCCTTTACATTATGCCATAGATGCCCATGTCCTTCACTGGAATATGAGTAAAGGACACACAGCGTATCTTATTCATCTTTGTATCCACACAAATACTGAGAATGAAGACTTGCCCAAAATAATGCTTAAATAAATGTTAGACATATTTGATTAATGAAATACTAATTTGCCCAACATAAACAATGTGTTTTAAGAATGCAATCTAGGTCAAAGTACTCAAAGAAAGGTAAAATTTTATAACCCTATCAAGTGGAAGCCAAAGGTAGGGGTCAGTGTTTGAACAGTATCAGGAGACAATTTCCCACAGGTGTCTTACATTTCTATAAATCTTAAAAATGAGAAATGCTTTTATTCTTATCTATCTTTTCACAGTTATTTCTTATTAAAAAGAAATAACTCTGGAAAATTGAGACAATACCTCCCTCTGGAGAAAAAATATATGTTTGCTTATGGGCATTATAACATATTATTTTTCCTAAGTTTAGGATTTCTGTCCTGTCATGCAGCTCACCTCATGTGCAGGTGTCAACTGACTTGTTTCTCTGTATGACATCTTGAGGGAATTGGGATTTAGGAAACCAATGCAGGAAATGATATTGTGAATACTATTCTTGTTGAGAGTGATAAAGCCTTCATCTCTGACTCAGGTGTCTCATGTCTTCTGCCAGCATTTCTGAAACTCTGGGCAGACCAACTTGCTACTTTACAAGTAGGGAAAAATCTCAGAACTTTCATAGTTATTATAATTTGTGCCACAAAGTGGCTCTAGAAATTCTTATTTTCTTCTGGGATCTTGGTGTTTATATCATGTCAAGAGTATATTGTGTCAATGACATTATTACTGGTAGAGATCTAATTGTGGATTTATGTACCCTCATTGGACAGTTTACATATCTAGGATGATAGTCAACATTACAAAATCCAGAAGGTTGAGCACTCCCTGTGACTGAGATGACTGAGATAGCTGAGGTGTGAGTCATGTAAATGCCCAAGGACCTAGGCTTGTGACCTAGGGATAAGCCAACACAAACAAATAACTAAATAAAAACTAAAATATTCATAGGGGATAGCAAGAAGAAACAGTAAGAGTAAGATAAATTATAGCTACATTCATTGATGATATGTTATGAACCAAATACATTAAATGGATCATTTCATTATATTCTGTGTTTCTTATATCAGTGAATTATACCACTACCTAACTCATTGTACAGGAAACTGTAAAATCTTCCCTGACTTCTCATTCTAGTTTTCCTCTATATCTAATTAGATTTATATTTTTCTAGAGCTCTATTAACTCTTGAGTCTACATCTTTCCATAGTCATTACTTTAACCATAATCTCTCCCTTCATTTATTGAAGCAATTTTCTAAATCTTCTCCTTTTTTCCAATTTTGTAATCCCTAGCATCAATTTTTTATAAAGAACTGGAGTAAATACACCAAAATGGAAATCTGACCAAATTACTTTGGTGATGATGATGGTAAACTCAATGTATTACATATATGTGTTGATTTACAAGATGTACATCTTAAGCCTAAACAATAATGATACATTATTTCTTAAATAAAATTGAAAAGTTAAAAAAATAAAATTATCATTGATTCTATTGCTCTGTCTATAATTTATACTCCTAAACAACAGCTACATTTAATGAGATTCCAAATAGCCATAAATTAAATAAGATAGAGTATATCTTTCTCTGATACCATTTTTGGGAATTGAGAAGCCTGATTTTTAAAGTTAGCAAGAAACCCAGGCTCCTCATAACTTGTTCCTGATATTCCCTAAGATTGTCCTACATTCACATGTACAAGATGGCTCCATACCATGACTATGTTTCAAGAATCATGATGAAAAAGAGGGGGAAAGGGATAACCATGCTTTTACTCAAGAAAAACATAACTAGGAATTTGTTTAAACCTTTTATTTATATTCTGTTGACCAGAACCAGTCATATGGTCATACCTGACTGGAAAGGAAGCTGGGAAATATATTTGGTATGATGGGATTCCTATATACCCAGTTGAAAATTCAGGGTTTAATTATTATTGAAGGGTGGGTAAATGGCAGTGGGTGACTGTCAGACTTTTTAAAATGTAACTCCTTCAACTGGACTATAAGCTCCTGATGACTGTATGTCTCAGTCATATATATGTTCCAACATCTGATAAAACACTTACACATAAAATTTGAATATAAGTAACTGAATGAAAAATTGGATGAATGTTGTGTTCACGATATGACAAATGTGAACATTAATATCTGTATCTATGTATTAAGAAACTTGGGTTCAGGAGATGACCATCATGGAGATAACTAGCTCAGAATTCAAACTTAGGCCTATCTGATACTAAAAGCCATAATCTCTTTACTACATTTCATGGGAATCCCTTTTGATCTTAAGCTTTCATGAATGAGGAATAATCAAAATTTATCTCAGTTGCATAGTTCCAGATAAAACTGTTTTCTTGATCTCTGCATCCACATAAAAATACAGAGCAGAAGAGAACTTGTAATTCTGACTTTCTCTGATTGTAGAAAAGAAAACCATGTGGACATTTAGTTATGGAAACAATAATATTCTTTTACTACTGATGTCTTCCAAGGGACTGGACACGTCTGTTTCTCTGTGCTTTTTAAACTAGCTTTATTTTTAATTAACATTTAATACTGTCTTTAATAGTTAATCTTATTCACAGTATTTGTGGAGGCAAGAAGAATATGAAAAAAAGATAAAAACATTTTCTGGAATTATTACAGGAAGATATTTGTAGAGGCTATTATTAAATGGATGATGATAGCAAGGACTCTTTCTGATCTTTGCTGAGAGCTTAAGTCTCAGAAGTAACATATTTTGCCATATATATAATGTGCACCTTTTTGCCCAAAGTTGTGAGGGGAAGAATAAGGATGTGCATTATACATGGGTAGTACTAATTTTCTATATAAATGTTTTTAATTATTTTATTATGCTTATGAGTTTAAAGTGAACACTATTATTGAAGAATGATATCCACAAGCAAAATAATACCCTGGAATATGAAGAGCAATGTATTGTTCTCCACTGAGTGACTCTTAGCAAAATAAATGATGCCAACTTTATTACCATAGGGTAAATAAACAGCATGACATTTCTATTCATACTTTAGACGGGGGCTAGTAATTTAGCTGATATTTTTACAAAAATGCAGAAACCACATGCTTTAAGTTAATAGTTACTAAATATTCTAAAGAACATGGCAGCAGAGCTGCAGAGAGACACTGTGGAGCTCCTCCCACAGAAAGTCATCAGATGGTGGAGGCCATGGGAAGACCAGCTGCTTGAACCTGTATCTGTTCTTTTGTTTTTTAATTATTAGTTTTGTAAAATTTCTTGCATCACATGTTTTAAAAATATATGCTAAAATTCCTTTATCATACAAAAAACAAGTGCCTAAATATAAACAAATAAAAATTTGCATTAAAAAATTAAACCAAAAGATTTCTTTTCCCTGAAAGTTTGGACCAAAATCGTTGGTGTGCAGTATACATTCGCATTATACACAGCAAAATAGAGTAGTCCTTGGTAAGGTTTTACAAAGAAGCAAGGAAGTATTATGTCAAAAGCTGATGGTGGTGGATAACCCTAGGGATTCATTGCTTTTTATTTTTTTAATATATTTTGATTGATGTATCCACTGTCCTTTTGTCCCCCCCAACCTCTGCAGGAACATTAAATGAAAAAATTGAAATTTCATTGAATCTAATTATATATAATAGTGTATATATTATATATCGTATTTCAATTATAATAAGAAAAATAATGCTATATAAAATATATCTGATTTACCTTCTCTCTTATCTGCCTATCTCTCCATCATCATCATTCATCTATCTAACTGTCCTAGCTATTCAAAATTGTAATATATGAATCTTGGAGATAAGATAATAATATAACTTGAAGTTTTGGGAAAGAAACTTGGAACTTATTAAACTTTAAAGAAAGTGTCTGGGGTATGGCAGAGTGCATGTTTACATTGGTCTTGAGGTTATAGGGAAAATGGTCTTTTCTCTCTCTCTATGTATATAGATATATTTTTTTCTTGCAATTGTGAAAACAGCTTGATGGCATATAATATATTAAATTTGGAAGCTTGCATACACTAAGTATGGTCAATGTAGTTATTTAAAATTAAATTGACTTTCTTTAAAATGTTTAATTGGAATCCTTAAATTGTTCTGCAGACTCACAGCTCAATTGATTGCCTGTCTCCCAAAGGGCATCCTTGACCACAGACCTCCATAGTGTTAATTGCTTTACTGCTTAAAGCTCTAAGGACCAAAAGGTTGTGAATTGACTTGATACCTGACTCAGTTACTCATTTACGATATATTTACATCACACATTATTACAGAACAATTACAGAGACTCTAGGGTTAAATTCAAAATGTCTGCCCTAATTAATTAGTCCCAATATTTATTTTAAGGTAAAATGACTTTCCTTTTCCCAAAGACTTTGAAATCAAGAGAGAAGGGCAATGGTGGTCAATAATGATATCTGTTAAACATAAGCCTTAAGAGCAATGCTGACAATACATGTTTTGAATAGAATTTGGGAGACATTTGCATTTCTATCACTTCTAGACAAATTCTCCATTCTAGACATTACAAACTAGGAAAACCACAACATAATCAGTTTTGAAAATTGACCAGGAATTTTAATCCTTAAAACAAGATGTTGAGCTTTGATTATACAAAGGTTATTTATATATTTATTTTTAACCAAAGTAGATAAACAGTAGGATATGGCATTCAACATAAAATTTCCAGTAAAAGAAGTTTATATTCTCAACTATATGACAAAAGAAAAAAAGACACATACTTGAGGAATGTTGGGTTCTTATGACTGATTTATCACTTTAAGCATATAATCTATACATTTTACATTTATCTATGTTTTTCCTTATCAATCATAAAGAGATATTTAACTTCATTTATTTTTCAATATTGAGCATACAATGAAATTACCAAACCAAATCCAAATACCTAAACAGTAAATGCTAGGCTCTCTCTCTGGTTCTAACCTTGATCTCACTACTAATTACTTACTTTAATCTTATGATATCTTTGATATAATGAAATAGAACCACTCATTCATCTGTCAGTAGCTTCTGATGCTTATTCATACCCATGTCTTTGCTATTGATGATCTTTTGTCTTACAAAACATTTTGTTCTAAATTTCTAGAACCAAAATTTAACTATCTTTAAGATCCTTTTGGGAAAAAGGAAAAAAAAATTTTTTTTCTCTTCCCCACCATTATTCTGTGCTCGGGAAAGAGGAATGATACATGTAAAATCAGGGAATATTAATCCTCTTGTACCGAGGGGCTTAGAGTAGAAATAGTTACAAGGCTGGTGCGGTCATTTAAAGAAGAGCTTATGATAAACCAAACCAGAGTTAAGTCAATGGAAAGGAGAGAAATGAAAAGATTGTATATATTTTATTCATGTTGTGAATAAAAAAGGGGATTAATAAAATTCCTTTTAAGAATACAAATTTTCTTGGAATATTCAGGAAATTATTTTAGGCCACATTAAATTTTAAATTTATATTGGAGATCTAAATTGATGATACAGAAAGGGTTAACAAAGTATGACTCAAGATCATTGAGGATGGAGTCAAGACTAGAATTATAAATATGGTACCTGATAGCACATAAGTGTTTTAATAGTCCGGAGAATAACGGCAATCACCTAGCGAGGAGGAAGAGAATTCTGAAATTACAAGTAAGATGAAAAGAAAGAAAAGTTTGGTTTTACAAAAGGAGGGGCTGTCAACTAGTGTTGAATGCTGAATAGAGACTAAGAAAGCATGGAAACATATTCATTAATTTTAGTAAAATGAAAACTTTTAGGATTTGCCAAGCATGTTTGTCAGGGAACTGGAGTAGAAACAAGATTGTTGCAAGTAGAATTATGAATTGAAGTTCAAGAAATGGAGTGCAGAAAAAATTAGCAAGTTTAACTTTTAAGAAAGCTGAAGTTGGTAGGGAAGAAGTTGACAAACAATGTGGTATTAAGGGACATCTTTGTTTTTAATATGAAAAAAAATTTCATATTGAGAATGATTCAGTGAAGAGGGTAAGCTATATAACACAGAATGAAATAAGTAGTTAAGGCAGAAATTTTCAAAAAGACTAAGGATTAGACCTTCGGGATCAGTAAGGAAGCACTAGGTTTATACAGGCAGAAAGCAGTCCTTCATTTTATTGTGAATAGAAGTAGTTAGATGGAGGTGCCAACAGAGCACACATTTGGTAGTGGATGAGAGAGTTTTGAAATCTCAAAGCTTCTTTTTTTTTGTCAACGAAGGGCTAGGTTAAAGTTTTCTAAGGTAGGAGTTGCATACAGTGAATGTGCATACAAGATGATAGAGGAGAATTTATAAAAGAGTTGTCTTTGAAAGTGGGAAAGTGAACTTATTGCAGAAGCAGAGAATTTCATGGGATGCTATTCTGTGTCCAATTGCGATTTGAAACAGAAACCTCTCAATTTGATTCTGTGATTTTCTTCATCCACATTCAAGTGAATCTGGAAGGATACAAAATATATCAGTTTACTTTTTGCTTTACATTGTAATTATTTACATGTTTTATTTTCCCTCATAATGATAAAGAAACGCTGTGAAAAACAACATAAGTAAACAATATAAGATTCATATCTGTATTCCCCAAAGCACCTAACCCATTGTAATCCCTTAATAAATTTGTCAATATATTTTGGGGTGAATGAACATTTTCCTTGCAATTTTTATAGATTGGATAAAAGGTTTTTTAATTCAGAAAAGTAAAGTATCATTATTCACCATAAGGAAGTGGATATAAAAGAGGAATATTAGGTTGTTTTAAACCAGATTTAAAATAATGCAAAAATACAGTATCTGTTTTTCTTTTTTGTATTCCTTTGAGTCTCCCAGAAAGCCTGGATAATTTGTTATATTGAATCTTCCAAGATACTATCCCAAGTGCAAGTGCCTAAGAGGACAAAGAGCAGAGATGCTAAACGTTTCAGCAGAGTGCTTCACTGGACTGCAAGTTCTGAGCAGTAAATAGTGAAAGCTGGGGGTAGGTTGAGTTTCCTTCTGGAAATGCCCAACTGAACTATAAAATAGCTGAAATTGTGATGCCTGCTTATCAAACAATGTGACCTAAAGCTAATCTTGATGAGAGAAAACCTGTTTTTTACGTATTATCAGAAAGTCTAATATTTAAAAATCCTACTGTGAAGTTCTTCAAATTATTAGCAACTTTAATTTAAATTATTGGTATATTTCATAGTAAGCATAATGGAAATTAGAAAACATATTTTCTAGACTTATTGTCTTGAGACTAAAATATGTATATATGTATTCACTAAATACACCAAAAAACAACACAGAATCACGACCTGTCACTTTGGAAAATGAAGGCTGGCAGTTGTTACTGTTTTCCTTTTAATTGGCCTTAAAATAATCCAAGTGAGTGATAATATTTTCAGAGACTCGTTTACCTGACAGCTTGTTGTTATCTGAAAAAAAAAAAAGTTAAAATAAAGGAGCCAAAATGAAAGTGATTAATATAAAAAAATTCTGAAAACTATTTGGAGAATTATTTGGCTTTTCTTTCTCCTCTCTTCATGCCTGTAGAGAAATAGAATGCCTTAACTAATTAACATTGATCTGGTTAAAGGAAACTTCAAGAAAAAATAAAAAGGATTTCTTTGATTAGTACAATATAATATGGTATTATCACATGGGCTGCTTATGTACTTAACTGAGTTTTTTAACAGACACACAAACCAAAATGTTATCCTTTGCTAACTTACATTTTTGAGAAACTATTGTATGATTGATAACATTATAGAGATATAAAAAGGAAACAAGGCATTATATAATAGCTCATACTTTTTGACCAGATGATCAGTGAAGGCTTTACAGAGGAGATGATTTCTGAACTAAGATCTAAATGATACAAAGGAGTAGTCCTTGAAAAGTCTTGAGTGGAGTTCATTCCAAGCAAAGGCAGTGGAGTGTAGCTTCAGAATGTTTAATATAGGAAGATATTAGGTTTTACTCTCTAGGAGGAATGTCAGGCAGTCTCTGAGAAGCTATTATTTCATACACTTCTTTTAATCAGAGTGTATGTTCATTTATATGGCCTAGATTGTTGAAAATATGATGATGCTAAAGCTCTGATCCAACAAATACTTTGATGAAGAAAATGTTATAAGCTTCCTTCTGGGGATAAAGCAATAACAAGTACAGGATTCTCAAAGAAGGACTGTGTCAGTATAATTGGAGTTTAGAAAGAAAACAGGTGTGAGAAGAGAGGAAATGATGGCAAGAAGGAGACAGCAGATCAGGCAGAGGATCAGGACTAGGTCACTAGAACTATACATAAATTTTTTTCTGAAATACAGACAATAGCCATTAAAAAGTTTCAAACAGAGAAGAAATGAATTTAAAATTTTATATTTATTCTTCTCTATGAAGAATAAGGATTAAGTAAGTGCTCAAGAGAAATGATTGGAGCTGCAACAGTCTGGGTGACCAGTGAGGGTGGTTTAAATAGGTTGAACACAATGGGGATCGAGATAGAGTAGATGGATTTGAGAGGTGTTTAGAGGTAGAATAGACAAGACTTAGGAAAGATTAGTGGTTGGAATTGGTAAAGAAAAGAGGTAGTTTTCAGGTTGTTAACTGGAAGAGGAAAATAGATATATGTATATGAGTGTGTTTCTATGTCGATTTTATATCCTGAATATATTTATTCTAACAGTTGCCATATGAAGTCAATGATTTTCTACATAAGCTTGCAAACTATGCAAACACAATTCTATTTCTTTCTTTCCAATTCAAATGCCTTTTATTCCTTTTTTTTTTTTTTTTGATTGATTGCTCTGTACTATTCTATGTTGCAATACTATGTTGAATAGGAGTGGTAAGAGTGGACACCTTTGTCTTATTCTAGATCTTAGAGGAAAAAATCATTGAGTATGATGTAAGCCATGGGCTTGTCATATATTGCCTATAATGGGTTTTATATTCAGTTTGTTGAGAGTTTTATCATAATTGGATGCTTAATTTCATCAAATGCTTTTCTGTACCTACTGAGATGATCATATGATATTTATCTTTTCCTATTTTTTATTTTATTATTTTTGTTTATATTGCGATATTATTTTCATGATATTTAATTCACAACTCAATCTCTGTGTGCATTTCACACAACACCTGCCACCAGAGTTCTAGTGCCCATCACTACCAGGATAATTCAATATAGGACATTAATTGATTTGCTTATGTTGTATTATCCTTGCATCCCAAGGTTGGATCCTGTTTGATCATGGTATATTATTTTTTAATGTGCTATTGAATTTGGTTTAATAGTATTTTGCTGAAAAATGTTCATCTATATTCATCAGGAATATTGGTGCATATTTTTCTTTTCTTGTAGTGACCTATCTGGCTCTGTATCAGGGTAATGCTGTTCTCGTTTCATAAACTTGGGACTGTTCTTTCCTGTTTTTTGAAAAAACTTGAGAAGCATTGGAATTAATTCTTTTATAAATGTTTGATAGCATTCACAAATAAAATAATATGGTCCTGAGCTTTTCTTTGTTGGTCCATTATTTCGAATTTTAAATCAAACAGTTTTTCTAGTTTATCTTTGATAAAATATAGTCACCTTTGGCACTTAGAGTACTTTAACTTTGAATTAAAGTAGTAGTAACATATATCTAAAAGTTATCTAGGTTTTCCATTTTTTAAAAAGCAAAGTTGCAGACAAAAATAAAGGCAAGTAGGCAGGTAGAAAAAGAAGGGAGGAAAAAGCACCTTTATTTTATTTTTCACTTAGTTGTTCACACTGGTTGTGTCCCCCTAGACTGAGGATTCAAACCCAGGAGTATGTGGCTTGCTCCTTGGGAGGTGATTGACCTAACTGCTACCTCACCAGGTTGCACCAGTTTTTCTTTTTACAGTCATTATACATACAATCAGATTTTTAAAGCAAATGGTGCTACAAGATTTTTATTTAGCAATAATATCTTTTAGAGAAGACGACAGATCAGTAATTAAAATGCTTATCTTCCTTTGCATGTCCTATACATTCTGTTTAATAGATTACACAAATTTTTAATTGAAACTCTTATTTTAATATATTTTTTGATTGAGGTAACTCATCAAAACAAAATTCCTCTAATTGATAGAACTTTCCCTCAGAGGTACTCCATTTGCATCCTATTGCTGTTAGGCACACCTGAGCTTAACTTAGACAAGAATTTGCACGTCACCTTGAAGGGAGAGGGTATGATTATTACCCTGTTTGTAGAGCCATAAGGAAGTTCATTCATATCATATGTAATTTTCATTCAGGATGTCGATAGAAACCAAATGAACCAAACCATTTTTTATCAGTAACTATAACTCATACATACATAGTGTATAGAGTTATTAAACAAATGAATGAGATAAATTAAACAAAAACAGACTTTTACAAAATGAACTAATGAAACAATAGATTTTTAGCCAAAGCAAAGCATCAAATCAATGGGTACTGGAAGAGATGGGGGACATGAAGTGGGCAAACGGGGTAATAGAAATTAACTGCATAATGAAAGAAAAAGGAAAATAGTGGAAAACTTACTGTATTATTTACATATGTAGTTTTACTATTACGTATACCTTAAACCTAGTTAATGTTATAATGAAATAGTAATTCAATAAAATCAATTTTTTTAAAGTCAAACATTTATAGAGTGCTTTATTCTCTTTAGAGAGAGACACTATAGGAGTTAAGTGGAAGTTTTCTGTGGTGGTTACATCAATATTTGGACTTGTAATGGAATTTTCTATGATGCTTCCAAGCACCAATGATAATTAGAAATGTATTCAATGCTCAGTTACTGTTTTCACCAAGAAAATTTCCTATGGGATGTGAAAGATTTGGTCTAGACATCATACTTTCTTCCTTCAGAGTGCTCATAATGATGGAATGTTCCCTGGTTGTGGCGAGGTAGCTCAGACAGGGGTGCTACAGAAAATCAGAGTTTGGGACCGAAATCTCACCTAGAATTTATTTGCGAGACATCATATAATTCACTTAACTACTGTGTCATTATAGGAAATTAGTTTTACTCATGTGAGAATATGTGAGTAGTTTATTACTCTTTATTATCAGAAATAAGCCATTGGCTCTCCAGAGAAATGCACTTTATTAGCCTAAGGCAGTGTTTCTCATGCATTTATTCTTTCTAAAGGCTTGGTCTTAGATTTGAATTTAAAACCTTAATTAAGGTTTATTAGCTTTTCCCTAAGAGTCAATTATACTTTAATCCTATGAAGGGGAAAACCAAGAACAAAGATTC
Source organism: Solenodon paradoxus (assembly GCA_004363575.1). Classification (NCBI taxonomy): domain Eukaryota; kingdom Metazoa; phylum Chordata; class Mammalia; order Eulipotyphla; family Solenodontidae; genus Solenodon; species Solenodon paradoxus. The sequence continues at coordinate 104,853 of RJWH01002729.1, forward strand.
ATTTCTGTAAAAGTTGTTTGTTTCTTGTTCTTTCTATTTGTATTTACAAAAGGGAAATAAAAACTCTCTTGGTTGCTAGTGTCTTTAGGGTGATAAAGAAGGGAGCTTAATATGAGTGGCAAACACCGTCTTTAAATTCCTGAGCTCATGAATGGAGTAAGGCAGTAATGATATTTCCAAAGGAATATTAAGGTCCGCAGAAAGATTATCTTGGGAGATGACTTGTTTAAATTTTATTTTCACTTATTTAATATACAATGAAGGCCAGAATCTGGATTGAAAAAGGTCTCTGTCCAGGGTCTCATCATCTCCATACAGTTATGTGATATCTACTGCCTTTGTTTCTGTACTCAAGGTTGCTTTTCTTTACATAAATATTTTATTCTATATTATATTATTAATTATAATATCACATTAATTATAATATGTTTAGCCTTCGATGTATACCTAACATTTTTAGTTAAATTATTTTTCTGCCATCATTTTAAGAAATTGCAAAGGAGAATTTGTATTTAGTGTGTGTTTTAACTCTTAAAATAACTTCGAACTTTTAAAGGATCATACTAGCTTTTGAATACAAGGCAGCATTTTCACAGCACTCCTGAACTTGGGAAAAGTAATTACAAAGCAGTATGGGGATAAAAGGTAGAGAGGAGCATCTTTTCTCTGATAGGATGAGAGTTAATCCTCAAAACCCTTATGCTATTATTTTTTTCCAGTTTAAGAAATAGTGAGTTTGAACATCAAAATAAGATATATAATGACTAATAAACTTATCAAGGGTCCTTTTTGTTTCATTTCCTTTTCCTCCTTTCTAGGTTTTTCGTCTGATTTTTCTCTTTTCTACCTTCACTTGTAATCTCATGTCTCAAATCTGATCTTGTAATTCTCAGTCCCAAAGAAATTCACACAAAATATGGAAGAATATTTTAGCTAAAGTTCAATCAAATTTTCCAATTTATCTGGGTTGTCAGAAATTTAGGCCTATGAAAGCCTTCCATAATTTAAAAGAAGTAACTAATTTCTAGCAAGCAAGTGTCTTATTTCTCTTTGAAATTTGGCAGTCATGTTTTCAGAAGTTAATGCTACACATATATGCGTATATATGTATGTATGTATATATATACACTGCAGTCGAGTTTGTAAAGTTGGCACAATTCACCCACAGTGATTCCATCCTTAAATATCTTCCATATGGTGCAACAGCAGGAGCAGTATTTGTCCAATTCAGTCTTAATATATTTATGTTGCTAATCACTCAACATTGCATCATTACAGAGTTAATTTTCTCTTAGAGAATTTGCAAATTTTATTTAATCTTTTCATGACATTTATCTTATCATACAAGGGATTTAATGATTGAGACTATTTAGGCTATAACATTTGGTATTTATGTTGTATTGAGTATATATATATACACACCTCACATAAAGACCAAAGTATACAAAATCACAGCCTATTCTGTCAATAGACATCAAAGACCTATTATGTTTTTGTAAAAATTCTGTTTTAATTCACATAATGAAGGATTTTACGTAGAATCCTTTTAGTGATCAAATAAGATTAATTAAAAATGTTACTTGATGTCCACACTAATTTAATGGTAACATAAAATATAAAGTTAGAAATATATCAAACTTTTAATGTACCATGTGAACGATCTATCTTCTCTAAGTTTTTATTAGCTTTTCCTGTCCTCTATATATAGTGACAATTAAAAATACAAACTTATGCTATTCTTTACTAATTTCACTTGTTCTCAAGTTTCAAAACAAATTTGTATCAAATTTGATCTAACAATCCAATATACTTCTGGGAAGTTAGTAGAACTTATCTGTATTCATAATGATTGATTTCCAAAAAAGATTCATTTAAGTTTTTTATCTAATTAGGTTGACCATATTTTCTTGAGACAAAAATGGGTTACTGGGATGGTTGAAATGGGATGGGGCTGTTTGCTAATGACTAAGGGGAGGAGAGGATGTGGAGCAATCTGAGCAGGAGGAGAGCAGTCAGCCCAGTGATAAGTACTCTGTATGCCAATTGAATATCTCATAGTAACTACATATGGTCTAGTGAGACTTCATACAAATGATCAGGACCAGTGCAATGAATTTTGGTATCTTAGATGAAAACCAAATTTGGTACCTCTATACGGTCCACTCTATGTGTCTTGTCTAAATCACATTCGACTTTAACAATCCCAGTGCCAGAAATACCAGTGGTTCCCAAAGTACCAGAGATAACCCCCATAGTGCTAGAACTAAACCCCATAATACTTACTTATGGGCATTCTACTTGTTTTGAAAGAACAGGTGCATAAGGGGTGGTACAGGGGGAATCCTCTTCCCATATGGTTCCTATTTTCTCACAGCGGGCAGAAATAGCAGTAGTGAATGTGGCCTGCTGCAGTCAGCACCAGGAAAGATGATCTTTAATGAGATACTAAAGGGCAATTTTTGGGTGCTTGCAACAGACTGGGCTGAGGGCAACTCAACTGTCTGTTTTGCTGTACATTAAAGATGTCCTTGGTTTACTAAAAATGGGACAAAATTTACATTTACATTAAAATAATAGGACAGTTGGGAAATATAAATATAACAGTACCACCTCATTTAAAATTATATCACTGGTCATCCTATATTTAAACCTATATAATGTCATGTTATGCAATATTCCTTCAGTAAAATTTAAAAAAATACAGATTGTATTAAAAAAACATATTTCTACCAAACTAACTGAAGAAGATATGAAGGTATCTTTTTATTTATCAGAATATCCTAGATTATACTATGCAACACCAATATTCAAGAGCTCTAAGACTTGAAGCAACAAATAGTGTTTTATTGCTCATGCTCTCCGGTTTGAGTTGGCTCGAAGTTCTTTTCTTATGTTATCATTGTCTACACTTGAGCACTGGCTGATGGATTGCCCAAATATTCCCATGATAGAAAACCAAAAGCTCAGTAATTTCTTGCATTGATTTTAAATTTCATAAGTATAGCGTATTATTTCTGCTCTCAACTCTTAGGCCCAAACTAATTAGATGACCACACTCAACTTCAAAGAATCCAAAATTTCATTTCTATCATGGGTGCTAGTGACCACAATTGACATCATTATTCATTTATGTACTTAAAATTATTGGATTCTTATCATATGACAGTCACTTTCCTGAGCATTTGGCATATTACAAGGAACAAGTCAGATATGGAATATACTCTCGTAAAGGTTATATTCTAGTATAGTAGATAATAAAAGATGAAATAATGAATACATGGATAGATAAATGATTAAATAAGAAAACTTGAATGTAAAACCATGCAAATCATTATAAAAGGTGACCTCGTAGTAAGTAATTTATTGGTTATGCTAGACTGATGAGCAGAGAAAATCTCTCTGTGGAAGTAACATTTAAATAAGACCCAAACAGCCATTAAGAATTAATTACATGAAGACTGGAAATACATAGAGGGTCCAGCAGTGCAAAGATTCCATGACAGAAATGCATATGCTGTATTTGAGAAGAAAGAAGTCAAGTATGGAAGACATGATGGTTGAGGTGAAGAGTGTTATGGAGCAAATAATAGAGGTTTTTCAGGGAATAGTTTTGCATTTTTTTCTGTTTGATGAGAAGCAGAAGGATAAAACACTTGAATAATAGAGGCTGGTTTACAGTTTTAAAGATTATACTAGATGTTGCCTAGAAATGGAATGTAGAGGGTAAAGAGAGGAAGTGGAAACAGATATGATTGAAATGTTTTCAGGAAATTCTTGCTAATGGATTTAACAGGGGTATACAGAAATAAAGATGAAACAAGAATAGCTTCTCAACATTTTGCTTAAACACAAATTAGACAGTAAAATATTATTAAGATGGGGAAAATTGGGAAAAGAAGTAGGTGAAAATGACTGGGATAGAAAAAAAGAGTTCTTCCATGATAACGTTAATTTTTAGATGCCTTTTGGATATCCACATAAGGTTATTAAAAAAACTGGCTATATAAAAATGTGTTTGAAGATGAGGATAGATTTAGAGGTAAAGATGTGAAACAATTATTTATAATCAGATGATATCCATAGTACTGGAAGAAGTAATTCATTTACAGTGTATATATAGGGCAGAAAAAAGTTACCCAGCAGTGAATCTCAGATCATCCAAAATTCATTCATCTAAGGAAGAGGAACATGCAAAAAGAGAATGATATAGAGTGACTAGTGAATGCAAAAATACTCCCTCATTGAATTTAGGAGGAGAAAGTGGTTCAGAAAGCAATCGTTGAATTACTTGTCTTTGAGAAGTCAAATAAAATAAGAACAGAGAAGTGTCCATTGGGCTTGACAATCTGGAGGTCACTGTTGACCTTATTAAGAACACTGGAATGGTATAAGGAGAAACCTAAGATAGAGAGGGAAAGGAGAAAACATAGTATGGATAAAGAAAACCTTTTGAACCAAGATTTTGAGAAAAAGATGCCTGGGGTCCAGAATATAAGTGGATTTCAGTAAAAACAATCTATCCATAATTACAAGGAGGAAAATAGCCATATAAATGGAGACTTATTAGTATATTAGTGCTTCTTTAAAATATTTAAGTATGAGGAAAGATCAGATGAATATGAAGGAAGAGAAGGGATATGGGTGACTTTAAATGAAGGCAGTATGTGAAATAGTCAATTTGGAGAGTGGTAAAGCAAAATGAAAAATATGGAAATATTTTTATATTATGTGAAGAGGCCATTTGATATTTGTCACTCATGCATTCAGAGTGAGATTGGTTAGTTAGACTGGGTTTAAATTATTCTCAGGTAAATCTCAATTGTTTGGGCACAAGCAGGGAAAGATACGTAAAGTTAACTAGAGTTGGGGCTTTGCCAAGAAAGATGGAGGAAGAGATGCAAGAAAGAAATAATTTCTTATAGGACAATAATTAAAGTCACAAAAAATGAACTTTAAATTTGATGTGCCAGAGGAGTGAGGCTATGACAAGTTAGAAGGTAGCACTTATTGGTGAAAAAGTGGAATGGTACTGGATTAAAAAAATCTTACACATTGGGGTAGACAGGCATATAAATAATTAGCTATAAAACAATGTGATGTATCTTATCTTCAGGTAAGTTAGAGTCCTATGGGGATAATTAATTCTGCCTAGGGGCAGGGGTTGGGAATATATCTAACACACTCACTTCTCTCTAAGAATTATACCAAATCTTTAGAGCAAAGGTGGTGCTTTTACTACCTAGGCTGTAAATAACCTTCAGAATTTGGAGAGCCAGTCAGACTGTGTTGAGAGCATAAGTATATTTTTTTCTATAACTCTGCTTTATTCCAGAAATGGATATCATTTAGGAATTTATTATTGCTATCTAGGCACATGGAGAAGCACTAAAACTTACCAGGCTCTCAAGTGGCTCTGGAAATGAAGAAATGATATCCTGTGCACACTAGTTCTAGAGGATAAAGAGAGGGATACATTAAAGATGCAATTTGTAAGACTGAAAAAAGTAGCAAACATTATTGTCGATGAAAAGGACTTGCTGGGGAGTAAAATAATTAACATTGAAAAGAGACATTTGAGGTGATAATAAAGCATGGTTAGGGAATCAGGTGCAAATATTAAGCTGCTATTCTAGAACTTTAAATCAGTGATGACTGAGATCCAGCTGGCTACTATATTGTGCAAGATGTTCTCCAAGAACCTGTGATGGTATCTTGTTTCAACAATTTTAGTATTTCCCATAATTTGTTCCAATCTGGATGTCAAATTTCTTCCCTTACTACTTCCCAAGTCAGCCCAGATACCTAACCAACCTTTACATTGCCTCTAGCTACCCTCTACATTTGTTTGTTTTGTTTGCTTTAATCTAGAATACTTTTATGTATTTCCTTGACTTATTCACAAATCTTAATTTTCTTAAAATCTACTTTTCTATGAAACTCTACTATGGACTCAAATTATAGACATAGATTAGTCATGTTATTTTTGCATTTAGTTGTATTAGTTCTTAATTTTCCCTTGTGGTTACTTTCATCTTCCCAAATGGATTTACTGATAGTAGTGGTATAACTGGAAAAGCATTAGATATTAGATTCTCAGGTTATGACTTCAAATCACATTCATTCTACTTAGCTTTATAATGTAGTGCCAGGCATTTTGCTAAATTTCCTCATCTATAAGATAAAGATTGTAATCCTTAACCTGTAAATTTATTGTGGATATTATGTGAAATGATGTAATATTAGAGTTTATCATTGTAAAATCAACCATCTACTCTAGTTGTTAGGGGGTTAATTTTATGTCAATTTTGTTAGACCATATTTGTTCAAACATCAGTCTAGATTTTTTTTTTATGAAGGTATTATTTGGTAGGCGAGTAACATTCAAATCACTTGACTTTGAGCAAAGTGACTCTCCAAAATGTGGAAGGGCTTTCTCCAAATTAGTTGAAGGTCTTAATAGAAAAAGAATGTCTTCCCTGGAAAAGGAGGGAATTCTTCTAGAAAAAGGCCTTTGAACTGGACCTGGAACTCTTTCCTGGGTCTCTATCTTGTTAGCCTACCCCATAGATTTTGGCCTTGTCAAACAAACTTCCACAATCACATGAGCCAATTCCTTAAAACATATATTTCTATATATCTATACTTACATATCTATCCTTTTAGATATGTTTCTCTGGAGAATGCTAACACACTATTATACCCAGAAAGAGATTTATTACAGAGCATTAAGTAGACTAGAGACACTTTAGAAAGGCAAGGGAACTAATTTTTATATGCTATATAGCCAGGAATAATGAAACCAGAAAAAACTCTCAGCTATACACCCACATCCCTGTCAGGGAATCTGAACCTATTGTTTTTAGTTTCTCATCTTTATTGTACAGAAAGACATACACATATGGGACAACAGTACTCAAGTGAACTGATCCATAGTATCTGCAGCACATGGCATGTGTGAGAGTAACCAGCATTGTATTTAACAGTGGTAGACGTCCATATGTGAATATAGAATTGCAAATTTCTTGAGAATATAGATCATGTGTTATTTTCCTTTGTGTCCCTCTAAAGTCTCAGACTTCCGATGTTCAGATTACACATTCTCAGTAATCCACCTTCATTTTGTCCCATGTTCTTTCCTCTTTCAACATTCTGTTGTCAACACTTTAAAATGTGATTTTTCCTAGGATCAATTTCCTATTTATTCCTAAATGATTATTTAGCCACAATTTAAGTAGTTTATCTCATTATTGTTTATGACTATGTCTGCAGCAAATGTTAGATTTTTATACATATTTATTTATTTTGCTTTGAGTCAATTGATTTAAAATATGGGATAGACTGATAGAGTAATTTTCATAGGACTCTGTATCAAGAGACGCTAGTTGCTAACAGACAATTAGACAAGTATCCATGGGATGAAATATGTATTTTGATGGCAAAAAAAGTTAATCAAATGTCAGGAAATAGTAGCAATTCTGTTTTAAAATTCTCATTCAGTTAAAAAAATCTTCATTACTTTTCATGAAAAATGGAATTTATTGTGTTAACTCATTTTCCCTTCTATTGAACTGATGAAAATGTTAGGACTGGACAACAAAGATGTTAAGAGAGGCATGAAAACAGCTCACAGTTTACATGTTGGGGTCCACTACTACATGCCAGACACTGAGCCAATTATTTTAAATGAAATTTATGTAATTCTAACCATAACTCTGTGAAGTAGGTACTAACTTCCTACTTTATAAATGTGTAAAATGAAGCACTTGTATCTTATGAAAATATCTAAGGACATTTAAGGGGAAGGTCAGGATTCAAACCTGGATATCAGGATCTAGAGTTGGATCTCCTAACCTCTACATTCTAGTCTTTATTTGTAACTGAACAGTTTTATGATTAAAGGATATTTATTTTCTGTTTCCATGTGTGTCTTTGCTTTGACAGCAAATGAAATATGAACTAATGTAATGTAACTTACAAATATTCTTATTCACTATTCATATAAGACAGTTGCTCATCAGATTGCCTGATTTGCATTTTTTGCCATTCATCTAGATTTATGTTAACTTTTTCTTTTTAAATTCAAATAGGAACATAATATATGTGGTCTAGAAAAGAAGTGCTACCTGACTCCACCAGGCCTTAAACATGAGAAACGAGAATAAAATCCTGGAAACAGCACAAAGGGCCAGGAGAGGAGTGAGTATATAGTATATCTGGAAATACTATTGTGAAAATCAAGTGAAATAAAGGCGGAATACAGAGAAGTAGATCACTGAAATATATTCATATATAACATCAGTGTGCTTCTAGCAGATAACTGGACATTTTCTTTCTGTGTGAAGAGCCTCATTTAAAAACCAGTTGGTTGGGACTGTTAATTTATTTCTTGACTTTTATCAGACTTAAAGTAGTATTTTTAAGGAGAAAAAGTTCATTAAGTCTAAACTTTCACAAGTATTAAATTCATATCAGATACCCAGGCTGTGCTAGATATTATGAAAACTATAAAAAAATATTTAAAGTCTCAAAAAGGATTATAAACTGAAAAAAAATATACACCACAAAAATACATTGCTTTCTTTTTCTCTCAAAGGGGCTTGTGTTTTCTGTTCCAACAATATTGAATTTCATAATTAAAGCTTGTATGACTAAACTTGAAAATACACATTCTTTGAATTTTTCTCATTATTTGTCCTATGAGATTAATTATCTGTCATTTTTAAAGAAGTTTACCTTCTTTGACAGACCTAACAGAAATAGCTTAACAACAAGGAAAGCAAAACTTTCCCAACAGCGTTGCCAAATCTCCATCTGTAAATTCTATGGTTGTTTGAATTAGGTGACTATTCTTTATATTTTCTGAAAAGAAGTGAATGAGGAAGAACTACAATTCAAAAACTAAGAATCCACTGCTTTTAATATTTCATGTAACTTGGAAATTGATGTTCTGGAACTACATTATGTAGAGAGAGACTTCAATGCGTTATATGAAAGGAAACAGAATTAATCTTCAGAGTGCAGATCTCACCATTTAGTTGACTTGCTGGAATGGCCTAGAAAATATGCAGGTATGCTGAATGATGTACTGGGTGTTTGCCAATCCTCCATGCTGAATTTTCTTGCCTCAGAGGAAAAAAAAAGGCTTTTGTGTATAGGATTTTATTCTTTTTATAGTCCATAACCCTGTTTTATCTGCTATCTATGTTTCAGGAGGAAGTGTGTCTGCTAATTTCAGAATGTGTACAGTGATAGCTTTGTGAGGGAGATGGTACAAAGAAAGAGTAATTGATGTGGAATTTTACTTTAAAAAATGGAATATTTTGAAGTTCATCTAGGAAGATTTCTCATGTCTAGTGTTATAATATCGAAATCCTGCACAGTTCTTTCAAATATATATACATATATATGTATGTATGTATGTGTGTATATATATATATACATATATATATATATATTTAGTTCTCTCCTACAGGAAGGAATTGATTTGTCCTGTTTTCATTATGGGATAAGTCGAAACTCAGGTAAAGTAGTCAGTTAAATTACCCAAAGTTAAACGGAATATGTCCAAATATTTTGGAACTTCTGGCTGACAGCTATCTAACTGCATGCCTACTTGTATATCATGATATAATGATAACAGGAGTTAGGTGTGTCATAAAGTAGCACACATTTCATCCCTTAAAATTGCCATGTGGATTAAATGAGATAAGGCAGGAAAATGACCAATGGCCCAGGTCATCAAATGGGCACTGAGTGCCCTTACCGATTATACACAGAAGTAAGGTCCTGACTGTCCTTTATCTGGGTCATTGCATAGACTTGCATTTGTAGTGAATAACAGAAAGAGGAGGAGTAAAGTATCCTTTCAGGACAAAAAGAAGGCTTTCTTATTGTTTGTTCTAAAATGCGAGGTTCCCCTCAAGTGTTTCTCAGCTGCAGTGCAAACCCAGCCTGTATGCACCACATGAATCTGGGCTCTGCCTCCCTCTATTTAATTGAAGATAATGGAAGCAAAGGGAATATACCAATGCTCATGTTTCCTTGCTGTGTTGTAATAAATCCTTTTGTCTCTGATGTAGGAATCTTGTATCTTCTGCCATTATCCTTAAAGCAGGTTAACTTTACTAGCTTGCATGAGGTAAAACTATCCCAGACTCAAAAGCTTTTGGTGACAAGGACAGGATACTGAAATACACATGGTCTTCCAGTAGAGAAAGGATAAGCCCCCCAAACTGGGCATATCAGGATATGAAGCACTCCCTGGAACCCAGGAATGATTGTTCTTGCCCAAGTCATGATCAAGGATGAAGATCCGAGTGAGGTTCTCTACTTGTCCTATCTACTAATGAGGCAGGTAGATTAAGGTCGAAACAGCTGCCCAAAGACACCTTGTTTATTGCTCATGCCCCTCTAAACAAGAGGAAGAAAGGATGTTTCATGACAATGAGACAAAAAGCACCCCCACCCGTGTACACACACACACACACACACACACACACACACACACAGCTGAAAGGCCAGGTGGCTGTGTTTGTGGATATGAGGAATCTACAGAGCTGGAAGAATGGTGTCAGCTCTCCGTCTTTATGTTAGTGTCTTGATCTCTGATAAAGAACTCTGGGCACCAAGTATTGAGATTTGTTTCATCAACATGCAGAAGAGTTGCGGTTTGACATATGAATTGAATGCAGCACTCTTTCTAGTCCGGCAGCACCACTGTACTGTATGCCTGGTGGATCCCTACCTGACTGGTAATCAGGACAGAGTCCTGGGTTTGGAGCCCCAGGAGCCTAGGGTCATGGTGTGTGGCTCCTTAGTGGGGTGAGCAGGAGCAAAAAACAGATGCCTAGGCACAAGCACTTCTGTACTGAGAGATGTGCATGAAGGTAAACAGCACTGCGCTGGAACCTCCACTCTGCATGAAGGGTGGGCAAAAACCTTCCTGCAAGCTCGCTCTCTGTAGCTTCCTTTGCCTTCCTGTGCCTGACTGTGCTCCATGTCAGGGGATCACATGGTCTCTGGGTAGCTGTCGCTTTTGCCCTTCATCCCTGCACAGTTAACTTATTGATCTGTGCTCCCCTAGGAGAAAATGGTGCTTGAATGAATCTTAGAGGATTTTGATGCGGCTTATAGTCACCAAGGGAGGTTAGAGTTACATTGTGAGTAGGGTCCACTGGTCTAACTCAGTGGGAGTTTTTTGTGACTCCCACATCTAAATGTATAAATGCTGGGATCATGTGTTGGACCCCTGTATTTCCCCATCTTAGAAGTGTCAGAGGGGATTCTTTCACTAAAGAACTGTAGACATGCACTTTCTCATCCAGTGTGTTTTCATTGAAATAATTAAAAATCCCAGGAGCAGAAAGGATATCACATTTTTAAAGACACGAAGGGTGCAGGAGTATGCAGAAAGGTCATTTTCCAGGAAAATAGTGCCACCTGCCTGATAAGTCACCAAGTACATGCCTTTTGAAATACAGCTTTTGGCCTCCTGCTACTAAGCTCTTATTGTACTGAATACCTTACTCATGGAGACCTTGCGACTTCCAGCTTGATGTCTCTATTTCCAGGTGAGTCAGTCGGAACTTTATGACTAACAAGGTGGGTATGACCTGATATGTCTCATTACTCAAGTGGAAATGGCATATTCATTTACTGCTCTTAGCCTGGATTGAGTTTCACAAGAAAAAATACTTTTCTCCTTTTGGAGAAAATTATACCTCACTCCACTGCTTTATATAAAGCAGTAGGAACAGTGGGAGCTCTGAGTTCACAGTGGTTTCCCTAAATAACAGGGCCTGGAGCAATTGAAAGTTCAACTCAACTGACATTTCATGGTTTTCACTGGGCTGATATCACTATTCAGTCTCAAGTTCAGCTATGCAAGGAAGCAACAGTCAATCCTCTTGGTAGGCAAATTCAAGGAGGAACAAAGAGTCCTGGTTAGTCCTCCCCATGATAAAACTTGTTAGTTTTATGGACTCCTGGGTTGTTTTCGTTGTCTTAGCATGTAGTGTCTCACTTGGAAGACCTCAGACTGACAGATTAAAGATAATCCTTTTTAGGGCCATGGTGATGGCCCATTTTATGATGAAACCAAATTGAATCAAGTTGCTGATTAACCATACACCATGCAGGTCATTGCCTTTTCTACCTGAATTCATCATCACACCAGACAAGGCAACACAGATACCATGATAGTCTGAATATCGAGTAAAGGATTCTATATTTCAAATGCAGAAGTTTTAACTGTTGACTTGTGATTCCTACCAAGGTTGACCCATTTGTCTTGCAGAGAAGGAAGCCAGAATGCTTGGTTCACTGACCCTATCTTTTTCTGATAAAGACAATAACCTTTGGAGCCTTCTTGGGGCTTCTGCTGATATCTTACCACATGAAAATTTTCTAGGTTACCGAATTACTATTCTAGTCTGATTAGACAACTCTGACCGCATTACTATAGGCCTTGAATTTGAACTGCGTCATGTTTTCACTTTTCTAATTCTTCTAGAGTTCAAACAGCATACCAGTTGTCACAAAGGCTAGTTTTGGACAGATGATTAAGCTATTTGATGGACATTCCAATTTCTCTATGTTCGACATCTAGCACTGTTGACCACAAGAATGTCTTCCTTAAAAATCAATTCAAAAATATTTCTGGCTTCCCCCTCTCTTATGTTCTCTGGTTAGCACACTTGAGTAAGACAATTTGGCCACTGAGTACCACTGTTCTCAGGAAAGTGTACAGGCATTTTTATTTTATTTTATTTTACTTACGTTAGGGGTCTGATGAGAAGGAATAAAGAAGGGGTTATATATATCAATTTTGAAAATTATGAATTCCTCTTAACCATTTCTAGATGTAAGTTCTCTTTCTTTAACTGCAAATGAACCCACTGTGTGTGCAAACCCACCTCTGCCTCTCTGTGTCACCTGTATAGGAGCTTGTCCAACACAGGGTATAGTACCTCATGCTGATGTTCAGACAGCTTGCTGTGCTGTGTGTAATAAAATCCGTGTCTGAATCAGAAGTCATGGATCTTCTGCCAGGATCCACGAAACAGAAGTTATAACTGTTGACTTGTGATTCCTACCAAGGTTGACCCATTTGTCTTGCAGAGAAGGAAGCCAGAATGCTTGGTTCACTGACCCTATTTTTTTCTGATAAAGGCAATAACCTTTGGTTAAATTATTTATTATTTATTAGCTTATAAAGAGAACCTCAAGTCCCACACATAATATTTACTGATGGATTACCACTTTCTATTCTTAGACCACTCTTCTAAAATCTATGTGGTTGAAATCATCTATGAAGGTCAGATCTTAACATCTCTTTTCATAAATGTAATAATTATGATAGTGAAATACTAAAGATGGAGAAACTGTCCTATTGTTATTTATTAAAAGTTAGTGGGAAAGATTCCAGCTAGTTAGTAGGCTCACAGGGAGAAAATTATGATGACTCAGAAATACCTGAGATTACAAAAATAATCTATTTTTTGTTTTCTTTAAAGTTTTAAATATATTTTTAAGTTTTATTGAAGAAACATTGTATCACAATATTATATAGTCATATGTATAGTCATATATCATAATATATATTACAGCTATTAAGGTGTGAATTATCACATCTGGGACTTTAACTTGGCATATGTTTTAAAGGAATTCTGCTTTTCAAAAGGAATTGTTCTTGTTACAGTTAAGATCAAGCAGTTACATGTGTGCCTTTGAAAAAAAATAAACACCAGACAACTTAAGGCCTTGAAAAATGTCTGAAGTGTTTCCTCATTGCAGCTAAGGCTGTGTGGTCTCTCTCTCTCCTGCTGTTCACCACCCACTGGTCAATCAATTACAGTCAATCAGTAGAGTTTCAGCAGTAACCAACAGGAGAGATGACAAGCAGTTTAAACCACCAACCCATGAGCTGCTGTGGAAGGTACAGTTCTGAAGAAATACATATTCTATTCCTCTCTGGGTTCTGAGATTTATTGTCTTCATCAAAAACCATTGCATGAGAGAAATCATTTCTTTTTTGAGAGAGAGACAGATTAGAGAGAGACAGATTCTGTTTTTATCATTTTTAAATATACATTAGATTAAAAAATAATTTATTCAGCTCTATCTCCAAAATTTCTTGGGTATCTCTAAATCAAGTGATGATAAAAGGCTTGCTTTGTTCCGCTGGAGAATTGCAATCCTTTGCTCCAGTCTGGGATGGTCTTTTTTTCTCGATTTTCTCTAGCTCTCCCTGATATTAGTAAACTCTGATATTAAGTTTGGCAGCCCATATGTGAGGTACAAAATAGAAAAGGGGACTTTGAAGCTCTGAATCACTAATCACACTGACCTGATAATGAATGAGAGTTTATACTTCCAGATACACACTCTATAGATTGTATAACACATACATATTGCTGAAAGGAAGACAACAGGCCCAAATGGAGTTGTTTATATGAAGTCACCAAACTGAGACCTAACAATACAGTTTCAGGTCTCCAGAATAGAATCTTAAACCAGTTAATCGAAAATTGCCTTATCACCACTGGTTAGGTCATCTGCCTGATAGAGCATGGCCAACCCCTAAAGGAAAGTAACATTGCAATATCCAGCTTACCTCTTGGCCTAGCATAACTTTCTTGTTCCTGTTCCCTTTTACCTATAAAAGCCTTTCATTTTGTGCAGCACCTTGGAGCTGCTTTATATTTGCTAGACTGGATGCCACCAATTCGATAATCATTGAATACAATCAACAAGATTGTTAAAATTTGCTTAAACTTGTTTTTATTCAGTATACATTATATATTATACATATGCAATTATACACACACTTTCTTTTACTTTCATATCGTTAGATGGGATCTTGTATCCAAATATTAAATTTTTATAATTTTTATTATATATCTGTTTCAATTTTCTAAGGTCTATATTTCAAAGGTCACTACATTAATTTCCTAGTTTATTTCTTTAGTTTAGACAATACTTATTAATTAAAACAATTTCATGCTTTATGGGAAAAAATAAAGGGATAATATAATTATTGGGATCTAGGTAGTTGTAAATAGGAAAGCAAAATACTAAATACTATGCACCATCAATGTCAGATGCATAAATACTAAAACAAAGATACTAACAAACAAAACTTAAGGTTAAGAAGAGTAAGAGGTCATTTCTGACTTTGGAATGTAGGAAGGACATGAAGAATATACAATGGAAACTGGGGGCAGACTTTTGGTGAAGAGGCTAGAATCCTTTGAATCATTGCGTGGTTGATTTATCTATTTGAATAACATTTCCCACAACTTGTGTTTTAATCGTCTTCCTGGAAATGTGCCAGATAGACGTAAGTTGTTGATATCTCAAAGCCTATCACGTTTCCAAAGAATTCACACACTCTAGTTCAGGATTTTCAAATTGTTTGATGATGCCCATAGAAACAAATGCAATTTATATCATAATGCAGTACACATACACACACACACACACACACACACACACACACTCTCTCTCTCTCTCTCTCTCTCTCTCTCTCTCTCTCTCTCTCTATCTCAACTAAAGGAAATGCTGATAAAACAATAGCAATATGACTCATTATATATATATATATTTTTTTTTTTTCTGTGAAATGAACAGATTCTAAGTGTGCAACTTAATGAATTTATGCATGGGGTGCATAATACCACTTCTGGTATAACAGCTTTGATCAGAACATAGAACATTTCTCAACCTCAAGATATCTAATTCATGTCCCCTCACAAAAGACTCTCTAAGGAGATAAATGCTTTCTGGAGCTTTATCAATATAGAGTAGTTTGGCCCATTTCTTTTTCCTTCTTTTTTTTTTTTTTAAAGAAAGATGCAGGTAGGAATGAAGTGAGCAGGTAGACAGGCAGGAAGAGAGCAAGCAGAATTTTGTTTTTATTTAGTTGTTCACACTGGTGTTCCCTCCCCCTACCCTGGAGTAGAACCTTGGGGGTATGCAGCCTGTGTTCCCTTGAAGGCAACTGAACTAACCACTACTCCACCACAGCATGCCACTTGGCCCATTTTTGAAGTTCATGTGATCAGAGTATCTAATTTCTTTCAATCAGTGTTGTGTCACAAACTTGTATGCTGTGCTGGCTACTCACTTTAAAAAAAAATTAATATAAACAAGCAATATATTTTTATTGAGGTATAAGTCACATACTATTCAACATGTTAAAGTGTACAATTTAAAGGAGGCCTGTGATTTTGGGGTGTGCAACTTGCTTCTTGTGCAGACACAAGTTCAGCACTGGACAGATGTTCTCTTGTGCATGTGAGTTCTAGATTCCTGTATTGGAACTTTGCAAAGCACCCAATGCATTTCATTTCCCTGTTTTTCCTTTCAAGCTGTGTCTTAGTCCATTGCTTGCCCCCATCATTATTTACTGCCTCATACAGCTATGATGTTCAACAACTGCCTCTGATCGTTTTTGACATGTGCACCCAGTAAAAGGCTGTTTTCAGTAGATAAATTCCAAGAAAATGAGCAAAGAGTCAGACTTGTGAGTGGATTCTTCCAAGGAAACACCAAACAGATCAAATAATGACAATTTTCTGGGAATTTGGTTTGAAAGAGTTCCATATTCATTGGGTCTCCTCTAGTTGTTACCAGTTTGCTAGATTTACTGTGATTATAACTATTGGTTTGCAAGTCTACTGCAGGATTTGACTTTTTAGGAAAGGAACATGACAAGGTAAAAATGCCCCTGGAGATTCAGCTAGTTCCTGGGTTTGCTAAAAGCCTTAGCAAAAACCTTGCTAAAAGTTCAATTTGTAGAGTTTTTAAAAAATTTATTCTGAAAGTGTTGCCATTTTTAAAAATTGCTGTTTGGAGGAGATAACTTTGGGAGATGTTACTTTATTTATATTCTCTGACATCACCTCTACACTGATTAATTTTACATTACTATTTTGTATAATATTTTTAGTCTCATTGAAACAACAGCTACCACCCACTACACTGTTTCATGGTCTACTCATGGGTTGCATTTCACAAATTTAAAAATCAGAAGGGCATTTATGAGGACGTGTACATAGAGTACAAAAATGAATGCAATACAGGAATGAATGTACTAGTGTAGAGAGAAACATAGCATGAGTGTATGGGGATATTACAGGATAGCTTAAGCTCTCAGCTGGAATATTGACTTCTATTAATATGAAGGTATAAGCAAAGTAATTTGATTCACATTATCTACATGAGCTGCTCGTCTCTAATTTTGCATATAGCTTTGTCATGACTAAATTTCACCAGTCTCGCCATTTACATGTTGCAGTTACATACCCCAGGACATGAAAATATGATTGTATTTAGAGAAAGGACCTTTAAGAAGATAATTCAGCTAAGATGAGGTCTTATGGGTATGCTGTAATCCATGACTAGTGTGTTGTTAAGAGGAGATTTGGATACAGATAGTGCACACAAAGGGGAAAGATCTAGTGAAGACAGAGAGAAGATGGCCATCTGCTGGCCAAGGAGAGAGGTCTCAGAAGAAATCAAATCTAATAACACATTGATCTAGGACTTCCAGCCTCCAGAAATGAAAGCCAAGTTCTTTTGTTTAAGGCCACCAAGTCTGTGGTATCCTGTTATTACAATCCTAACACACTGATGCAGCTACTGTGTGTGTGTGTGTGTGTGTATGTATAATTCCTGAATCTTTTTTTCTTTTTCATTATTTTCCCCATTTAATCAAAATAACAGTCTTCAATTAAGCATCATATATAATAAACATGAAGCCCTCTTGATTCTACACCCCCCAAATCCTATCTTGGCACCTATTTTGGAGATAATTACTTCCGTTTCAAATGACTCTTATCTAGCCTCTGGAGTTTTCTTATGGGATTTTGAGTATTTTTCAAATCTTGACTAAAATGTTAAGATCACAAGATCAGCTGAGATACATTTGTCCTTCCAGCTCCTTTCTCCACTATCCTGTGAGACAGAGGGTCCACTCTATTTTTCGCTTTTGTTTTTGTTTTTATGGGTTAGGCTAAACATTTTCCTTTGGAAGCAGATAGTTGTAGAAGTTACGACCCTGTTTCTTGGCTTGATCAGTACTCTGGAGTTGCTGAACCTGATTGCCTCCAATTCTAAGCTGAGTTGGACTAACAAGGAAGGGATCATTTCCTTGGTCTGATCTGCTTAGGTGGTTTTAACCCTATTTGAGTTAGCAGCACTTCTCTCTTGGACCCAAACCACTCACTCCATTGAGGAGAGATCAGTGAGTGGAACTTACCCACTTTTTGACTTTGAATTGCAACTTGCAAGTTATTCCAACTGAGTTCAGTATGAATGTTCAATACCTTCAAGGTTTTAAGGCCTGTAAATTTCAACCATAGCATAAAGTACCATATTTCTGCACAATCTTTACATCAGCCAAATATCAATGTGGAAATTCTGTTAAGCAACATTTCAAAGAGAGATAGTTTTAAACAGTATTTTTATCTTTTAGAATGATTTTCAGCTTTTTGTCTAGATTATTTTGGTGGGAAGGACAAAGTGTTTTTCCTGTTGCATCAAGCTGATTTTTTTCTTCTTCATGTTATCTTGATTTATGGGATATTTTTTCTTCCTTAATAGCTCAAACAATTTATGTGCAGTGGATATAAAAATTGGCAGTGTTTAAAGGCCATGATTTTTACATTTCCAAATAATCTGGAAATGAACTACACAAGAAATTGGAAATAAGCATGTCAGTAAACTATTAAGCTTTTATTAAACATGTGAAAACTTTATGGACTTATTTATAACTTTGTACTGAGCACGTGTGAACTGCTGGTCTGAGAACTGACTGCTGTCAATTTACTGTTGTGGTTGGCCCTGATTCTATCTACAAAAGAGATTAAGTGCCTTATTTTGAAATATCTCCTATATTAAATACATTTTGATTAAAATACTTTAGGATATAATATGAATAAATCAGTAATAAATATATCCTTTATAATACAACACCTGGGATTTAGAGGTGGCAGATCTTTTTTTTTTTTTTTTTAAATCACTACAGAAACAATTGCATGTAATATAGATGAAGTGGTGTTTCAAATAGTTTCATCCTGATACTGAAAAAAAAGTATTTTTAATGAGTTATTAACACTTGAAAAATAAAAAGGATACTATGGAAACTGTTATAAACAGGAGAGGTTCTAAACATACCTCATATTAATTTGTTATTCTGTTTCACTTTTATCAGCAATGCCCAGAAGATGCTGCTCCATTATTAATCCCATAGGCAACAAGGGATTCTTGATAGCTGTTTCCATCACATGTAAACCATTTTAGGAATAGAGGGAAGATGCTGCCATCTGTGAAGTTTCAGGGGTTGAACATCAAATTCTAAAGATTCATGGGCATCTGCTTCATGTTCACAAGCAGTGAACTGAGTGGTAATCTGCGCCTTACTCCTCTCTGAGCTGTGAAGAGCTCAGCAGAGTTTTAACAGCAATGGCAAACCTACCTAATACCCTGGATATAATCTCAATCTATTTTGAACACTTGTGCCCTTGGAAGAAATAAGACACATGAAAACCCAAATTTAGAAAATAAAATATTTTGCAAATGAATGCTTAATTCTTCAAATTATGTAATAATACTTTTTTTTTTTTGAAATGAAGAACTTAAGTGAATTGTTAAGGTACAACTTGATTCTGTTTGAGTCCGTTCATAGGATACTATATATTGAGGAGGATTTCAAAGAAGTGGCAGGCAGGGTAGAGGAATTTTCACTCTACTGTAGGGGTAAGACCTGTAAATTTAGCAACCAGCAGAGTTAAGATTAAATGGAATAGACTAGTAAATTCAATATAATTCAGGATGGCTCAGAATTTATATATCTGATTGATGTGCCAGATCAAGTGATTTTGGGATCTCTTAAAAGTTTTATAAGCTACTAATAATGAATATAAATAATGCAGATATTAAGAAAAGGAAAGAGAAGAAGTGATTAATTAAAAAAAGTGTTTGCGATGCACCCTTATGGCTCAGGTGGCAGAGGGGCTGGCATGTGGACCATGTAAAATCCAAGCATCTGGCTAACCACCTGCGGTTAAAAAAAAAACAAAAAAATAAAGATGCTTCTTCCTTCTCTCCCTTATTCTCTTCTTTCCTTAAAAGTGCTTCTTCCTCCTATTATTTCCTTTCTTTGCCTCTTTAATTAAACAAACAAACATGTTTTTAAGATGAGAGAAGACTCAATTTCAGTCTTATGGAAGTGCACTATTTGGACTGGAGTCCAGAGAATATTTATTTGGAGAGAATAGCAGAAGGAACATGAAAAAATAAAAAGGATGTTGTGTGTACACATGGGGAGAGTTGAGTGTTGAGTAGATGGTGGTGGTTAAATTAAACGATAATGTATTTCCACACACTAGGGTGACTTGACTGAACAAGCTAAGGAATTTGGATCAATTTCTATTGGCAACCAGATCCCATGGCAAAATTTTAGCAGAAAAGGCAGGCTGCAAAACTGAGACATTTCAGAAAATTGTCCAGAAATGGCAAACAAAGTAAATTAAGGATTGTAGAAGCATGGAGGCAAGTAAGAGGCTATTGCATAAATGAGACACTGAGCAAGATTAAGGTTCTTGGGAATAGAGAAACAATATATAATATGCCTAAGATTTTATCAGAAACATGGAGTTGTGTTGAAGAGTTCTATTAATACAAAAATCTGATAATTCTCAAGTCCTGTTCTTCCTCAAGTCTTTCAATGGCTCACTGTTTACATGACCATTTCCTTTCTATTTCTCTATATAAGAGTTTCCAACTCAAAATGAGCAGGGTTTTAATTTAGAAAGGGAACAAATTAATGATGGCTGTAAGCCAGAAGAGAAATTTATTGAAAGGAGATTGAGTAATCTAAAGGTTTACTACATAATTTAGAACCAGGAAAGTGATCTACTGAGAGACAGAATATGGTAATTGAAACTACAACTCCTGGAGAACTAGTCTTTCTTTTTCTGAAGGGCTAAATTCCTCTCAATCTCATACTTTCCATGGACAAGCTTTTCACTCTCTTGATTTAGATGATCAAATCTAGGAACAGGACTGGTTGCAAAGAAGGCAAGTGTCCTTGTAGTTACAAGAGAGACCAAGCCAAGAGAACAATATGGGTTTCTAGACTGGCCTGGGAAGTGGATGTGATGAGCAAATGGATAACCAAGAAAAGGGGTCTTATATCTTCTCACTATACATTGTCCTTCCTTCTGCATGGAAGTTTGAAAGGATAAAGGAAATAGTTTTGGAACCTGTAGTTCATATCTGATGGACTTTGCACAGAAAGTTTACAGAAACTGCTGCTCTCCTGCTAGTCCAGGGGCAGGCATGCCTTAGCCAACAGCTTTTGTAGGAGAGCAGGTTGTACTTTGTTCTCTTTCTGATAAAGACCATTGCTATTCTGCTTTCCTTCCAGCTTTATTGGGGTATAATTGACAAACAAAAATAGTACACTTTTAAGGTGCACAATGTGATGTCTTGATAAACATATTCTTTGTGAAATGATGACCATAATCAAATTTATTAACATATCTATTACATCACTTGGCTACCATCTTTGTGTATGTGTTGAGAGTATTTAAAATCTCCTCTCCTAGTAAATTTCTAGTAAACAATATGATAATAACTATAGTTACCATGCTACATATTATATCTTCAGAACCCAAACTTATTCATCCTGTATAATTGAAACTGTGTACCTTTTGACCAATATCTTTCCCATCCTTCAACCCATGGTCACCACCATTCTAGTCTCTGCTTCTGTGACTGTCATTTTTATATTCCACATATAAATGAAATCATATATGTGTTTTTGTTATTACCCTATTTCACTTAGCATAATGTTATTCGAGTTCATTCAGGTGACCCCCGTCCCACATATATATATATATATATATATATATATATATAGTATATGCATATATGCATGTGTTTATGTGTATAATAACCTCTCACTATATATACCCTCCTGAACAATTTCACATATATTTTCTTTATCCAGCTATCCAAAGATTGAATACTTAGATTGATTCTGTATCTTAGTAATTACGTGTAATTACCATAAAATAAACACAAAACTGCAAATATTTCTTTGAGATTCTAATTTCACTTTGGATATATGCCCACAAATAGGATTCGTGGATCATACGTTAGTTCCGTCTTTAATTTTTTTAAAAAATATTCATACTGTTTTCCAAAATGGCTATACCAATTTCCATACCCACCATCAGCGCAGAAAGGTGCGATTTTCTCCACAGCCTTGCCAAGAAATATCTTGTTTTTTTGATAATAGATATTCTAACAGGTATCAGGTGACATCTCATGATGGTTGTGATGTCTGTTTATTCCCTGATAACTAGCAGTGTTGGACAATTTTTCATGTACTTGTTGGACATTTAAATGTCTTTTTTTGGGAAATGTCTATTCAGGTACTTATCCCATTTTAATTTTTATTTATTTTTAACCTTTTAATTGAATTAACATTGAATTATAACATTATATTAGACTCAACAATGTGTCATTATAAATAAAAAAATCTGTATATACTACTTTAAGATCACTATTAAAAGTCCAATTCTATACTTTTTTAAATTAAGTCTTCCCCTGAGATGATTCAGTTATTTAATCTTCTTTGTGAAGTTCCACAATACCACAAATTTTATGCTGATCATAAAGGCATTTTTCTATTTGCATTATTCTTATTTTTAAATTATGGCTTCTTTAGATTACATTCTTTTATGATTTCAGGATAATTGATTCACACCTCAGTTAATGCATATCCCCCATCACACCCATCATGAGAGTTCTAGTGCTCCTCATTACTATTATGTTTGCTCTTTCAACCCTGGGCTTTCTCTTTCCTCTCCACATCACATACTCCTCATAACTACGGTTTTCATTTTGTGAATTTTGTTGCATCATTAGTTAATTTCTTTTTTTTCTTTGTATTTTGAAACCACCTGGCACTTTTTCTTTCTGGCTTATTTTGCTTAACATAATTCCCTCAAGTTCCATCCAGGTAGTTGCAACAGGCACATTTTTAATAGTTAAGTAGAATTCCATTGAGTATACATATCAGAACTTCTTCATTCAGTCACTTGTCAATGGACATTTAGGTTGTCTCCATATCTTGACTATTGTGAGTTGTGCTGCTATGAACACAGGGGTGCAAATTATTTTTTTGCTATTATTTTGTCAATTTAAAAATTAGTGTATTTGTTATTTTGCTATTGAGTTTAGTTTTTTTAATATATATGGCATTAACCCCTTATCAAAGATATTATTTGCAAATATGTTCCATTTTGAAGGTTGCCTATTTATTCTTTTGAGTGTTTCCTTTGCTATATAGAAGCTTTTTAGGTTTATGTAATACTATATCTCTATTTTTGTTTTTTTTGCTGTGTTTTTGGGGTCAAAGCAAAAACATTCTCCAGACCAATGTCAAGAAAGTTTCATCCTATGATTTCTATTAGTTTTATAGTTGTCTTTAATCCATTTTGAGTTATTTTTTTGTGTCTACTATGAGATGTCTAAATTTATTCTCCCTCCTTCCTCTTCCTTCTGAGATATCTATTTTAGTGACTATCATCTTTGTCCACATAATTTTCAAGCTCATAGCAATATTCTTAACTGATGCTCTTCCCCATACCATGATTCATATTCAGTTAATAAACTCATGGATTTTTTTTCATTAAGACCTTTCCTATATAGACTATCCACCAGTGCTTGCCTAGATAATGGAATTGCCTCTCATCTGTATACTCTCTCTCCTTTGCTCTTCTTGGCAATCTAATCTGATTTGCAAATATGATATTATCTCTTCTCTAGATTAAATGATTCAAATGTCTTCATTTTCCTAAGATTTCATTTAAACTTCTCTGCATGGATTAGTAAGACATCTTTTCTGGCACCCCGTTTTGCCTCTCCTGTTTCATTTTTCATCTATGCTCTTTTTACTCTATGCTCTAGCCACACTGAGTCAGTAGACTTCTTTTGTATGAAGCCTTTTGTAGAAGTGATCCCTTTTTCTTAGATATCTTTTTCTCTCCCATTCCCAGGCTAATTGTTACTTATTCTTCATTATTCTTATATATTCCTCATTTTGTATTTTTTCATTATCCATTATCAGTGTGACTCCTCCAACAGCAGCCTTCTAAATATCCCCTCACCCTTCAAAAAAAAAACTAAGTCAGATGATCATTTTATATATTCTAATAATTTACAGTACCCTGGCATTAAAGCATTTATCACTGGATCATTCTTGTCTGTTGACTTGTCTGTATATTTTTTGAATGTTAATTTCTTATAGGTGAAAATCTGTAAAACAAGGATGATACCTATTTTGCATGGTGATTGTAGTGTTTAAATGCATGGTGCAGAACCTGGAATATAGCAGCAGCATACAAAATCATAGCTATTACTATTACTTTCACTGCTACTCTGATTTGCTATTCCATTCATCTGGTAATGGAGACTGCTCTGTCCCAGGGAACAGTGCAAGAAGACTTGGAAACAGAAGATAGAGTATGATGAATTGAGAAACTAACTGAAATAGTGCAAGGGTTGGCTGTGACTTCTTAAATTGCTTCTTAGACATACTTCATTACCAGTCCCTAGAATTCAGTGCAGTAGAACCCTTTTCTCCATTGGGATGCATCATTTGGGGATGTGGACTTTCCAGCCCAATCTAATATGCTCGTCTCACTCTCTTGTCAAAGCCTGTCCCCAACCTCTTTGGAAACAAATCACTTCGCATTCTCTGGATCTCTAACTCTGTCAGAGGGAATAATGGATATATGATTGAAATAGCTCATGTATAGTAACAAAGAGCAAAGCTGAGGGTAACACTACAGTCAGTAATTAAAAACAATCCTGCTCCCTTGGAAACCATCCCCTGCCTCCCATCACCCTGGCCTCTATATCTTGGCATTGTCAGATTATTGGCTGCTCTTTCTGTTGCTCACATTGGCTGGCATTGGCACACTGTGCAGCTGGCAGTCTTTGTCCCCATTACTGAGCTTCTCTTTGGAGTTGCCAAGCTTGGGTCAAAGGCTGCAAAGGGCACTTTGAAGTCCTTCCAAACATTTGGGCTTACGGTTGGAAGGTTGGCTTGTTACAATGTGCACTTAGACCAATGTTTTTCCATGACCTGATGTATGCTAGTTGATTTATAATTTTATTTCAGAATATATTCAGATAAAAAGAAAGCATTTTTGATCTGCCAGAGCAAGGATCCTAACTTTACATATGGTCCTCTGTCACACATTTATGTATACCCTGCAAAGAATAAAGTGGATATATAGAAAATATATATAATTTTAGCTAGGCATGCTTCCTAAAACATTCAAGCAGAGATGATTAAAACAAAACAGCATAGTATCCTGTTGTACATAGAGTTTCTTATTTCAGGCTGGTTTACAAATGTTGTTTTAATGTTGTTTTTCCACAGAATCTTAGTTGTCTGGAAAATAAGCCACAAGTTTTCTTTACAAATAACACAATTTTCCTGGTTCTTCACTGCTGGCTTAAGTCCAAATACAAACCCTTTAGGATTGACAAGGGAAGAAAGATCTCTTCATGGTATTGCTCTGACAATTTATCTCAGACAGAAAGTTTAACTGGTAATTGCTATAGCATTCACTTAACTCCTTCTCTTTCATCCATTTTCTCTTTAGGTTAGGAAACTGGTGCACAAAGCAGTACTCTAAAAACAGCAAAACTGAGAGGAAAACTTGATGTCAAGATTGCCAAGCCTTCTCCTGGCCACACCCAACAGATTATACAACAGAACAGATCTCCTGCTTATTAAAAATTATCTTCTCCACTCCTGAACAAAACCCCCCCTTTTTTTTCCTTGAAGGATACAGCCTCAATTATGTGTGGTTGTCAATTATGTATATCGATTAAATGTTTCTAAGTTCTTTACAAATATTATCTGATCAATTCTGAAAATACTTTTGACGAGTTTTTCTATGATCCTGATTTATATGGGCTCTTTTACGAAACAAAGCAATTTTCAGGTACCCAATTTCCTCATGAATCATGGGTTAAATCCGGGCCAGATTTCCAGTTTTATTCCTTTTCACATTGACAGTCTGCACATTAGGGCTAATTTTCACAGCAGGGGTATGATTTGTACACAATTGAGGCACTTTGAAAAGCTATTATAGGTTGTTGGTTTTTTTCCCCCCAATGTACCAATAGGACACTTTCAGCAAATGACTTTTATTAATGACTTTCTCTTCTCTACAAGGGCCTGCATATTTTTCTATTATAGTATTTCTTTACTTTGCAATTTTCTTGATATAAAAAGAATTGAAAATCTCTTTAAAATACTGACTTTATTTTCACTTTTATTTCCATAAAATAGGTATACAGTGAATTCTTGCTAAATGGATGGAAAAAAATCAAAACTCTTGAAATACTCGAGATCCAAATGACAAGCTTGCCCAAATCAAAACAAAATTATCCGTAGATCTCTTATGTACTTCATTGTGCAAATGTTTTTGGAGAGCTTATCTGTTTTAAGAATGACTGTGATTTTCTTTCCTGTTTTAAAAAGATTTTCTCATTACTTATAAGAAAGTAGTCCTAAATGTCTCAGGACACTGAGTTATCACTCAGAGTTAACTCCTCTAACTACTTCTTGAGGATCCTCCTCTGAAGAATAATCACTGTTACTTAAACACTGAAGAGATTCAAAAGAAAACCAACTGATGAATACATTGATAGGATGAATACTTCCACATTGGTTGTGATAGGGGAAAAAGCTTGCTTTTTTAGGAAATCATTACAGCACAGTGTTGCATTACACTCCATTCACCCTTCAGAGCTGGCAGAGGGCCCTTTGCAGAAAATGGGCTGTGTACAGATGAGTTGAGTCGTAAGAACAGCATCTGGTGCAGGCAGAAATCTCTTTAAAAATAACTGGCATAGAGTTGGGGTTGGAGCAGCAGATGTTACTTTGTAGTTTGAGGAATCTGCTCTAACATCCCCTGAAAACGTGAAACTTCCCCCATTAGTTGCACTTTCAGTATCTGGCCGACTTAAATAGAATCCAAAAGCTTGAGTTCTCTTTTAGATTAGTCCATGCATTTGTACCAAGACGGAAGTCTGTGGGACAGTGTTGGCTCTTGGCCTTTGGGCTTTCAAACAAACTGAAATTGACACACACAGCTTACATCCATGTAAATGCGGGTAAGACTTGGAAATGTGGCTGGATTGTCTCACCATCATTTCAGAATGAATAAAAACTGAGTTCTGACAAAGATAACACATTTCCTGTACCACTTTGGTTTTCTCCTGTCATTCAGGAAATGAACTAAAAGTCATTTTACTTTGCTTGTGGAACAGTCTGTAGGGTTCTGAAGTGTTTACCTCACTGTGGGAGAGTTGTGAGATCAGTATGAAGAGAAGCAGTCAGGGAGACTTTCATATAGCCCTGCTTGCTGATGTGGCTGGCAAACCTTCACACACCCACACTTGTGGGTGGTAGAGATAGTTTATCCAGAGAACTGGTATCAGGCTGTGAAATTACCCTCATCCCCATCCCTGCAATGATAACTTCAGGATTCTTTCCTCAAATTCATTGCACTTTAGTTTGACAAATAAGATGAAACTACCTGGAAATGAATGACCAACTTTTGACTAATAGATATACTTAGGACATCAAATTCTCTCATTCAACCCTTCAAAATGTACCTTTTTACTTGTCATCTATGTATAGCTTTTGCTTGAATTTTTCCAAGGCATCTACACATATATTAATTTATTTTTCTCAGAATTACCATCTTCATGTTGTAAATGAGATCACCATAAATCAAAAGCTAACTGATTATCACCAGACCACACAAAACTAGAAGTAGGACTGAAGGAGACATGATAAATTCAATAATTAATATAAATAACAAGCTTGTTTTTCCTTTTTTGAAATTTGCCTGGAATCGACCTTATCGTTGGCAAAAAACCAACCTGAAGGAAAGTGCTAAGATCAACAGTCAAGCTGCTTATGCAGGGTGTAGCCTGGCACCACCCATCAATGACAACAAAGCAATTGCCCTGGCTGCATGTCAGCCAGTCCCTCTCCTTCCCTCCAAACTCCTTTCTTGCATCCCTTTGAGCCATCCTTTTTAACCTTGCCCCTTTTAAACGCCTTTAACCCACTTGGGAATAGCATGGTTCTTTTTAGACAGAGGTCCACAAACCCCCATGTTAGCAATAACTTGCATAAAAAGGCTCTTCCTCTCAGTATCAAATCTCATTCTCTGTATTTGGCAGTCAGTGGTGACAGACAAGAAGTACATTGGCTCTTTTAGAGCCAGGATAATAACTATAGATTTCCAATAACTCATGTTTTTATAACTTCACTTCCCTTACCCAGAGTAAGCAATTTTTACATTATATGAAATATTACAGATGTTACATGTTTTATTGCATGCATTGTAAGATGCCTAATTTTCCAAGATAATATATTTGAACTTGATAAGTTAATTTGAAAATTTCTAGGCTCTATGTTACCTAAATTCCTTATTTTCACTTCATTTTTTGCTCAACTCTCCCTTACCCCACACAACTCCCAGCTATCTATGCTTTTTCTGTAAACAATTATACATTGATCAGGTCTTTCGGTCAAGTAATAATATTGTTTTGTTGTTAGGAAATACAAGAAGTTTTGCAATAAAGATGGAGGATCAATCAATGAGAGACATGGCAAAGATAACATTGAGCTCAAAAGATTCTTTGGTTTTGTTTTAGAAATGACACTTTGTTATAGAATAAAATAAGGGAGATGGTAAGAACATATGCAGAAATAAGAACTGATAAATATTGATGTCTTGTGTAGTGATATTCTGATTCATAAGGACCAGCTGGTCCTTGAGTGAATGAAGAAGACAGAGGACAGTGCTTCTGGAATGGGACTGAGAAAGTAGACAGGACAAGTTTAGGAATCAGAGTTCTAGGAAGAATAGCATTCAACTTTCCAACTTTTTTTCAGATAGGTGTCTTAATTATACTTATTTAAGTGATGAAAGTACATCAATTTAGTGATGAAAAAGACCCATTTTGACCACCCTTTGTGCCTCTTTGAAACTTTTTCTATGTCCCACACCAGCACTGGACCATCTTTCCTGATGACAAAGCGAGATCTTTCCTACTAATCACTGCTATGGAACTGCAAAGGTAAACGTTATCCCCTGATCATCTGGAGAATGTCATATTTTCTTTCATTTTTGGTCTAGTTCTTACTGGAATCCAATGGGTAAATGAATAGGAGGACAATGCACTGTGACGATGAACAATTCTCTCTGTATTCCATTTAACTGATGTCTGATTATTTGTCATCATCCACCACCATAATGTAAATTTTGTGGAGGCAGAAGGGAGTATTTTTCTAGTTTTGTTTTATTCTCAGTACATTGCTCAATACCCATCAGAAAGAATGAAAGAATAAATGAGTAAATGAATGACAAAAGAAAATTACAAATGAACTGTTCCATAGGAGAATCTACAAGGATCTAGGCCATTCATTCATTTATAAGTAAGTATCTTTCTACTTAGCAAAATATCTTTCATTTCTGTTAAGGTCACAGTTGTGTGAGCAAGCATTGGCTTTCATGGTGTTCATGGGGAGGTTTCTTCCTCCAAAAGACCCAAAGGCCAATTTCGCATAAAAAGCAATCTGTCAGCTTGCTGATAGCTTTTGATCTGTTCCAGCTACACCAGTGGGCTTCTTATTCCAGTAAAATATGCCTTTCCTAAATCATTGTGACAAGCCGGCAGTGAGAGTGTTTGCTGCTAACAAAGGCTCAGGCTCCAAGACAGAGAGGGATTGTGCAGAGAGGAGGAGAACATTTGCATCCCAGGATCAAAGCCAACTAACTGCAACCATACAATCATCTAATCTGTTGAGCAGGACAGAGGTCACCTCCAGAGAGGAAATTCTCCTTTCCTGATAACTACAGAACAGAGGCGTTGCTAAAGAGCCTAAGAACACAACTGTAGGAGAAAAACCATCCTGAAAATTGGACAATGGTTCTGGAATATTTGATTACCGTACATTAAAGTGAACTAGCCAGAACATTTACTATTTATTTGCACATGTTATTGTGCTTCTTAAAGGAAAGATTCATGATCAATTTGTCAGAAATATTTATAAAATGAGTTAAAAATCATACTGGTTGTGTAAGAAGACCAAAGGATCATTTGAAATATCAAATTTCAATTTTAAAATGCTTTTGCATTTAGATTTTATTTGGACATATTTTATGTGTTAGGAGTCCACATTTCATAGGGAAGTCACATTATGCAGACCTGATCCTGCCTCTGAATAAAACTCTCACTGACTCCCATGCAATTCAGGAAATTTCACAATTATTATGCAAAGTATTAACTCAAGATTAGTGATGAGTTTCAACATTCAGAGTTCTGATAAAAAACAGTATTTTTAATAAAAATAAATAAGAAAGAAAAGAGATGCTAAATTATGTATATTTGCTGAACTAACATTGGAAAATAGATGAAAACAATAATTGAATTTATTGAGCTAGTATTGTGAAATGTATATTATAATTTGAGCCAATCTTCTTCACGAGTTTATTCAACCTATGTTCATAGATGAAATATCCACCTTGTATGATATATCAGACTTTGTATGAGCCATTAGATTTTTATGAATATTATGATTTTTATAAGTTAAAAGAAAAACTTAAGAAAAATTTACACATACACGCAAAGAAAAATTAAATAAATCCTCATGAAGCCATCAAATGGATTCAATAATTTTCATGATTTTCCCCTATTATTTGATCTAGTCTCTATGTTTCTCAAAAGCAATTTAAAATAAATCCCTAAAGTATGGCATTTTAGTACTATATGTTTTTTATTTATATATTTTTATTAAAAATATTGAAATTTTCATATGCAGCTCCATTTCTATAATCATACCTAATATAATTAATAATAAATCCTGGATCTCAACTAATATTTCTCTAGTTAGTCTTCATTTTATTTGAATGACTTTTGGAAAAAACTAAAATAAAAACAAGAATGCCTTTTACCAACACAATTTTTTAAAAAACCTTATATTTAAAAGCTTTCCTCAACTTAAAATTTGAAATTTATTTTATAAGTATGATCTAATATGTATTGGGTCAGTATTGAAAGATGGTATTTTTAATAGTATTCATATTTGACTAATAAATGTCAGAGTAGTTTCTAGACTAGTTCTCCATTTTTCTCAGTTTGCCTCAGATAAAGTCATGCTTCTTTTCATACATCCTTAAAAGTAATTCAGTGGCATCTCTCTGGTGTTTTGAAGACACTGCAACCACCCTTTCCAGCCCTACTTTCCTGCTTTTTCCATATTTGACACTGTGATACTAAGGTAATAACATAGCGTTTCGGTAAAGAATAGTTTTATAAGAAATGCTAAGGCTATGTGAGGACTCACTGAAACAACTTGTCTGAGTGTGTCTTGGTTCCTTTTCAGCAGCCTTAACCTTAAATATAGGCTTTTAGTATGCCTCTTGTCATCAGAAAAATTCTGTCAAGGTTAACAGCTTTTCTCCAAATAAATTGGCAAGTGTTTAAGGTTCATCAAGTGATTGTTGTGTAACGTTTATTATAAAATACAGTATCTACTTTCAATAAGCTTAGACTCTAGTGGAAGTTTTCATTATTACATTGAGATTCATGTAGCTTTGGGAAATCCCACTATTACTCCAGAATGACGAAAATCACTGGGTAATCTCCATTTTCAGTTCAGGGTATGTGAACTTTGATAGACTGAAGCAAAAGAAATGGCTACTTCTCACTGTCAAGACTCAAACATTGTAGAATTTACCTCATAGAACACCTTTTACGATAAGTAGAAAGCATGCTTATTTAGTATATTGGTTTATTTTTATGATTTGATAGGACATACTTCTAGTTAATTCTGCCACATTAATTCATTTATTCAATATTTTTAAGCTTATATTTTGCATAGTAATATAAGGCATAACCTAGGAATTAAAATCTAAATAAGCAAAGTTCTTGATCTTAAATAGCATATAACCAATTATGGGAGATGACTAAATTAATTAAGTGATGATCTTAGAATAAGAGAAGCAGTGCAATTCTAACTAGTCATCTACTTTTTCACTTAGGGTCTTGCCTCATTTTTTATGTTATCCTGACTCTACACTGTTTCATGATGGTAGAACCTTGTCTTTTAATTCACTCTCTTAGTGTGCTCCTTGCCTGGTGTCTGACATTTATTTTTAGTCTTATCCTTCCTGGCCCTGGCTTCTTGTTTTTTCTCTGCAAGCCATTTCCACCTACAGTCTAGACATGAACCACTTGAACTTAACTTCTAATTCTATGATTTACACATTTGTAAAAGAATGGAGGGGAACCAGAAGGAGAAGCATATGTCTTACATAAAAGTTAAGTCTGGATATAGTTATTTGCTAGGGAAGTTTTCAAGGAGCAAATTTGCAAAATAATATTCATTAAAATGAGAAAATGTTTAAAATGTTCTAAATAAAAATTTATAAACTAATAGCATTAAAATCCTCAGTAAAGTTGACTTAAAACACATGAGAAAACTCCATGATGAAGACACCCTTGCCCATCTGTCTGTATCAATGGCCAATCAAGGGATCAGCAGTATAGACCTTGATTTTCAATTAGCTTTAACCCAAGGGTGCAAAGTTTAGTAGCTAACTTTTACTATTGAAAATTATTACAGTATTTACCACTTCTATTACATTTTCTTGCTAAATGTATTTTGTTGTCTCTCTACATTTCATTTGTTATTTTTTCCTCTGTGTACTGAAGGGAAGATAGATCAATGTGAAATCTTACTAGCTTTCTATATGAGTTATACATTTGACTGGAGTGAAGCTATCCAGCATCAGTTTGATTCAAAAGAAAAAAGGCTTCTTCATCAATATCATATTCAAGAATAACAATTTGATAAAATATTTATAAATATACCATTTAGAAAATTCAGTTAATGCAAAAAGGTTTATTGCTTTACTTCATATGAAGTAGTACATTAGTACCAAAAATTGTGTTTAATTTTTATAAGAAAAGGAGAGAAAATTTAAAAGTAGAAAGAAAAGGAAGAGGAGGGGTGCCATGACAGAAAATTATTCCTAATGAAGAGTTGGTTCCTTCTGTTTTTTTTCACATGTGCATACTATACTTTAAGGAATAGTACTGGGTATAATTTACAGTCTTCTCATCTTTATCTGTTCTGTAGTGAATATGCTACTTTTCTTATTTTTATTTAGGTAACTTCGATTTACAAAAGCATAGATGTTCAGGTTCACTATTTAAAAAATATACAGCATACCATGCCCATCACCAAATATCTAAGAGTCCTCTAACACTGTCCATTGGATGCCCTACTACTGTGCTCCCACCCTACCTCTCCTTCCCCTCTGATAACCTCAGTTTTGATTTCAATGTTCAAGGGTTAATTTTGTTTTGTCTCTCTGCTTTGTTTCTTAATATCCCATATATGTGAGAGATCATCCAGTATTTTTTTCTTTCTGACTTATTTCTCTTAAATGCCCTCTAGTTACATCTATGTTATTTCAAACAGCAGAATTTCATTTTTATGAGTGTTGTATTCCTTTGCATATATATGTATGCATGTATGCATGTATGTATATATATGCATATGTATATATGTATCTATAGTACGTCTTCTTTAGTCCTCTGTTGTTGGGCACTTAGGTTGTTTCCATTTCTTGCATAATATATATATATATATATATATATATATATATACTGCAATAAACATGGGAGTGCATATGTCTCTGTGATTTTGTGTTTTGGGGGATAAATAAAAGAATAATATATAAATTTTGAACGTGGAAATTTCCAAAATTTTGTAAAAGACAGTGAAGGATTTTTGTGGACTGAAGTTAGTACATAAGACCAGTGGAGGTTTACAAATGGCTCTGTCTGCTCACTGTACCAAGGACATGTAGGCTAAACTAAATGACACTGAAAACACATTTAACCGAAGAAGCAACTTTCCAGATTTTAAAAATAAAGAATGATTTTTCTTAAGCTATAATTTAATTTTTTGGAGTCATTATTAACATCTATTTTATCAAAATATTAACCAGAAAGAAAACTAACAATGCCCTATTTCATTTATTGTAGGGAGTGCTTGTATATATGGCACACCAGTGCTTTCTGTTAACCCACATCTTTTGCTTATCCTGAAGATAAGCCTCTAACCAAAGGCCCATTGACTAAATAGAGCCCCCTTTTCAAAATCTGTTACCTGTTCATCAGAACAGATGAAACTGCTACTTACTCTCTTGCAATATAGAAAGGAATTCCAAGAGAATCTTCAGAACTAAAATGAAACAATCCAAATTGTTTTATTCTGAACATGTGAATTCTTTCAGAAGATGGATGATGCCTAACATGTGAATTCTTACAGAAGATGGATGATGCCTAACAGAATGCCAATGTATTTAAAATATACATAAGCTCATCATGATCACAACTACTGAAAAACGGTCTTTAATCCTTACTCAACTTGCTCTGTTCAGCAAATTTAATACTGTATTGCTCAAAGAATTTACTAAGAAATCATGTATTTTACCAATCTGTTTCCTAGGAGACGAACTAGGATGAGTATTTGTGAAGAAATGTCATTAATTAAAGTGTTTTGTGAAGTCTTTTTCAAAGATTCAAGGTTCTTGGTGCACCCTGGGGGAGTAGTAGTTTGGTGTGCTGCCTTCAGCTGAGTGCAGCTCATGGACATCTCAAGGCTCCAGGTTTACAATCTAGTTCTGGGGGGCGTTAACTAATGCAAACAATTAAATACAAATAAAACAAAATTCTTATTCCTCCTTTCTCTTCCTGTCTACCTGTCTACTCAGCTTCATTCCTGCCTACACCTCTCTTAAAAAAAAACAGATTCAAAGTTCTCATGTCTAACTTCTAGATTTAGATTTGCAAACTGATATACCTTTGGAAGCTACAGTATTTAATTATTTGTTAATTCGTTTACTTATTTTGATCTTGTATATGAAATTCTTTCCTTGGTAATTTTCTATTATAATTTGCCTATATGATTGTATCAGATTAGATAGTTTTATTCTCATCAGTATTATGGGTATATATATCATGTGGCCATCTCAAATATATACTAACTGAGGAGTGGGGACTTCAGTTAAAAAACAGTGCCTGACTCAAAAAGGGCCATGAATGCTCTGACAGGTTTTACCGAAATGTTCCAGAATTAGGAGGGCTTGGGAGATTGAATTAGGGAAACAAAAATTCAAAATGGAAGTAGAATAAGATTTATGGTGGCATGTATACCATGGCCAGAGAATGGGCCAGAGGGTTAGAGATGGGCAGTCTTAATGAAGGAATGATACAGGAGGATAGGAAAAGCAGAATTTACTTTAAAATTCTGTGATGTTTCTTCTGTAAACAACATCCACCTCCTGTGCCCTCCCCAACCCCCGACCACTAACTCCTCTCTTCAATTGCCTTTCCCTACTTGCTAAGGCTGATTGCTAGGAATGGAACTGGTATCTTGGCCCAGTCTCCATCCCACAGTCATTATGTCCTACAAGTTCTTCCTCTATTCAAGTTCCTCTGCCTTCTCAGCTCACTGCTGTAGCTGCCATAAATTTATACTCTTCAGTTCCATAATAATGGCTTCTATTGTTCCCTTTTACCCTGGAAAGGGAGAAGGGATCCTTAAATAAATGCAATCATTTGCATTTTCTCTATTCAATGTTTGTAGAGTCCCATATTTAGAAACTCCTAAGCATTTTTTTTCTCCAATTGCAAATTATTTTGACTGCCACTGTAAATCTCTAATTTCCATTCTGATTTTTTGCTTTCTTAATTCAATCCTTAAATTTTGCTCATTTCCCTGGTAATCTCTTGTTGTCTTCCTCCTCTCCGTCTTTCTTTTTTGCCTGTATTATATAAACAGGGTAAAGGAAGAATGTAAAGGTCCAAGAACTAACTACTGGATCAATCTCTGTCACTAGCAAGTGACCTTGAGCAGTCACTTTATTGTTTTATTCAAATTCATCATTTATGTAATTGGAGAGTCAGACTAGATGACCTACAGAGAAATCTTTCTACTAAAATTTCATGAGACTATGTCTTACTATTTTCTTGTTCCTCCTGCAATAAGTTTATAAAGTTCATTTTGTGGCATTTCTATCCTCCCAAACTTTCCCCTGCAATAATAAATATTGCTCATCAGGTTGAAATTAATTTAATTCAGATTTCACCTTTTTAAAATAGTGTTTGAAAAAATAGAATCTTGCCTTACATTTGACTTAACTCAGGGTAAATTCCATCAGAGTTATTTCTATGTCCTTGTAAAGATTCCTAAAAGTTCTAGTAAGACCTTCATTGACAGCCATGACTGCTCCATTGCATATATCATGTCGCTTTTTATGTCACTTAGGTTTTCCATCAAATAATTTTAAAAACCTTGATGGAGTACTAGAAATAAAACAATATAGATTGCAGTCTATGAAGTGAGCTGTCACTGAAATGGAATAAACAACTTCTGCAAGCAAAGTGACTACATGAAGAAACAAAGGTTACAAATGGCTTTGTCAACTTCATCAAAGAAAACCATCACATTTGTCTTTACAAACACAAGGAAACTCCAGAATTAGAACTCAGCCTGTGAATGTGCTATATACTTGCACAAAGGTGAAGAATGATGAGTGAGAGAGAACAATATTTCTTTGCCAAGTTACATGTTGTGAAGATAAACAAGGGTGGGCCAGAGACATCATTTGTAATACTTGCTGAAGATGTAAGTTTAAATCTTACCAGTTTTTCCTCTCTCTTTAAATATTTCATGACTATAGCAGACAATGCTTTCTGTGATCTTCTTATTATTTTGGAAAAATAAAATTCTTGATAAATAACTATTTAAACTGACCCCAAATCACTAATTGCGATATACTGTATTCTAACAATAATTTATGCTTTTAGAAAGAAATATAGTATGAGGCATTAAATAACATACATTTGTACTTAAATATAAAAAGTGCAAAATTCTACTTAAATTGTGAACAAAAGAACCCACTTTGAACTTCAAAAATATTCACTACTTTTTATTTATAGCATAAATAGAAATATTTTGGGTACTTTTCTTTCTATAACCATGGAGAGACAATAAATACAGATAATACTCTGGCAACTCCAATAAAATGAGGGTGAATTCAGAGAAACAAAATGTCACATATTCAAGTTTCAATGTCATTAATAATATAGAGTATGTATTTACTCAGATAACAATAACCAGTCCTGAGAGCTTGCTTTGACATTAAGTTAGAGATTTTAAAGTCTGCTGTGGATAAGGGTGATAATAAAGACAAGAGTAGTAATAATGTGAATACAAATGTGTTTGAATTTGTCATTACATTGATGAATAGGTTCTATTTTTGCTGTGAACATTCATAAAACTATTTCTGTCTGACTAGTATAAGAAAAGAATTCTATAGAAGTATATCAATGGTTCTTACATTTCAGCATGCATCCGTAACTGTCCAGAGTTTGTTAAAACACAGATTTCTGGGCCTCGCTCTTAGAGAATTTAATTCAGTAACTGATGGTGCTCATCTAGTAATCATACTTGGAAAACTACTAGTGTATATGATACTCAAAGGTCACCTAGTTCATCCCTCAACTCCCCAAAGAGGCGGTGGTGAAAAAAATGTGAATAATGAGTATAACTACTGGGCATCAACTATGTTCAATGTATTGTTAATGATCTAATTTCAAAGCAGCTCAAATAAAATGGCAGGACTAGGTCACGGATCAGGAAGTCTCTCAAGTAATACGAAGAACTGTCTTAAAACTGTTCTTTTCTAGTCATAGGTAGAGGGAATCTGCCATTAGAAGTCGTAGCCTTCAATTTCTACCAACACATACACACACACACACAGATGCCCTTCAGGGAAACCATTACTGTTTGAGTTACTGCAGGAGTCACAGCTTTCACATTCACAGCACTGCTATAACTAAGCAGAGAGGAAACTTATATTCCAAAGAGATGGAAGCTAAGGTAGGAAGAGGTGGGTGAAATACAGCGACTCCATTACCTATTACTCAGCACACAATAGGTAGTCAGTAAAGGCTGTGTAGATGAAATGAGCTAACTTTTGCCTTTGCTCTTTCTTAAAACACTGTATGGTGCTGGGAAAGTCATTTCATCAGCTTAGCTAATTTGTAAACATGGCAGGGAAGAATATCTCCATTGCAGGATATTTTGAGAATAAAGTTGATAATGTATCTGCACTCAAAAATGCATTATAGGTCTAAGAGCCAAAAGAACAGATGTTTCTGCTAACCTTTTAAAATACTTTCAGATATTAATATTTCAGATTTCTTATTAATATTCTTCTCTTCAATAAAACAGGTACTTTACATTGATAAAATAACATAATGGTACCCAACTCCCTCTAGGCATAGGACTCAACAAGTTATTTTCATTTAATACTTATAATTTGCTTTGTAAATATTTTTCATTTTTTTAAATGTTTTAAACTCATTATCAAGTGAACATGATAACCAAGTATGTCACCTTTTTATTCTTACTTGACCTGTTACATTGATTTGCTGATTATTCATGACTTGAAATTCTCTCTTCTTGCATTTTTACCATTCTTTTCTTTTTGAATTTTCTCCTCTCTCTGATGACTCACAAATTCGCTACTAGTTTCTCTTCTACCATCCACCCTTTAATGTACATTTCTATACTTTTGTCCTTAACTTCTGCTATCACTTTCTATACTGTCTTCGACAATCTTATTCCATCTGTAATGAACTGAATATGGTTCCCTTCTTCACAAATTCATATATTGAAGTTAAAATCCCCAGTGTGACTATTTGGTGTTGGAGCTCTAAGAAAGTAATTTAAGTAAAGTCATGAGGGGGAGGCCCTAATATAATTAGTGTCCTTAGAAGTAGAGACACCAGAGAGTTCACTATCTCTCTCCATGTGCATACAATCAGGAAAGTCCACATAAGGACAGAGTGAGAAGGTGGCCATCTATAAGCCAGCAAGCGAGACCATAAGAGAAACTGAATTTGTTATCACCTTGATCTTGGACCTTCCAGCCTGCAGAATTGTGAGATAATATATTACTGCTGTTTAAGTCATTTAATCTGTGATACTTTGTTTTGCAACCTGAGCAGACTAATTCACATTCCCATTTCCATGACTCTAACTTTCATATCTATGTTAGTGG
Source organism: Solenodon paradoxus (assembly GCA_004363575.1). Lineage (NCBI taxonomy): Eukaryota > Metazoa > Chordata > Mammalia > Eulipotyphla > Solenodontidae > Solenodon > Solenodon paradoxus. Next base: position 144,119 of record RJWH01002729.1, read on the forward strand.
ACAACAAATTAGGCCTCTCTCATAAGCTCCAGTTGAGGACATACCATCAGTTTACAAGTTCTCAATGCCCAACAGGCAGCTCATAATCGACATATCCAAAGTCCATTTTCTCTCCCCCAAAATCTGGACCTCTACATGTTTTACTTATCTGTGCCACTTACTCATCACCTTTCCTCTGTCACCTAAGCAAGGAAGTTGGGATTGTTTTGCTTGTTTGTTTGTTTGTTTTTAAATAGATGTCTATCCTCTTCTAAGATCCCTGAAGGAAAGAATTATATCTTTGGGCCTATGTAGCTCTAAAATGAGATTCAATACTTGGTAGCTCATAGGTATTTAAAAGTGAATAAATCAATTATGAGAGATATCCAACACTTAGTTCATTATAATTCTATACTTTTTAGTCAGGTAGACTAATTCAAATGCCAGCTTCTTATGGCTAATAAAAACAAATTATAGCACCTTCTAATAGTCACCAAGCACCCTCTCTGTGAAACTTACTTCAGATGCTTTCTCATCTACTCTTCTAACTTAAAATTTCAAATTTATAATTTTGTCCCCAGTTTTAATTTCCCATTTGAATTTTTCAACATCTTTTTTATTGATTTCCCTGACTTAACAGACTCCTCTAAGGATTGTGTCATAGAATCGAAACTTTGTTTCTGTTCTTAATATCCTGTGGACATTCTTTACTCTAGCCCTGGTCAGGTGACCGTGGTCAGCATCCTGGCCAGCCTCACTCCAATTCCCTTTGAACAGTAGTATAATTTCTTATACTAGAGGCTAAGTCTTGTTTACATATTTTAATTGTAACAGTAGTGTTGGTATTTATTTTGAGTGTTTACTATGAATCTAGTTTTGTTCTAAGCATTATGTATAGCTTATCACATTCATTTCTTGTATTAATCATATAAAGAGATATTATTTCTAGTTTGTTCATGAGGAAACTGAAGTATAGGGAAATTACCTGTCTCGTTCAAGGTCAAACAACTAATAAGTGACAGAACACAGCTAGAATCAGGTCAAAGTCTTAAAATATGATATTTTTGGTATACTCTTAGCATAGCAGAAATGTCCACAGCCTCTGGCTAGTGAAGTTCAGATAAATCCCAAGGGTTCATGACCAGGGGTTGGAGGTTGGTGTGGGCCAACCAAGATGAACAACCTTCTCTCTCTTCCTGCCTGCCTACCTTTACCTTTCCTTAAAAATAAATGCTATGCTTTAAAACACAACTAAACTTGAGATTTGTTAACTGTTGATAGAGTAGATCAAATATGAGCATCATATGTGTAATGTGAACCCAGCTCCGAGTTCTATGGTCAATGCCATTTATGACCTGTGTACTAGAGTGTGTAGGCTGGTTGCTCAACTGCTCTGTAATGGTCATTAAAATAGACACATGGGCTCAGAGCAGGAGAAAAAAGAATCTCAGACCCATAAACCCATGTGGAAGACAAAGTTTGTTCTTTCAGAGAAATAGGATTAGAAGAGACTGTTTCTGTCACATATCAGAATTGATTTTAAAAAGCTTAATCACCCTTGGGCACGGATAGTGCTTCCCTTAATGTTTTTCAAGAGAAATGTCATGGACTGAGTCTTCTGTCCTAAGTGCAGCTGTGGAATATATGAAATAATTTCCCTACCATAAAAAGCACTGGTTTGTAATTGCAAATGTAATGGATTAGCCAAATGTCACACATGTGACTCTTAAGGAGTCCATTTAAAATAATAACCAATTTAAGAATAATCACTTAAAGTGTATCCTCTCTAAGCTGCTCCTGGAGGCAGGACACTTAACTTAGTTTAACAAGAGTATTGTAAAAAAAGAAAATTTACAAACTGCTTGCTTTATCACTTTTTTTTAATACTTGGCTGTTCTTGCAAATGCATCAATGTTATTAGGTTAATTTTATTCTTTAACCTAATGTATTTAATAAGAGGGAATGAAATTGGTCTTAAAGAGATACTCATTTCTCTTTGACTAAACTTGGTCATGACTCTGCAGAATGGTTTCTCGAAGGACAGAGGCAGAACCTCAAAAAAGGTAATAGGAATATTAGGAAGTACCATGGAGATGTGAGTTGATGGACTCCTATACAATCTTTTCTGTAGGCAACCATGCATTTGATATCCTATTGTCATATTAACTTTATACTCTTATTATCCTTTCACTATCTTATTTATTAACAAATTAAAGAATATTATGTTGGACAGGAGTTGCTATGTATGACATGTATTACTGAGCAAACTTGCAAACTATTATAGAGAAACTTACAAAGTGCAGCATATAAATAATTTTAGGAATTAAAATATTTTATGTCATATATTATTTACATTATATCTTATAAGTTTTATATTTATTCAATTAAACATGATCTTCTCTCTGTATATATCACTCTTTCTATAGAACACATGCAAAATGATAAGGCAAAATGGTTTAGAAGGTCTATCCAGAAATATACAGCAGACCTAGAAAATATCAAATTATTTTAAATTTTTCTCTTTTTGTTTATATATCAGTATACTTTTTAATATAATGCAGTTTCATACCTACAGTTCATGTATTTTATCTATGAATAAATAAGGCCTATTTATTATTTCCTAACAAATTAGAAAATAAAATAGTTCATAAATGATCACAATTTTCAAAATCATTTTGGAAAGGAAACACTTAATGTGCAATGAGAACTAAATTATCCTGATGAATAATCATAAAAAGGTAAAATATACCAATGATATTTTATTCCTCTTTGGTTAGAGTAATACACTAGTATTAATTTGTCATGAAACACTGCCCATTGAAAATGAGGTCTATGATCACTGCCAGTAGAGAATGATGTCATTGAAAGGCCTTGCCTGGAAAAATAAGCTGAAGAATCAATTTCTCTCAGTTCTAAAAGAGTAGCATTGTGATAAAATTGGTGTTTCGGCTCATACGGTGTTGTACTCTCTTTGCTATTCTAAAGGTCAGAAAGGAGGGCAGGGAGTTATTTGTCACCTGTGGTGCTCCTTAAACAAAAGCACTAAAACCTGAAAACAACCTGAAAAGAATTCTTCAATGTAACCTTTTAAGAAAACAATCACATGCCCCAGTATCTAAGATTTGCATCCATTTGGAAAAGTATATATTTTACAGGCTTCTGAAACATGGACTAATTACCAGATGAAGACAATACAGTCAATTGCTTATGCCTGATGACCTTAACTATAGTTCAAGAAAAAGTCTGTGCAGCTGGGGGCATGACTGGAATGTTCTTGAATTTAGTAAGACAGAAGTCAGCTATTAAAATATTTCTTTTATAATGGCATTTTTGTACAGTTAGAGATAAGTTGCATTTCTTTTTTCTTTTCTTTAGGACATATGCTTTCACTTTGAACTTATTTTGATTTTTTGAATGTAAAAGAAATATACAGCACATAAAACATCACATAACAGCATTAACATTCATTTTTTTCGTCCAGACAATTTTCAGTGCAAATAAAAATAAGATCCCTCTCCACTGGAGTATTCCATAATGCTATATGAGCTCTGGTCTTGATGAGAATTCAAAAGGAATAAAGAAAAGGTCACAGAATGTTGAGAAAAATAATTGGTGGTTTCAATTGCCAGTAGCTTAGGAAATATTAAAAAATTCATAGTGAATAGCTTCAAATTATACCTTAAAATTTTGAAGGACTGTTCTACTCATGAAGGATTAACTGCTAGAGGAATTTCCCTTCTGCTTTAAATTATGACTCTCCCCCAAAATTGAATATTTGTTCTCAAACTTTGGATGCTCAATAGCATGAGTGTGATTCCTGAGAGAAGAGAAAGCTGAGGCCTGTAACTGCCCAATTTGTGTTTGATAGCAGTTTTCAGGGTATGGGTCAGAATGGGAAACCAAATAGCCTAGGGAGACTGCTAACTTGAAGAGACAGACATGAGAGTAGAGGTAAGTGCAGACAACTCAAATGCATGTGGTGGAGAACTGGAGAGGAGAGAGCAGTAGAGTGGAAGTTCTAGGAAAGGGGTGAAAATGTCCTCCCCGGTCTTGGGCTGAGCATAAATTTGCACATAGGCAAGGTGGAACCTGGCTAGAAGCAGAGGAAATAACCATCAGAAAGTATAGATCAAACATTTCCAAAGTCACACAGAAGAGAGAAGAATTAGTGTTCACAAATGTTAGACAGGATATGACATCAAAATAAAAGGAGAGCTGAGTAGTCTTCATACATGTCTCCCTTAACTGGTGGAGTTAGTATATTCCTATAGCAAAGGATACTTGGAAATTTTACTCTCAAAGCTTGAAAGTTCGCTCAACTGTGAAATACGAAGAAACAAAATGAATGAACTAACAAAACCTATGAAAATTCTCTTAGACTCCAAAATCAAGATTGTGGGGAAGCAGGGAGGGACTTGAGATTAAAGGGGTAAAATAATAGTGGTGGCTATCACTGAAATTCTGGGTGTAGTATGATATACATATTGACTGAGGTGTGAATCTATTTTCCTGATACATATACAGTATTATGAACTAATGAAACATTTTTTAAAAACCTTAAAAGGATCAAAATTATTCTAAGTATTACTGTATTCCAGAATAAAATTAAAACTCCTTAAAAGTCTATAACAAAATTTAGCACTCAAAAATGTAAATTACAACTGCAATTAAAAATTTGTAGGATTATTAAGCAACATAAAAACATGAATCAGTCAAGAGGAAATTCGATCAATATTGACAGAAACAGATAGATTATGAAGTTATTATATTTCTTTAAACAGTTAGTATAAATGCCATAAATATCAACTATCAATGTTATCTTCAAAATGAGGTCAACAAGACCACTCCATTTAAATTATCTTACTTCTCCCCTTCCACCTCATTCCGCTGCTCAGTTCGTCTACCCATTTTATTGTTTTTTTTTCAATTTAACACTTCCTCACTTTTTAACATTATATATAAAAAAGATTTTGTTAGATTTATTTAAATATCATTCATTCATTTATTTATTCATTAATCTATTCATTTACCAGCTGTTTTTCCTGCTAATACATAAACTCTGCGGTAACTGGGATTTTCATCTGTTTTGTTTACTGGTATCATTGCAGAGTCAAAATGCTTAGCACAGAGTAGGAGTACAATGATTGTGTTTAAAAAATTACTAGTCATCTTTTATATTCATAAAATTGTGATAGGTTTCTGAAATCTGTAAAGGCATTAGAGAGTATCATGCAAGGTGTCAACATAATAAATAATACTTAGTTACATAAGCATATAATTCATTCTGTGGAAATACAAGTAAAATCACTTATATCATCTCTTCTTTTCCCCACAGCTTAAAATCACTTGAGTTTTCTCTGTAATCAGGTATTTGAAGAAAAAATTTGATTCACAAATAAAAATATTGTAGAAATAATGATGCTATGTACATTGTTTCAGTGAAAATTGATTTTTAAAGTATTTCCCATTTATACACTATTTCTTAAAATAATTTAAGTATTCTTACAATAAAATTACATATGCTTCATTTTGTTATATATTTATGTCATGCCTTATTAACTACAAATGACTGAAAATTATTCCATAAGTAACCTAAATTTTAAAGGCGTATAGTTGCTGTTTGGAAATGAGTAGGATAGTCTACACTTATTGAACCATGAGTTAAACACACACACACACACACACACACACACACACCAAAAGTAACAATCAGAATACATATTATGAAAGACCAGAGCATTTTGCTAAATTTAACCATGAATATACTTTAAAGAGCTCATGAAATAAACTATTAATGAAATAATTCTCTAATCTATATATTGTATAATTATAATTTCAATATGTTAAGTTCACCTGAAATGAAAGATAATTTCAACAAAAATTCTAAAATAAATCTTATTGGTAATTTGATCCTTTGTACAATGAATTTTTTTAATGTCAGTCTCTTGAAATGGCAAATGCATGTTAGTTATGTAGTCCAATTTCCTATACACCACAAGATTTTTTTTTGCTGTAATTTTCCATATTCTTCTACTAAAACACCTCATGACCTAAGCTATATAGCAGAACTTATCCACATAAAGACATCCAAATAATTGAATCAAATAATTATCTTAAGCTTCATTTTTTTTCAGAGAAATTCTGTCTTTACTAGAGCAAGAAGTATAATTAAATATTACATTTTAAGTTCAAAATGATATACAAAAATAATATGTATCATATATAAAAATGAATGGGGGGAAGAAATCTCATAAAATTTTTTTAAAAGAGGTACAAAAACATATATAATACCTAAGCTCTCTTTCACATTAATGTACAAGATTATGGCTTTTGAAGATTTGGGAGAATTTAAGATTATTTAGAGCTGAAACTTGTATCATAAAAAAATGTCAAGAGATAACAAGAGTTGACAATGTTTTGAAGAAAATAAAATTTTCGCATACTGTTGGTAGAAATGTTAGTTGGTGAAACCACTATGGAAAAACAGTATGGAAGTTCTTAAAAAAATAAAAAACAAACAAGAGATAAAGTATGAATTTCACTCCTCAGTATTTATCCAGAAGAAATGAAAAAGAAAAAGAATCTTAGAGATATTTATACCCCATGTTCATTGCAGCATTATTCACAATAGCCAAACTACAGAAAGAACCTATCAACGATGAATGGATAAAGATGTGGTATACATGTGCAATAGAGTGTTATTCAACTGTGAGAATAAAGGACATTTTTGACAACTTGGATGAAACTTGAGGGCATTATAGTAAGTTTGAAGAAGCCAGAGAACGAGAAATACTATATGACATGACTTACAAGTGAAAAATAAAAAGGATGAACACAGAAACAGAATAGGTGTTTGTCAGAAACTGGAGGATGAAAGAATGGAGATATATTGGTCAAAGGGTATAAATTAACAGAAGATTCACAAGTTCAGGAAATCAATTACAGCATGGTGATCAAAGCTAATAGTACTGTATTATGTATTTTAAAGTTGCTAACAGAATTGCTAACAGATGGAAGTGTTAGTATTTTGTGCTATGGTGGTAATTATTTTGTAATATGTAAATAAGTCAAATCAACAGGTTGTATACCTTAACTTTACATATTTTATATAATATTATTCACAGAGGCAAACAATAAATTCTTATACTAAATTTCAAGCAAAATTTGCCACTTGAATCCTAGTAGAGTGTTAGAATATAAAGTTTATTAACTTCAGGTCCAATTTTGCAGAAAACAGTATTTTCTGAATTTTTTAAGATACATTTTATTAGAAATAGAATAGAAACTTCACATTAAATTATAACACAAAGAAGTCACTCATATATGGACCTACAATAAATTACTAACAAGATAACTTGATACAAGAATATGATCATCTAAAACAAACTATTTTTCTGAAACACTATTTGTATGAATGAGATTTTGATAGAAGTAAAGTAAAATTCAACATTGAGTTCACTAAAAATGAATATTTTCTATAGAAATAATCAGAAAGATATTGATAACTTTGTCCCATTAAAAAAAGGCAAAATCAGCAATCAGTTCTAAAAGCTGAAAAGACTGTTTTGCATTCTAACTTTGAAGCTAGACCAACTTTCCTCTGTATGTCAGATACAGGTGGGCAAGAAGGTAAAACAAACTATTTTTCTAACTAGACTTAAATTTTGTCAAATAACTAGGCAAAACAGAGGTTTGGGGGTATTTTCCATGAAGTCTGATTAGATGATTTTACTGTGGAAAATTATAGAGGCAAATGTTACCCATCAGCTGTCTGTATCATAAGATCACTTTGATATAATTTCTACAGTACGTCATGTTTTAAGTAACATCACAACCTGAAGGACCAGTCAGAATGAGTAACTTGGTAAGGTTAACTCTGAAGTAGTTGAATTTAATGACTTTTGCAAGATAATAATAATATTTTATATGTAAAATGGATAGTTGTACATGATGAGAATTCTTTTCAAGCTCAGAGCTTAAGGATTTATTCTATGAAAGATATTCCTTGAAAGTGAATCAGGTTGATCAAATTCATTATAGAGTCAAGCCAGTATAAGAAGAATGCTACCTTTAATTTTCTTGAGAATATAGTAGGATTAAAAAAATATTTTAGTAAAATAATTATCAACTATCTGTATTATTATTTCTCAAACATTTATAACAGTGAGCTAGAAATACTATAAAATATTAAATTAAAAAGTAATGTTAGAGAGATAATTTATGAGGACAAACCACATTATTTCACTAATGTGTGATATATAGAGCAACCAACCAAATAAATGAACCAAATCAAACAAAAGTAGACTTTTAGTCTACAAAATAAAATTAGTGGTTAGCAGGAGGAAGTGGGAGGGGAGTGGGCAAATGAGATAAAAAGTGTTAATTATAAGGTGAAAGAGTGAATTGGGATAATTGCAGTGTACTTAATGTATTCTATGCAAATGTTGATTTACAATGATACACAGCTTAAACCTATATAATATTATGATACAATGTCCCTCAATAAAATTTTAAAAACTGTTATATATAAAAGTGTATTAAATGCTAAGAGATAAATCTGATAAATCTGGTTAATCCTGTACTAAAATAGAAAATAATTACTAAAATAATTAAGAAAACTTCAACAGAGGGAGAGAAATGCTATATTTAGGTGTTAGAAGAATACAATATTGCAGTTCTCCTCCAAGTGATTTATAGATATATGGTACTATCTGTCAAAATTCCAAAGACTTTTTTGAGAGAAATTTATCAGCTGATTATAAAATTCATACAAAAACACATAGGACTTAGAATAGTCAAAACAGTCTTGCAAAAAATGAAGTCAGAGGACTTAAACTATCTGATTCAAAAATTATAAAGTCAAAAAATTGTGATATTGACATGAATATAGACAAATATTTCAAAGGAATAAAATAAAGTGTTCAGAAATATATACATATGTATGGTCAAGTGATTTTCAACATGTGCAAAGCCAATTAGTTTAAGAAAACATTTTTCTTTAAATAGTGTTGATATGATGGTAAATTTGGATATACACATGCAAAACCGAACTTGAATACATAAATTATACCATACAAATATTTACTCTGTAAGGAATCATAGATCTAAATATAAAGCCCAAAACAACAGAACTTCCAGAAAAAAATGGAGAAAATATTTATGAAAGTGAGTTAGGCAAAGCTTCAAACACATGATGCAAAAAGGAAAAAACTCATCTTTGTAATTCATCAAAATTAAGAACTTCTGATTTTTGAAAGATTGTTAAAAGGAAAGGATAAACCTTAAATTGAGAGAAAGTATTTGTAGAAAAAAAATATATGCACATACACACATAATCTCCAAATTTATACACACACTCTTATATCTACAATATACAAAGAAATCTCAAAAGTTATTGATAAGAAAATATGTCAAAAGATTTGAATAGATGTTAATACTGCCAATCCACATCAATGCTCATGAATTGGAAGGATTAATGTTATCAATACGAATATATTACTTAAAGCAATATACAGATTCAATGCAAAATCCATAAAAACCCCAATGAAGAATGGTATTTTTGACAGGTATGTAACCAAAAAAATCCACAAAATTTATTTTGAACTTTAAAACACTCATAATAGCAAAAGCAATCCTGATTTTAAAAAAGAGTAAAAGTAAAGACATCAAACTCAACTTCAAACTATACTACAAAGCAATAGTTATTAAAACAGCATGGCTTTATAAAAAACAGACACGAATCAATGGAATAGAATTGATAACCTGGAAATAAACTCATACATATATGGGCAACTAATTTATGACAAAGGAGCCAAAAGCATTCAACGAGAAAGAACACTCTTCAACAAACAATGTTGGAAAACTAGACAGATACTTGCAAAAAAATAAAATTAGACTATTAATATCACACCTAAAAATCCACTCAAAATGCATTAAGAACTTTTGTGTAAACCACAAAATGTAAGGAAAAAACATATGCAATATGACCCTCAATGGCTACCTTACAGATGTTTTTGAGGGCTTGATTTCAACAGCAGCAAAAACAAGCAAATGGAACTACATCAAGCTCAAGAGCTTTTTTACAAAGTGAAAGAAATTGACATTAAACCAAAAAGACATTTGTTGTGCCCTTGTGGACCATGAAAATTTCAAGAACTCAGCTCCTCAAACTGGGTTGCGGGAAAAAAAAAAGTTAAAAAAATACTTCCCTTTTTCCTTTCCCCTTTCACTTCCTCTTTCCTCCCCAACTCCCCTCTCTCCTCTCCTTTCCTTCTCCTATTCAGCCCCTCCTTCTTTCCTCCTCCTTCCTTCCTCTCTCCCTTCTTTCCTCTGAAAACACACACACAGGTACACCACAAAAAGGTACCCAATTGAATGGGAGAATATATTTGCAAATCACGTATTCTACCAGGGGCTAATACATAAAGAATAAAACTCAACAAAAACAAAAACAAATAACCTGATTAAAAAATGGACAAAGGATCTAAACAGATACCTCTCCAAAGGAGACATAACAGATGGCTAACAGGCACATAAAAAGTTTCTTATCATTTCTTAATATTAGGGAAATGCAAATCAAAACCACGATAAGATATAAGCTCACACTGGTGAGAATGTCTATAATCTAAAAGACAAGAAACAAGTTTTGGAGAGTTTGTGGAGACAAGGAGACTCTTAAAATATTGTTGGTGGGAATATAAATTTATGCCAACTTAATGAAGCATAGTGTGGGGAATTTCTTAAAAGATTAAAAATAGAAATTCTATATGATCCATTTATTCCACTTCACAGTATTTACCCAAAGAATACAAAGACATTAATTTGAAGAGAAATATGCATCCCTATGCTTATTGCAGCATTATTTACAATATCCAGGAACAGATGACTGGAGAAAGATGTGTTATATATGCAAAATGGAATAGTAGTTAGATATTAAAAAAATAAAATCCTGCCATTTGCAAATACATGGGTAGACCTAGAGAATATTATGCTTATTGAAATAAATCAGATGGAGAAAGGCAAACACTGTATGTATGATTTCACTCATACAGTGTATGTAAAGAAAGAAAGAAATGAACTAAATTAAACAAAAACAAATTTTTAAACTATAAGATCAAATTAGTAATTTCCAGAAGAGAAGTGGGAAGAGAGTAGGTAAATCAAGTAAAAACGGTCAATTGTATATTGAAGGACAGAATTGGAATTTTACCAGTGACCATAATGCAGTAAATTCAGAAAGTGATTTATAATGCTATACATCTGAAGTATTATAGTGCAATGCTAATTCAACAGAAAATTTAAAACATTTTAAAACTTTCTAAAAGATGATGTATGCATGACAAATGAACACTTGAAATAATGCCCAACATCATTAGCTTTTAGAGAAACACAAATTAAAATTTTGAGGAGAAACCACTACAAACGTTAGAGTCACTAAAATTAAGAGAACTCAGTATAATAAAGTGTGGTGTGGATATGGAGAAACTGGATCTCATGTGTACTGCTGATGGAAATATTAAATGACACAATTACTTTGGAAAACAGTTGCTTGAAAAATTAAGCTTACTCCTTCATATGACCTCTCATGGCATTCTTCTACTATTTCAGATATACCAGTGTGACTCAAAATTCTGCCTCACATACACACTGATTCTCAGGAAAATACCAGGGGGTATTCTTCAACATATTAAGAGCATAAACAAGAAGGCAAAAAAAAAAGGCCCAGGAAATAGAGTTTAATCAGAGAAGGCAGGTAAAGAGTTTGCAGTAAAAAGAAGTCTCAAGAAGTACCAGGTTTGCAATGAACAAATACCAAGAGAAAGGAAATGACAAATTATGTGATAGTGTAGCAGTGTAGGAAATTTTACTGATGTACTGGGGGACACTATGAAAACAGAGAATATAAAACAAATTAATAAATGAATGCTGTGAAAAAAATGAAAACTTGCCAAAGAAAGAAACATAATCATAATACATCAATTGTTTAAGGAATAAATAATATTTTAAGCATATTATTAAAACATTAAGAATTTATTTAACAAAAATTTATATAAAGTTTATGAAAGATTAACTAAGAAAGTATGTAAGGGAGCTGAATAATTTATTTAAGAAGCATTTGTTGCATATCAACTCGAGTCGATAGAATTCTGCAAAAATATAAAGATGTTTTACATAAATATAGAAATCTTCAAAGACTACTGAAGGGATCAAAATGGTGTTTAGCCACTATTCAATACCCTCACCAGATTTTAATGAAAAAAGTCAGTTTCAGAACAAATTACAACACACATTTTAATCTATTACATAAACATTTTCTAGCAAGCAGACATATAAACAGGTACAAAATTCAAGAGGTTTCTTTTCATCTTTTAAGTATTTTGACTATATCCAACATAAAGAGATATCAGAGATAAACAAGAAATTGTTCTAAGGCAAAAATCTGTTGACTTTATGATTAACAATTGGGAGCATCTTCTCAAATAAATCTATTCAAAGGACTCTAGGAATTAAGTCTAGGACTATCAACTCTAGGCTTTTTCTAGAATAACTTTTAAGTGTTTTGGCCAATCCAGAAATATTGAATACTAATAATTTTACAATAAGCACTCATTCAAGTTTCCATTTACATGTTATTAATATATCTACGGAAATCCATTGTAAGTCTTTTTTAATTAAAAATGCATGAAGAACATTGCATTATAATGTCGTATATATTTAAGGTGTCCATTGTGAGTCAACAGATTAACATCTGTATATATTACATTAAGGATAGCACCAATAGTTCAATCTATACTTCACCAAATTATTGACCCCTTTTACCCAACTTGCTCACCCTTCCTCTTATAGTAACCACTAATTTAGTTCTATAGACTATAAGTCTGTTGTTGCTTGATTTGGTTCATTTGTTTAGTTTTTATATATATCACACAAGTGAAATAATGTGATATTTGACTTTCTCCTCCTGATTTATATCATTAAGCATAATTCCCTCTAGGTCTAACCATCTTAACCATCTTATTCTATCCTCAACATTTGTTTCTAGTCTTTTGAATAATAGCCATTTTCATAGATATGAGATGATACCTTCTTGTTTTGCTTATAACCTATTTTATTGAAAGCAAGTTAATTTCAAGCTCATTAAAAGTCTTTATTTTAACTCTCCTCCTCATGCTACATTTTATATTTTGGTGTCTTGATGCTTCTAAGTTGGGTTTTTTTCATTTTATAGACATCCCTTCAGCATATTTTTGCAAGACTGGTTTAGTCAGGATGAATACCTTGAATTGAATTTTTTTACCTTTAACTTTTTTTTTTATGGAAAGGTCTTCATTATTCCTTCAATTGCAAATGCTAAACTAACAGGGTGGAGCATTCTTTATTGGAAGTCCATTTCTGTTAGCACTTTAGTCATTCCCTTCTGTACTATATAAAGTTTCAAAGAAATCAGAAATTTGACAGGGATTCTTTGTATGTGACTCATTTTTCTTTCTTTTAAGATTCTTTAGCTTGAATTTTTGTCATTTTAATTACAAAGTGTCATGGTGAGTATTTGGGTTTATTTTGTTTGTAATTCTTTAAGCTTCCCGTACCTGGATGCCTGCTTCCTTCTCTAGGTTAGGGAAGCTCACTTTCTTCTATTGGGGTTTCTGCCACTTCGTTTTCTCTTCTGTTTCTGGAACAACTATGATGTGAATATTGTTCTTCTTGATGTTATTCCAGAAGTCTCTTATTCTATCTTCATTTCTATTCATTATTTTTTCTCTCTTTGCTGGTCTGCTTGAGTGCTTTTCACTGCCCTATCTCCTAGCTCACTTATTTTATTGAAATCTTCTAGTATAATGTTGAGCACCTCTATTGTGTTCTTAACTCAATTATTTAGTTCTTTAGCACTATGAATTATTTAGAAATTTCTCCTATTTCCTACATATTGTTTTAGAAGTTATTTTGTTCATCCACTTCTTAAGTTCAGTGAGAGTTATCAAGTCTGTTGCTTTGAAATCTTCAGGTAGTCTGTTCCATCATTTAGGATAAATGTCTTTGTCTCTCCATTTTTGGTACATTCTGTTATTCTACAGTTTAGCCTAAAAACGTTTCTTTCTCTGTGTTGATGTAACTGTCTTGTGTTAGGATCTTGGACAGTAGAGTATAGGTCTGGGGCAGGAGTCAGTTGTCAAAGTGCTATCAGCAGCAGCCCCAACCAGAGGAGGGCAATTGTTTCTCTGACTCTCCAGTCTCTCCCGATTCTCCCTGAGAAGGCTGCCTCAGCAGAGATGGAAGCTTCACATACTGACCTTTGAAGAAAAGCCCTTAGATACCTTTGCCAGGGTTTCAGGCTTTGATGACCTGCTGCTATCCTAGGCAATTGCTGTCCTGGTTGTCATGAGAACCATTACCAAGAAAACAAACTGTCCCATTGCCTGCTGATGGTGAAGGTGCAGGAATTTTGACCTTTGACCCTATTCCAATATGACTTTCCGCAGTGCCAATTTTAACTCAAATATGGCATCTCCCAGTACTAGCACCACATAGAAAAATGAGAGGACACGCAAAAATGTTTGTTCACTGGAAGGCTCTCCATATTTCTTATTCCTCTGTTGAAATTTGTGGTCCTTCAGTTAGATTGGTGTACACTTCATCTGTTTGATCCCCTTGCTCACTGTCCTATAGTCTCTGCTTCCTACAGTGCTATTGTTCTCCAAAGAAAAGCCCCTACATTTTCCTCACTAGGATATACATTCTTTGAGTACAGTTCCTAAATGTTAGGGCACCTGATGTGGAGTAACACCTCCAGTCCCTGGGAGAGGCCCTATATCACCAGTGTCCCTTCCAAGCTTGGGTTGCAGTGCCTGGGTAGCAATTATGGCAAGTTCATGTCTCTGCTTTTTCTATAATTTCTGATATCTTCACTGACTTTCCCTTTTGATGCTGGTCCCCCAATCCTCAGTTCTTTTTGAAGACCATAGTTTGTATCTAGATGAGATTTTGTTGTGTCGGTGGAAAGGAGATAATTTCAAAATCTCGCCCATCTGCTATTTTACATGTGGTTTATAGATATGCTTTTTAAAATAAGAAATGCATTTTTTTACATTTTTATGCTAATCATTAAATCCTATGTTGTAGGTAAAAAAGTTAAAGACATACGCATTTGTAGTCATAGCCTCTGAAGGGTAAATTTTCCTGATTAGAGCACTAGCTGATTATGTCTAAGGTGAATAGAGTAACTGACCACATACAATTAAACCAATACATATGTGTCTCATTCTTTAAAAAAATGTATGTAGTAATATTGCAATATGACATTCTACAGGTTTAGGCTAAGCATCAACATCTGAGTCAGTATATGAATATACTACATACATGTCTCTATATTAAAATACTCTATAGTAATATAGCTAACAGTGAAAATCAATAGATGACTCTAAAGTTGAGTAAAAGATCTAGAGCTATAAGCCCATTATTTAGAAAGTTGGATGTTACTACACGAAAGGAGTTGAAAATGATTATCCAGAGAGATTAAGGAATGGGGTAATATGTGGGTATGGCAGGGAATGACCCACTCATTTTTATTTAAAGTCTTTTGGTACCATTTAAATAATTTAAAGGTATGCATATGTATTTCTTTGCTAAGAATAAAATTTAATTTGAATAAGATAAAAAGTGAAAAATTACAACTAGGATATGAATCCTCTCTTGAGGAATAGAGAGGAGCTTCCGTTCCCATAAGTCAGAGGAAAGGATAAAAGCTTCTCATCCCCCTTATTTCAGAAAAACATTTCATTGTTCCTGTGATCCCCTGATGTACGCAGGTACATTTGTTGTTCTCTGTTGAATAAAAGACAAAAGATAGGATAATAATAATAATAAAATTAAAATTGCTCACTAAATGAAATGTATCTGAAGTGCTGAAAAAGAATATGCTTTGCTTCAAATTAACAAAATTTCACAAAGGACTCAAGATCTTGGTTTGAATTAAAATGAATAAAGGTAGTTATAAAGTTCCCTGTGTTATACAAGCCTAGATTGAGTGAGAATATTTATGAGGAAAATTAAAGGGCCAAGATTCAACTGTGTTCAGGGCAGTCTCAGTTACAGAACACTCGCTTCTGTCGCTGGAATCTGTGTTGGTGGTTGTGTAAGAACCTGGTGGTGAATAAGACATAGCTCTTGTTACTTCTGATCTGATGAGGGAAATACAAACACAGGCCAGTCTTTTAGAGGACATTATCCTAGATGTCAAATATAACTTATTGTCTAAATCTGGCTGTTTGTACATATGCATTTTTACAGGAGGTTTTCTTTGTTAGGTATGAGAATGTTCATTTTAAGAAAAGCTAACTTCCACTAGCAAATTTCTCCCTACTTTACCTCAAATTTCATCCATACTGTAAAAATTCCTTTCATTTCCCTTACTATATAGTCCACCCCTTTTCCTCACCCACAGTCCATGTCATATCTCTAAGCTACAAATGTTGCCTTTCTAGACTATCATTCCCAAATAGAATGAATATGTGTGTG
This sequence comes from Solenodon paradoxus, assembly GCA_004363575.1. Classification (NCBI taxonomy): domain Eukaryota; kingdom Metazoa; phylum Chordata; class Mammalia; order Eulipotyphla; family Solenodontidae; genus Solenodon; species Solenodon paradoxus. The sequence goes on from RJWH01002729.1 coordinate 160,613, forward strand.
TATGTATATATTTTTTGAGAATAAGGGGTTGGTATTACTTATCACAGTTAATACCACAGTGGATACATATATGCTCAGTTAATGTTTGCTATTATTAGTGGGGTCCTAGGGGATGCTGATGAAGACATCTTAGATGGGTTGAAAATTAGATTAAAAATTGCAGCATAAATAGAAATGCACTTATTTACAGTCAGGCAAGGTAAGCTTAAAAGACATTTTAGAGAAAGAGAGAGTTTAAAGTTAGCATGATTGAAACACCATGGGGTATTCAGAAGATTGTCTGTACGTCTGAGAAGGGTAGCTATTGGAAATAAAATTGAGAAGTAGTTAGGGGCCAGATCACAAATAAACTTACGTTGCATATATATGGGCATCACTTTGTAGGTCAAGGAGAATTATTTAAGTTAAATAGAGAAGTAATAAAAATGTGTACCTTCTTTCACAAGTCAAAGAGTTTTTTTTCTTCAAATTTTATATATTGTACACATGCATTGTAAAAATTTCAAAACAATACAGAAAAGTATTAAGAAAAAGAGCATAAGTAAATATAAAGGAAAACTTTTAAAGTATGCGTCACCATTATATTTATTTATAGAGATAACACCATTATTTTTGATGCTTGTCTTTTCATGCATCTCTTTGTATCTACCCAGATGTGTAACACATACACATACATTTTATAAACTGAGTCATACAGTATTCATTTCTATTATGCAAACATTTATTATTCTCTCTCATTTGGTTTTAACTTATCTACCCCTTCCTTGTTTTCCTCCCTTATTCCCACATCACCAATGTTTTAATGGCTGCATAATGTCCTGTGGTATGAACATATGATAATTTATTTAATGGCTTTTGCATTCATGTGTCTTAAGTTTTTAATACTGTCAACTATATATAGTGCAGTAAATTTCCCAGGAAGCATGTCCTTATTGATTCCTGTATCTCAAAACTAAACACTGGAGCAGTATTGACGGTTTCAAGTATAAGTTTATTTTAAAATTTTGATAGATATTGCAAGATTTCTTTGCAGAAATGGCTATAATTCATTTATATACCATGTCTGTGAATTCCTCCTCTCATGTATTTGTAGTCCAGAGGTTATCATCATTCTTTTCAGTTTTTTGTAAATCTGTTGAGAAGTGGTATACTACCATTCATTTTATATTTGAATTGCTCATCTGTCAGTTGGCTATTAACATTCTATTTTCCTATAGTATTGTTTTTAATTAATCTGTAAGAGCTCTTTCTAAAGCATAGATATTAAAATTCTTTTCAGAGAGCTATTTTGAAATCATAATTATGACAACTGGAAGAGGGACAGAAAGTATGCATCACTGAAGGCAAAAAAAAAAATAATAACAACAAAGGAAAGAAAAAAGACTGAGGGGAGTATTTTCAAGTCCAAATGTGAGGTGATGAATACCCAAACTAAGAAACTGGTTGTGCTCATGGAGAATATGATGGATAGACGTGGAAACCCCCATTAGGTTTCTTCTAATTAGAGACTGCTGATCACAGAACTCTTGACCTCTCCTTCTCCAGTTTATTTACAGTTCCCAGTGAAGGTGTATTACTAGATACACTACAAAAACAAAGACATTACTCCCATTAGAAGATCGGGAGAAAACTTCCACTTCTAGTCTGTTTTCATATGTGCAGCAAAGGCTCTGTACTCCTTGCTAGGTTTTTGACAAGTTAGAGTTGTGACAGTGCCTCTGAAAAGATGCCCAACTGCCCTCTGAATGTCAGATAAACATTTATGTATTTTAAGTAGAAGTTTATGTAATGATCCTCTAATAATCAGGAAATAGTATTTCTTAGTCATAATGTTCCATTTGGGTGTTATGCCACAAATGAATCTCATAGAAGAACTAACCACTAGTCACAAGTTCCTTTGAAATCTAGGCACTCCTTTAGCTTGCAGATTCTCTAATCATTGTAATTGCCATGGCCAGTCTTATTTGATAGTGGAAAGCAGTAACTAGAAGTTGCAAGCTCTTATTTTGACATATTGTTTGATGTATGACTTTACCCAGATATAGAAATCTCTAAATGGCATTAATAGATATAACAAAGACATTTAGAACAAACACTGTTAACATTTGGGGAACTGTCCTGCATATTAAATTCTGTGAACAATGTTTTTAGGATAAATAAGTCTGTTTAAAATCTTGGTAACCTTAAATGAATGGTGCTATTAAAATTCAAAGAGTGATTTACTCATCTACTTTAGAATAAAGGAAGTTAGCATGATAAAAGACTAGAAATTTCCATGAAAATAGCCACTTAAACATACAAAGAAATTTTTGTAGGTTCTTAAGGGTAAATTTTACTTTTATAATTCTAGGCATGATGGCATCTCCTTGTTTTTGTGTTATTTTATTTAAAAAACTCTCTAACATTTAAAAATATATTTTCGTGAACTCTAATAATCATAAAAATTCAACTTCTTTTTGTTTCCTAAAGTGCTTACTGTGATCATTTAATCATATAACCCTCAAAATTGCTCTATGAGAAGTAATATTTTAAAATTTCAAAAGAGGTAAAATCAGAGTAAATAAGGAATACAGCTATGATTTGCACCCAGGCAAGCATAATTTTTTATTTTTTAATTTAATCTAATTTTTCCAAAGGAAAAGTATAAGCAGGAATGAAGGTGAGCAGAGACAGGCAGGCAGAAAGAGGAGGAAAAATCACTTATTTAGTTGTACATTCTGGTTGTTCCCCCAGCCCCTGGATGCAAACTTGTGTCATTGGGATGTATGTGGACCATGCCGGCTAAAAGATGCTCACCAGACCACTCTCCCACCAGGGCCTACCAAGAGTAATTTAGACCACCTTAGAACTTCCAACAATGACTATGCTATTTCTGCTGCAGACTCACTGGAGTTTTTTTTCTCCAATCACAGTTTCCACTGGGCATGCACAGATCTATCAAAAGAGGCATGGAGATAATGGCATCTGAACTTCTTGGTGTCATCTGATTTTAAACTAAAATTGTCATTCCCTTCAGAAATTTAAGGAGGTAGGAATAGGCTATGCAATCATTATTAAGCTTTATTTGAAGATTTTTTTAAATGTATAGTAACAATTCAAATGGACTATTATCTTCTTTCTGCTCATGGCTCTTCGGCCAAGCCTATTGAAACAAAGTATGGCTGTTGCAATCAATATTCAAAATTTACTAATTTACTAATTTCTATTATATGAAATCTACATTCTATGCTGATAGTCTGTGAGACAGATGTTAGCTCTACTTTATAGCATGTGCGACACAGAAGGACCAGTGATTTTTTTTTTCAATGTTCTGTCATATGAAGGTTGTGGAGATATGTCTAGAAGCCACACCTCAAGGGCTCTGAGCCCTGGAGAACTGTTATTCAAGAAAACATTTGACTGTAATAGTTAGAATAGTCCTCTCTGCAACATTGCCAACTCAACGCCAAAAAATCGACTTGCACCCTGAATTTGATCTTTGTTTTATGCTGGGTGGCATAAAAAAGAATAACAGAAAGTCAGTCAAGCTTGGTTGAGCACAGTTATTGTTCAGTGACACACTGAATCACTGTGTTCTAACAGTTGACTTTCCACTGAACTCTGAAAAAAGTAAGCAATTATTTGGTTCATGCTATTTAGCAGAGTGCATGCCTGCTTAGTTTATTTTAAGCTTCCAGATTTGATCTGTCACAATAGAAATGATAATACCCTTAAGCAATTATGGCATTTGTCATTTGTTGCTCGACTGTATATTTCCCTAAGCTCCAGATGAAATATAAATCTCTTTTGAGTGTTCCATGTATAAACCATTTGGTAACAGCTATAGCAGAGAACTGTTCAGCAGTGAGGAGGCCTGGCTAACAAAAGTAGCTTGGGCCTCCATTTTCCAGTTTTCAGCTTATATCTCTACATAAAATAAAATTAAGGTGGACCAAGAGGGTGCTTCAGATAAATGGCTAACTTCTGGAAGATATCACCTGATCAATTGCTTAATTCTACTCTTTCCAGAAAATGAAAACATTTGTTAGTTCTGTTGGTTTGGAGAATTTATTGTTTCTTCTCATCTTACAAGTCTTGTGGGGAAACAATTTATTCTTTGGGGAATTTCCCATCTTAAATTGGTTTAAATATTTTTTCCTGCTAGCAGTTAAAGCTTCCTTTACTTAGTAAATGTATAACCACTGGTTTTGTGTAACATTGTGCAGCAAACATAAATTCATAAAGTTCATTCATTATTTTCCCTGATGCAGAATTTTCAGTCTAGTCGTATAAATGGCTGATATGGAAAGCCAGAATGAAAGAAACCACTCTCCATATCAAACAAAAATAAACAGAAAAAGCGTATATTATAAGAAAAGAAGGCAAATAATAGAATTTCAGTTTCCTCAAAGATAAACTACTTTTCTTACATGTGCATTTCAGTTCCTTTGAAGTACACACAGGTGGTGGAGTAAGATTCATTACATATAATTGTCAGCTATAAACAGCTAATACCTTAGAAGTGTCTAGCAACAATGATGGCATTAATTCTAGAACAGTTGACCTAGAGTTCCTCTCACTGTGTTAAAATAGTAATATATCTTTTTATTGGGTCACTCCTAAACAAAATAATGTCATATATATATTTAGAGAATGGAATTTTTCTATTATTTATTGCAGAAGAAGATAATCTTTTTTGCCTTCCAAAATTATATCAAATGATTAAGGTTAACATGAAAATAAAAAGGCAAGAAAACATTTTATTCTTTTTACTACTAGAATCTGTTATCTGATTCATCAATGGCCCATTTGTAATAACTCTGAAAATTATAGGTAGATATGACATGTTAACAGTAGTAACTGGTACTTTTTACCTAGAGGTAATACCATTTGGTCTATAACAGATTGCTGTGTATAGAGTAAAAGAAGAGACAAAACTGTGATTGTTTTAGAAAACTATTTTCCATCATTCATAAAGGGCTTCTCTGCAAAGCAACAAAAAGTTCTCAGGATGACTGAAAGTAGGACTTTTGCCAATTGCCTTAGTTTTTATCTAGATTTTCTTTTGTCTGAGAAGTTTATGTTTTAAGTTTATTAAGCAGGAAATTAAACTGCAATTAGGTGGAATAACTTACAGTTTGTGAACCTAACTTTGGGAGTTACCTGTGTAGCTAAATCAAATCCCTCTTCCAATTAACATTTCAAATAACAGAGTGTAGCAACTTATATCCCTAGGCACAATGGGGTTTTTCAACCATTCATCAAATGACAGTATGTAAAGTTGACTTTATCATTCTCTCAGCTTTCAAAATTATTTTAGTAAGGCCTAACCAGATCCAAATGGCACTACCAGCGTCTTTCAAGTATTTTAAATGTCCACATGCATATGCCTTCAGATCACATTAGTTCCTTGGCAAACAAATCAGTGGTTGATTCATTTTGAATTTGCAGTCATCTAATCCTATAATTCCTTTTTTTGCATGCTGCCTCAAACCAGTTGTCTCCATTCTACTTTGATCCAAGTTGTGTCTTTGGATTATAGCACAGAACCTGTAATAACCACTGTCAAATTCCATATAGCTTGATGTTCTTTATTTTATTTATTTTACTATCTTTTTGGATCCAGATTTTGACATCACTGTGTTGTCTATTCTCGCACATTTGCAAAACATGCCCTCAAGGTTTTCATGTAAGTTGTTGATATAACCGCTAAATAAGAAAGGACCAGGATTGGCTTTCCTGCTCTGTTATATGACATTTGAAAATTTCCTCAAAGCTATTTTCAATAAACCAATATCTTAATCACATTGGTTCAAATAGATACCAGTATTTTTAAAAATACTCTGATGCATCATGTTGTCTTATTCCTTGTTGAATTCAAGCTATATCTTGCCTGTAAGCTTTTTTCTGATTCATGTATCAAGTTACTCATTGAATGTTATGGCCCTCGCTTTGAAAAGATTTGGTTATAAAAACAGGAAGCAAATAACCTACACACATTCATTTGGGTTAACACTTTCATAAAATTTGTTTTTATTTCTTTTCCAATAGAAACCCCAAGTCTTTGTTAACTGCTACAAATAAATTGCTTTTAGAGTTCTAACTTTTTTTTTTTTGGCTTTATACATTGACAAAATCAAAGATCTAAAGGGTCCCTTTTCAAGGTTGGGTCGCAGTTGTATTTATCAACCATTAACTATTTATATGAGGATTAATGAGCTTCTGGTTATTAAAGATTGTGTATCTTTCTAATATAACAGCACTAATTATAGCTGTAGCAGTATTACTTCCTCATTTATTCTCCTAGATTAAATTTTCTTTTGCTGGGCATGATAAGAGCTTATCTCTTTTTACCTGATTATTTTCTCATTTCTCAGTCATAACTTGGATAATATAGAACATTAGAAATATTGTTAATAAATGACTGGGTTCAGTGGCACAGTATTTCTTTCCTGAGACTGGCATAGAGGAGGGCAGTTGAAAGTACATCAGGGTTTCGTTGACTGGACTGTCATTTCTACAATCTTTTATTTTCTACTCCATGTTAATATCCCTGTTTTGATATCTTGTGCAATAATAACATTTGTAATGAGTTTCTAAGAATTTAAACTCAAACATGACAATAGATACAATTCCATATATCAAACATATAGAGAAGTCCATTTATAGACTATCTGACATTTAATAAGATTGATTACATATTAATTAATGTGATCCCGTCAGAAATTTTGAGTATTACTTGTGTTGTTGTTTATTATATTGCTACATAGTTAAATATAAACTATATTATTATGTTATGTTTCATCCCATTTATGGGATGAAAGACATATTTAATCATTAGTAAAATGTTAATTTTATAAAAATCAAAGATTATAGTTCATAACATTAAATAAACAACATTAAAACATAAAATCCATAATATTAAATATTAATAATTTATTTCACTCTATCACCACACTCAGAACAGCTTTAAGTACCAGATGTTTGTAGTATAATGCATCCTCATATAAAAAGACTAGCATGATTCAAATTACCAGGCAACCATCATTTCCAGGAAGAGCTATCTCATTATCTGTAAACCAAATCTTGCCTTGCGATTAACCCTAGGTCAATCTCCCAAGTAAGTGACTTAATAAATAATTTAGAAGGTCATCTTATTCCTATACACTATAATGGGCCCCAAAAGAGAAGACACAAAAAAATTAAAAAGTCACACACACAGAACTGAAGGGAATAAGTGAAAATATAAGGCAGTGATTCTCAACTGGGGGGCAATTTTATTCCTCACAATACACTTTGGGTGTCAGAAATTAGGAGGTGTAACTGAAGTCTATCGGGTAAGTTTAGGAATTCTATGAACCATCCTTGATAGTATGAGATGGTATTGATATAGATTCAATTTTAGATTTTAAAGCTAATTTTTTGTTTAGGATTTGAAATTCTAAGAGTACAGTAATTATATAAAGTAAATCTGCTTTATACTGAAAATCAAGGGACTATCCAAGAGATTTCACCACCAAGACTTTATCATTCCATTTCTTTTACATTGTAAACAGTCTGGTGAGCAGGAATTGGTCTTTAATGCACAAACATACTTTTGGCAAGCCACAAAAAAGGTCATCAACAAATGATAAAATCTGCCCCTCCATAATATCCTAATAATATGCTTAATACCAGGAAAAACAGTAAAACCTATGGCTTATAAATTAAAGTTATGACTGTGTTTAAACATTACATTGAATGCAAAATGCATTAAAATGTGTTTCTATGTCTTATTTTTCAGAGTTGGAATGTTCTAATATATAGAAGTTTTCCTGAAAAACCGCTCCAACTCCTAAAGTATCTACAAAATAATATTATCAAGACTTGGAGAATTTGGATAATTGTCATGAAAACAAAGGTTTACCTCACTCTTCTAAATGTTTTGAGGAAAAATAAAAGAATTTTTAAAGGGCTTATTTCAAAGTGTCAGTCCTCTATTGAATACTCAATTTGCATGATTTTCTTATGGAAAATAAATATTCATCAATGTCACAATGAATGTTAAATACTAAATCTGTAGCTAAGTAAAGTGAGTAAGATTTTATAAACATTAGTCCTATTAATGCATCTTTGAAAAAATAAGACCTATCTCTAAAACAACTTTTTGCACATGACGAGAACCTTATTCTTGGAGAACACTACATCACCCAAAGGAGAATGAGGAGAGGGAAACCAGAAATAAAAGAAAACAATCTTCAGTTCTTTCACACAACGGCTGAATAACATACCTCTATCTTTTATGCAAAATAGAGAAGCCAATGAGTAGCTTTAACTGTCACTGGGGTTTCAGAAAGGTAGATTCAAACTAAGAGAAAATCAAAGAAAGAAAGTTTTAATTTCTTTCTTTGAGTCCCTCTGGAGTGTAAGAGAGAAATAAGCCCAAATCTGTATTAACTGTCTGAATGAAGCACACGAGCTTCTAACTTTCAGAATTCATATTTCTGATGTACTATAGTTTTTATGGTATGAATATTTATATCCTAGCTCGGTGATGAAAGAAAATAAAAAATTCATTGTTTAAAGAGAATTAAGGAGTTAGAGTTATGCTGAGAATATACTTTTACACATTCATTCTTTCAACTAATATTTGTTAAGAACATAATCTATGCTGTGCAAGTGATACAAAGAACACCAAGGAAGATGTTAACCAAATCTCAGTTAATGTTGGCAGGGATTAAGAACAATGATATTAAGGAACTTTGCTGCCTGTTCTCAAGCACAGGGACTTACATTTTAATACAGGAGGCCAAAGTTAGGGAAAAATGTGTGCTCTAACATGAAAAGACACCGTGCTGGTTATGCAGGTGTTTTCTCAATTTCAAATCCTCTCTTTTCAGCTGTGGGAAACTAGGACTGGGATACTAGCAAACTGCTTTTTCATTTGCCAGACAGTTTAGGGAGGGACCCTGAAGGGAGCCTGGGAAACTGAAGGAGAAGGAGGACCCACTCCAGGCCACTTCTTGTTGGTTTTCTCTTGTCTTCTGAGATCCTGTGCCATCTATTCATACTTCTTCACCCTGACAGCAGCAGTTCCAATTTCTGGATTCTACTATTTTATAGGACAGGCTCATGGTGCTCCCTTAGAGATCCCACCTTCTTTTCATATAATTTAGGAATAGGGAAACTGCACTTATGGGGAACCTACATGCATGAGTTTATTTTAATGTGTAAAATCAAAGTTACTGCAATAAATTAAAAAAAAATGGAATTCTGACATTTTCAACATCAGTGAATCTAGAGGTAATTGTGCTTAGTGAAATAAGTCAGAAAAAGACATTTTATGATTTCACTAATATGTATGTGGTATACATAGAGACCAAAAAAATGTATGAACCAAATACAACAAATAGATACTTTTATCTTATAGAATTCAATTAGAAGTTACCAGAAGGGAAGGAGTGAGCAAATCAGGTAAAAGAGATTAATTATATGGTGAAGGATAAACTTGGACTGTTGGTGGTAAACTTAATGTATATATAGATGTTTATTCACAACGACACAAAACTTAAACCTATACAATGTTATGATGCAATGTTCCATCAATAATTTTTAAATTAATGCTAATAATTTTTTAAAATTTAATGAAAAGAAAGAAAAAGATATTTTCACTTCTTTTGTCCCCCTACCCCTAAGAATATTATCTGCTTCCTACAGTTTTTACTTTTATGACATTAGTGTTTTTATGTCTTCAATTTTCTTTATGTATTCAAAGTTATTTCATTTTTTTCTGTTAAAATAATGAGTGATTTCTTATTGAACCCTTACCAATAGAGAGATTAAGTACTAGCAGAGGGCATATAGTACTCATTTATATTAAGGTTTTAATAATATTAGTCATAATAAGGATCATGATTGCTCAACCTGTGCTCTCATATTCAGGGTAGAGCACTAAATTTCTTTGGGTTGATGAGTTTTTTTGTAGTAATTATTTGTAGTAGATTATTTAAGTACACAAAATTGTCTTAGTCCATTAATACTTGGAAAGTCATTTAGAATAGTGTCCAGAGAGGGCAATGCATGTGTATTTATTATAGAAATGACATAAGATCAAATAAAAGACAAAATACTTTTCTTCTGCAAGTAGGCAGGTACTGCTCCGTAAAAATCCATGTTATCCGATATTAGCCACAATTCTCCCAGCACTCATTCAACTTCAAATGCTCATTGTTATAGGTCTCTGTTTTCATAGATTTTACAGGGGGAATGTCTCTGTAACTAATTAGCAAACTCTGTGTAGTATAATTCTGTTTGACATCTCTGCTTCTCACGGTTTACAGTACTAGATAGGGTATGACAATCAGCACTGCCTTCATCCAATTTTGCAATGACCTTATCTAAGTATGCTCTGAGTTACTTCCATTCATATCTCATCAGGGAAATAGTGTTTTACAATTTGCCTGATTTGATTCCTACAAGGTAATCATGTTTCACTATTTTTTTTTACTTCTTTTGAAGTGTAAAATCTACTTTTACTAACATGATTCAATAGTTATTTTATTAGAACTGGAAAAAGTCAACACATCTCCAGGATTATATGTGGGACTAATCATTTTTTAAAAAATGCATCACACAGAAGATATTAATATTCTCTTTCAATATTAAATCACTAAGTGGTATACTTCTATATGAGATTGATATTTTTGTATTTCCTCCTGAGACATGCAGGAAAGTTCTAACCTGAGGAACTAATGAGACTCTATTACATTTTTAGGTGTGTCTCCATCATGTGTGCATGTGCTACTAAATATATTCTGGGGAAAAAATGATCTCCTTAGTTTTCCATTGAAAAATAAAGTTTTTCCATAAACAATACACCTACCTTTTAAATGCATTTAGTTAACCTATATTCATAGTGAACAACCTTTTTGCCCAGAGAAAATTTCTGAATCAATTTATCCCTTCCACTGTATCTTGATCTCAAGTCAGAGTTGGCTGGATTTCTGCTGTGTTTTGTATGTTTGTTCCAGGCACCAAAGAACTCTGAAATCAAGGAATCCTAAGCAATATTACGTTATATTAATCACATTCCCACAACTTCAATTGTTTTCCTAGGGTACTACAAAGTATAAAAACAAAAAATTTTACTGGCAAAGAGTTTTTAAGTCCTGCTGTGTGTTCACTGTCAACTATTGACATTTTTTTCAGTTCAGTTACATGAAAAGAGTTTCTTCCAATCATCAGCTAGATGTATATCAATAAACCAAATCCTTAGGCAATATCCCTGTAGATAAATTAATTCCCTATAGATAAATAAATACTGCAGCAAGGTATTGGTTCGCATTCTTGCAATCTATTTTTTAAGTTCATCTGGAATTCACTATAATAAGGTATGTTCTAATTCTCTAGTAAGTCTGGAATTTTTATAAACTACTTTAAAATGCCAAGAATTGCACAGCAAAGACTTTCACAGATATTCTTGAATTCATTTTAGGTACAAAGCAAAAAGAAATAAAAGCTTCTAATTACTATTTTTTTATTTTTGTTTAAAAAAAGGGAAGGTGCAGGTAGGAATGAAGATGAGTAGGCAGGCAGACAGGAAGAGACAAGAGTAAGAAGCATTTTATTTATTTTATTTAGTTGTTCATCTTGGTTGTTTCCTCAGTCCCTGGCCTTCAACCAGAGACCTTGGGATGTGTGTGCACTATGTCTGAGTTGTGCTAAACTGCTAAGCACCAGGGCATGCTGTGCTTGTGTTTTAATGAAGTCTGATGTTCCACCAATTCACTGTTGGTGGAGATATAGTGTGCTCTCTTGGGACTCCAGTTAAACGTCTGCATCCTTTCTGTCAATATTTCCCCATTTAGATGAGTGTTTTAGATTAGCTAGTTAATTACTATCTCCCTTAGAGAATGAAATACATGGCTAGTCCTCTTCCATGTGCAGGAGAAAAAGAGCTAGGGGGCTAGAATGGGAGAAATCCCAACTATGGACATAAACTTTTAGACCTAGCTGGACTGGAAGATTAATCAATGTCAATCTTAACTGACCGCACATTTTTTCTTTTGCTTGGGGTCAGTTCTCCATAACAAATAGGATGTTGAAGACATATTTTGTAACCTATATTTTAAACTATGTATATCTCCTACAATAGAGGTAGACATAAAAATGATCTCAAAACTCAACTAGATGCTAAATACTTAGGTGCCTTTGTTGCTTTGGAGAACGAAGAAGGGAAAGATGACTGAGAGAAGAGAAAGAAAGGAAGGAGAATCACAGGCTATCAGCTAGATATTAACTGAATATTTGGCTCAGACAAATGGGTAACTTTGGCACAGTATCTAGAGTTAGTTTCTATAACTACCCTGATAACATTTAGGACAATCAGGTAACTTCACCAAATATTCCTTTGCAATATAAATTATTCCCCACTGTTTACTTTTTTTCACATTCTTCATGTGTTTGTGAGAGAAAACCATGTGGTACTATAAAAATGATTTATGATATGGGTATAATAGTACCCAAGCTCAAAGAAATAAGCTAAAGATATAAAACATCTTTTAACTACTGTAAAGATATAACAGTCATTTCCCTACCTTTTTTGTATATATGAGAATAAAATATGTCGTAAAATAAAATAAACTATTTTCTTTTTTGCTCAAATTTTGTGTGTGAGAAACCACTAGGTGACAGTGTGACTTTAGAATAAAACGAGCACAACTTTTCTGAGTTCATATTAACCTTCAGATTTGAGCATTTATCATTTAGTCTCAAGCTACATTACTTTTTTGAGACAATGCTACTGATAGAGTTGCTTCCAGGTATTGAAAAAAGATGCAAAGGTTAGAATATTTTATATCATACCGCTGACTCAAATTTCTGTCCTTATAGACAGGTTTCAATAACAGATGGTTTTTACCATGCAGCACAAAACCTCTGTTCATGTCTTCATTGTCTAAGATGAATATATTTCTTACAGATTTTTTTAGATGGTTCTTCATCAGTTCCTTTAGCTCATCTCTGTTCTTCACCTGTCAAAATTTAAAAAGAAAACAGAGTAGCATTTCCCATTCATGTTTATGTTTCAGAAAAAAAGATATTCTAGGCATACCTCATTCTATCGCACATCACAGATTGTGTATTTTTTTTTTTTTACAAATAGAAGACTTGTGGTAAACCTACAAGTCTATCAGTGACATTTTTCTAACAGCATATGCTCACTTGATATCTGTATCCTATTTTTGTAACTGTCATAATAGTTCAGTCTTTTTCATAATTATAATATCTGTTAGGGTGATCTGTGGTTAGTGATCTTTGATGTTGTAAACACAATTTTTGGGGGACCACAAACTGTCCCACATGAGATGGCAAATTTCATGGATAAATGTTGTGTATGTTCTGATGCTTCACCAATTGGTGGTTCCCCCACCTTTATCCCTCTCCTTGGGCCTCTTTAGTCCCTGAGAAACAGCAACATTAAAATTAGGTCAATTAATAACCCTGCAATGGCCTCTAGGTGTTTAAGTAAGAGAAAGAATTACACACCTTACTTTAAATCTAATAGTGAAGAAGACATGTCAAATCCAAAAGTTACCTTTCTTGTACCAAACAGCCCAGTTGTGACTGCAAAGGTAAAGCTCTCGAAGGAAATTAAAAGTGTATTTCAATGATCTCACAAATAACAAAAAAGCAAAACAGCTGTATTACTAATATGGAGAAAGTTGTAGTGGCCTGAATAGAAGAGTAAACCAGACACAATATTCCCTAAACCAATAATCCAGAGCAAGGTCCTAACTCTTCAATTCTCTGAAGGCTGAGAGAGGTGAGGAAGCTGCAGAAGAAATGTTCGAAACTAGCAGACGTTGGTTCATGAGGTTAAAAGAAAAATGTTAGCTCCATAAAATAAAAGGAAAATATGAAGGAACAAGTGCTAATGCAGAAACTGCAGCAAGATATCCAAAGCTAGCTAAGGTCATTGATGAGGTTTGCTTACGATAAACAACAGTCTTTCAGAGCAAATAAAACAGTCGTACATTAGAAGATGTCACACAGGACTTTCATAGTTAGAGAGAAATCAATATTTGGATTCAAAGATTTTCAGGACAGGCTGACACTCTTTTTAGGGGTTAATGCAGTTGGTGACTTCAAGTTGAAGCCAATGCTCATTTACAATTCTGAAAATCCTAAGGCCCTTAAAAATTAGGCTAAATTTATTCTGCCTGTGCTCTCTAAATGGAACAACAAAGCCTAGATGACAGCACAGCTGTTTACAACATGGTTTATTGAATATTTTAAGTCTACTGTTGAAACCTATTGTTCAGAAGGAAAAAAAAAAGATTCCTTTCAAAATATTACTGCTCATTGACAATGCACCTGTTTATGCAAGAGCTCTGATGGTGATGTAGGAGATTAATGATTTCATATCTGCTAACACAAAACTTTTCTACATCCATGTAATGGGGAGTCATTTTGAATTTTGAGTCTTATTATTTAAGAAATATATTTCATAAAGCTATAACTGCCATAGATAATGATTCCTCTGATAGACAGGCAAAGTTCATTGAAATTTAATAACTCTGGAAGAATTCACCACTCTAGATGCCCTTAAAAACTTTTGTGATTCATGGGAGGAGGTCAAGATAACAACATTCATAGGAGTTTGGAAGAAGTTGCTTCCAATTTTCGTGGATTTTTAAGAAGTTCAAGACTTTTTGGAACTAGTAACTGCAGATAGCAAGAGACCTCTAATTAGAAGTGGAGCCTGACATTGTGACTGAATTATAACCTCATGATGAAACTTGCTTCTTTGGATCAGCAAAGAAACTGGTTTCTTGAGATGGAAACTACTCTTAGTGAACATGCTGTGAATATTGTTAGATGACACAAATGGCTCATCATATTAAGTAACTTAATAAAGTATTAGTAGGATATGAGAGGGTTGATTCTAATGTCAGCAAAATTCTGTCAAACAACTTTGTTTGGTACAGAGAAATCTTTTATGAAAGGAAAAGCCAATTGATGGATCAAACTTCATTGTCTTATTTTAATAAATTGCCACAGCTAATCTAACCTTCAGCAGACACCACCCTGCTCAGGCACCAGCCGTCATAATTAATGCAGACCCTCCACCAGTAAAAGAATTACAACTTGCTGAATGTTCATGTGATGATTAGTATTTTTTAATAATTAAGTATTTTTAAGTAAGTATAGCATTGTTTAGATATAATTCTATTGCATCTTTATAATGGAAAGTATATTAACTGTAACATAACATTTATATACTCTGGGAAATAAAAAATTTATGTGACTTGTTTTATAGTCATATTAGCTTTACTAGTGTGGTGTGGAATCTCTGAGCCTTGTCTGTATTTTTGTTGAATTTTATGTCTATATTGATTTTGGAGAAATATTAGCATTTTTCATTTATTACTGAAAGATTGATATGTGACTTAGTAGCTAATATAATCTTACTTGCAGAAATCCTAAAAATGCATTCAACTATTCTGTTAGAGTTCTTTTCCTTTCCAGAGTATTTGAACTATGAACATAATCTGTAAACATTGTCACAAATGTGTCTGATAAAGAATTTGACTGACTTTTCTCTCTGGTTTTTAGGAGTTAGCCTCTAAACACTTGCAATTTCCTGAGTGGCTGGAGTTACTTTATTCTTGATGGTGGGCACCTAGGACAACCCTAATAGTTTATGCTAACAAGGTGACCCACGGTGGGCCACTCTGCTGTTCATTCTAACATGATTAGTATTAATGGATGACTCATGATGGGGGATAGCCTTGTCAGAAAGACCAATCATGTGATTACATGGTTAGAGCTTTGAACAACATGATACCAATTCAAACTCTGGGGAGGAGATAAGAGCAACAGATTCAGTTCAGCTGTTGGGTCAATGGTTGAGTAACTATGCCGACATAATGACACCCCAATGAACATTCTGGACACCAAAACTCATGTGAACTTCCTAGATTGGCACTATGGTGAGCATCCTCATACATTGATATACCAGGAGACATGCTTTCTGAGGCCATGAGGATATGAAAATGTTGTGTTTGGAACCCTCACCCTATGCATCTCTTCCTTTGATTCTCATTTATACCTTTTGGTTAAATAAAACTGTAGTTACATAACATTTTCTTAAATTCATTATATTAATCTGATGAGTAATCAAACCTGAGTGGGGAGTGAGAACTCCCAATTTTATAGCTAGCTGGTCAGAATTAAGAATGACCTTTTGAGTCCCACACTTATGATAGGTTTCTGAAGTTAGGGAAATCTTGTGGAGAGTTAGCCTTTCACTCTTGAATTTGGCAAGCTCTTCGCAACATGTCAGACAAAAAGCCCACATTTCAAATTAGCATAATAACTGTGATAAACATTTGGATTGTATCTCAACATCATTACATAATTCTTTCCCTTCTTTTCCTACAATATTAATGTACTTGTCAATGAATATTTTTAATTCATCACTGACTAAACTGTATTTCTCCTAGATTAGTAATCTACTTTATATGACTTATGTAGGAAAATGTTGATTTGAAGATTGTGACCACCTTTGGTGCAACAGGCTCTTATGGGAAGTGAATGGATTATAACAACTTCCTTTTTAATCTGAGCTACTCATTTTTCTTTTCTGCCTTCAGGGAAAAAAAATGAGGCAATGTGTTGCACAAATAAGACATCTTAGTCTAGTGCTGCCATCAGTCCTTTTCCCAGTTTAGAGATGGGATCTAGAATAATCTGAGAATAATGGCACAGTAAGACTGCTATTTTTAGACTTTACCTAACCTGAAATAGTGGATTCATTTTTAATGATGCAACAAATGTTCTTTCCCCCTTTCTATTAGCATCTTGATTTCCCATTATGAAGGCATTTCTCTACTGAAGGTAGGTTTTAGAGGGGCAATATCCTTCTCCACAGTCACTGCCATTGTGTTGTCAGAGTACAGACATTGGGAGTTTTGATTCTTCAATAGGTAGTATAAAGTTACAGAGACAGTTAAAACAGTTTGCTGTGTAGGTCACTTTGTTCCTTTCTTTAGAATCTGGGGATTGCTCAAATATTTCCAATAAAATAAAATTTCCTCCCTTGGTTGACAGTCATATTTTGTACCTTCAAGCGATAATCCTGACTCATGAGGATTTCAGAAAGTGACATAACAATTTATAAATGCAAGCAACCTCTTTAAGATAGAATAGACATTATTTGTAATGACCATAAATAGAATTCTGTTCATAATGACCAGACCAGGTTAGAAAGAATTAGAGTTTACCAGTAAAGCAAGGACTGCTTCATTCATTTTGAAAATATTTGAATGATCTTCTATGGCATGACATGGAATAGAGGCAGGGATGACACAAGAGTCAATGGGTGAGTAAAGAGAAATGAAAAATATTTTAAATAATTTGATTCTAAATTATTTCAGTCTAAAGAGGAAAATTAATGATTAAATCAAAATATGTGCAATATACAAATACATAACCATTAATTTTATAGTCAAAAAGATTTATTAAAGATCTAGCACACATCTAATATTAAAATATTAATTTTCTTCTTTCTTAAAAATAGAAGTTAAAGTCAAAAATGAGAAATCACATCCCAAACAAAAGATATTCTGCTTGGGAATAATTGTTTAATTTAAGGGAAGAGATTGGAATTTCCTATGAAGTTATATAGAAGCATTTTTTCCCACTCTGGACTGACTTAGATTTAAACCTATGTAAGAAACCCTGAGCATTCTGAATTCTTTATAACCAGCAAATATTGTTATAATAACTCTCAGGAAACCTCAGTGCATAAAACATTGTCATTTAACATATGGTCAGAGGGAACAGTGACATCAAGACTTTGGATCTTATTAGAAATGAAGAATCTTAGGCCCTACAGCAGATCTATTGAATCGGGATCTGCACTTTAACAATATCCAAGTGATTTATATGAGAAATACTAGTATAGAGTACAAAGCAAATAATTTATTGAGTCCAAATCTTCTGGTTCCTAAACTACTCTCTGCAAGTCAATGAGGAATTTTTAGAACATAAATTAAATTGCTTAGTCCACTAGGTTTGTTTAATGTAGTGAAGAGGTCTAAGCTGAATTAATTATGCTGACAAATTACATTCTAGGTTGTAACAATGTAGACATTTGAATTAATACTGACTCAAATCTAGATAATTAAAATACTTTTAGTGAAGTTAATCTAACTTCTGTGGTCATGGTAAAGAAAGAAGAATAAAACTACGATTATTTTATTCAAAAGTATATTTAGTTAAAGAAGTGAATCATCTGTAACTAAATAGGGCAAATAATTTTTTTTAACCATACTTCAAATAATTTCAATTTGAAAACTTTAACAGCTGTCCTAGATACATTTGGAACACACACACACACATTGATAGATGTATTAATTTTTTGGGACTCTAAAATAGATGCCTTTGTATAGTCTCCTCAAACACTGAAGGTATAATACAATAGAATGTGATAACAATAAGGAACTTCCAAGTCGGGTTATGAAAAGTGTCGACACCTTCAACCATACTCTCTTGGATGCCTTGCTCCGTGGGAAATCAATCACCACGTCATGGGAACATTTAAGCCACTCTATGGGGAGGTCCACAAGGTAAAAACAACTAGGCCTCCTATTAATAACCAGATCTAACTTACCAGATACGATAATGAACCATCATAGAAGCAAAAAGCCAAGCTCACAGCTTGATTGAATCCTCATTAGAGACCCAGAGTCAAAATTACCTGATCAAGCACTCCTTCTAGACTCATAGAGACTGTAAATAAGTCATTATTTTCTCTGAAGTAAATTGCTATGCAGCAACCATTATTACCATATGCGATGTAGATTTATTTGTTGTGAGATTAGCATTGCATCATGTCATATAATTAAACTGTAATGCAAGTTTCAAAATGATGATCTTTATTAAGCAGTTTTTAAGAAATTTTCTAATACAGAACCATTTCCAGTACGGAATCACTTAAACCACTCAGAATAAATTAATTTTTTTAAGGATTAGGATGATATGGTCTAGAAGCTGTTATGAAGATTATCACGCAAAGTCTTGAGAAATTGAGTGCAGACTAAAACTCACTTATTTTCTCAGGTGACTTAGCAAATTGTTTACATGTTCGCCTGATTATTTTGTCTAAATAGTTTAAATATTATAAATAATAGCCATTGCATAATGAAGACATCCTCCTAAGAAAATGAAACGGTGTTTGAAATTAACCAAAACCAAGGTAAGAATTTATATATGTAGGCTACATATTGATGGCTTTAGGCTAACTAAATCCTAGGCTTCTGCATACAGGGGCTCTGTCCAATGGTGTTTTAAGGGAGGAGTGGGAAGTGGCTTTTTGTTAGTTGGGCAAATTCAGTAATTCATTCTTCCCGAAGAAAACTAAAGTCAGATAGAACTCGCCTCACTCTTTCAACATACACAAAACAAAGCCAAAATCTGTTGAAGTTTGTCTGATAGAGAATAATTCTACAGACTAATATACGTTGTTAACAGTTATCTTATATAACACATAGGTATTACTACAAGGTATGGAGAGAGGAAAATCATGTAGGCCCAATGAACAGAAATAGTTGAATGTTTGTAAGAACAGCTCATGTGTGGACCTTGAGTCCTTACATGTTAATGAATAATACTGACAATAATAAAGAATTTCATATAGGAAGAGTCATTCTCACCAACCTGTGTGGAATTAGAAGAGAACAGAAAACGCAGAAGAGGAATAGAAACTATATAGGGAAAGGAGAGAAATCTGGACCAGAACAGAGTCAATTCTCTCAGTCACACTTAATAGAAGTTTCATCAGTTCTTAGTGAAGCACAATAGGAAGTTAAAACTGGAAATCTACTATTTTTTCCTTTACACTTTAGAGCTACAACTTGTTTGAGTTAACTATATAGGTGTCACTCCAATTTATCAGTCCATTGATTCTCAATTAATTCCTTTATGTTATGTAAGTCCCAAGTTTAAGACAACTTTAACATGAAAGACAATATATTGCAGCAAGTTTTGGTACCCACAGAGTAAATAGGAGTAACGTCAAAATGCTGGTGTCTATTTGCACATCTAGGCATGAAATAAACACAGAGACATGGCAAATATGTGCTCAATAAAATTGTAATCGTACAGATTATATAAATACATACCTTCTTTATTGTTAGAATTGAATAGACACGAGGGAAAGGACAATATTTGGGGCATCCAATTGTCCAAGTTAAATCATTTTCTAAAGTCAATACAAATATTTTCCCAATTTTAAAGGGAGTATAAATATACATTAATTTACTAAATTGCAATCTAGGTGATAACACCTTAGAAATGCATACCACTGCAATGGAGGTATTGCTGTTTTTTTTCTAGAATGCCAAGTAGAGAGAATATTTTCATTATTTTCCTCTTCTCAGTAAAGAAGATCTGTGATCTTCTTGGGAAAATGCTTGCATAAATGTCAATATTCTGTTTTCATTAGCTTAATGTTATTTGAAGGGAAAAAATTAAGTGATGGGCAAATAAGAAGGCAGTTTTAAGGATAATTTGGTGATGTCTTGGAAGAATAAACTGTTCAGCCTTGATCTTTAAGGTGTTGGTAGGAATAAGTAGAAAGACTCAGTAGGTGACCTACCAGCAGTACCATTTGCTGGTGTGTACTGCAGTAATATAATTAAGCAATATAATTACCCTAGAGAGGGAGGAAAGGTGTGAATCTATGAGATGAAAAAGCTTGGAATAAAATGAAAATGGAAAGAATAAAAGGAAGTAGAAGATTCCCGAAGCCTAAGAGCCACTTTAAAAATACTACACCCCTATTCCAGGGAATTCTAACTACTATTCACTGTGTGAATAGCTAAGGGTTTTGGCTAACAGTTTAGAAGGAAAGAGTTGTCTGTTAGTTTTTTGTCAAATCTACTGAATCAGAGACTTCCAAGGTCTGCCATTCACTGTGTTTTGAGGAGCATTTTATTATATACATTGTATATGTTGCAGCCAACTTTTCCTTTTAGTTTCAACTCCTATAGTTGAGGTTCATCAATCCTCAGAATTTGTCTTACTCATTCAAGCATTCCCCCAACTCCAACCCACCTGACACAGTTTGATTGGATAATCAAAATATCATGGCTGATATGTTCAAATCTTTTAGTGGCCCTTAATTTCTTACCTAATAATTTATAAATTCCAAAGCCCACCACAACTTGTTTTCAAATTCTCTCTTCTTCGCTGCCAACAGTTTTATAATATCAGATCTAAGGACTGGTCATTCTGGGTTGTGCTGCATGCTTGGATTAGTCTTATCACTTACTTCTGTACTCTATTCTCTTAGACTAGTGTGATTTCTAATTCTTTTTTAAGAAGAATTTAAGAATACCCATCTGCGAAATGGCAGGTCATGCCCCATCTCCTGTTTCCATTAAAAACTAATAGACTCTCCTGACCCCATTTGAAAATTAGCACTCCTATGGCACCCCCTGGTGGAGCAGTGGTTAGGTCAACCACCTCTTAAGGATGCAATGGGTTTGGGGATGGGGGGGAGGGGCGAGGATTGTACAACCTGCATGATAACTACAATGAAAAATAAAGTATTGTTAAAAAGAAAGAAAATTTGCCTTTCTAAATGAGATAAGCTTATATCACTTATAGGTGTTGTTTATGTACATTACAATACATTCATTTATTATCACTTTAATTTATTTAGTCATTCATTAAATATTTTCTGAGTCTGTATTACAGGCTGTGCTCTAGCTGGGAGTTAGCAATATAGAGATGTAAAATCAAGTACTTGTTTTTCTTGAGTAACCACAGACCATTGAGAAAATAAATGAGTAATCAAACAATTAAAGTACACCGCAAAAATTGTTGTAAATAAGATAGGATATACATATAATCTATCAACTACAATATCAACAGAATGGAGGAGTACCTATGAATATATAAATAGGTAGCAATAAATTAATGAAACCAAAAAGTCATAATAATATGAAAATAACAGTAATGAAATGGCATGCTAGGCATTTTAAAGTACAGCAAAACTGCTTAAGTACATTTATTATCATCACTTTCAGATGAGGGAACTGAGGTTCAGAGAAAAGTTATTTTTGGCCATGGCCACATAGCTGGTAATTAGCATAGACAACGCCTAGTTCTTTTGGAGAAGAAAGTGTCCGGCATCCGGACAGGATGAGCTCAAGGAGTGGCAAGAAAAGAGAGTCTTTCTCTTACTAGAGAGCAAGATATTTGATTTTGGAGACCATATTCAACACAATTTTCTTCTCATGTTGTGCTTATTTACTGTCTTTAACAATATTTTTTAAAGTAAGTATTATTGAATGTAGGCAAAAAGAAAGTTTATGCCTGGTTAAAATCACTAGAATTTTAGGCAACTTAGCAAATGAAATCCCCTTTTCCCATGGAGTTTTGGGATAAATTTGAGACAGAGGGTCAAGAGATAGACATCAAATTATTATCTTAGTGAAAGAAGGTAAGTTGGAAGTCAGTTAACAGTGGCTGAAAGAAACACCCTATCCTGTCACAGGCAGAGCTCACTGCAGAACAGTTTTTAACCACTAAATGTATCTCACCAGAGCATACACCACACTCACAAGACAGGAGAGGAAGGGGCAGGGCAATATCAGCCATTCCCGCTTACAATGATCAACCCTTACATCCTCCTCCTCCTGGGAATAAGAAGTAAAGATGGAGTGTTGTTCACATAAATTCCCTGCACATGAAAACACATGGTGAGGGCAAAGGGTTTTAGCCCTGTGAAAATTCTTGCTTGAGATGTAGTTTTTCTCATGCAATGCTATACAATTAGAAATAAAAGTACAATGAAATTGTATTAAATTTGAATTTAGACAATCTAGTGTCTCATGAATATTTTATCACTAGCGTATTTTGTGACTTTGGAAAAAAATCACCTGGGCGTGTTTCCCTATCTATAATTAGAGTATCAGACTAGATCACTCTTTCAGCTCTGAAATTCAGTAATCTACAACACAGTTCTCAATGTTACTACTATGAAAATTTTGACAATTTCAGTCATTAAATACTTAATATTCACTTGAAGTTTATTCCTGGCATTATGTGGTTTGAACTGGAAGATGAAGAGAAGTTTAAAGAAGATTCCTGGTCATAAAGCACTGTCAGAAACTGCAACGGTACTGAATTCTGAAGATACTCAGGATTGCCATCATTTTTGAATCACCAAGAGATTAGTTTTGAAAATGCAGAGTAGACTCAGACAGAAGGGTACACTTGGTTTTCAATGTTGATTTGATTTGATTCTGTTTGAGAAATCTTGCCAAAATACAGTTTTGTTTTGTTTTTTTTTAACAAGGTTATTCATTTATATCCAACTTCCACCTTTTAATCCTAGATCTTGTTTTGTACATGGCTGGGCTCCAGAATTAAATGCAAAAGATAGCTCCAAATAAATTCTATACTTTCTAATGAATAAGCGATGGATTCGCAGAACTATTTTCGAATTCATAAATCATGGAATTTTATGACTCTGCTTTATTAGTGAACATGTACAAAATTATTCCAGAAATGCAGATTACTTTAGAGCAGTAACATAAAGCACACAATACTTTACAAATACATTAAAATAGAAAAGTTACACATTTGCTGATGATGATACATCAAAAAAACAAAGCTATTAGTTGTCTTGGGATATAGTCAGGATGTTTGTCATGTATTTAGCCCAGTTTTCTAATTCCTTGTCCTTCACAATATAATGTAAGTCTTTAAAATAATGGATAGAAATTGACATGAGGATGATTTCACTCTATTAGAAAGAATACATTTAAGGACTAAGAAAATGGAAAAAAATGAAGGCAGTGAGATTATTATAAAACTTATGCAGTTTTCTAAGCATAATTAGATAAAAAGTGCTTAACGTTCTCAAACTTCTCTGTTCTTTCATATTACTTAAAAAACTCCAAATTTCACTACTTCTAATGAAATTGAATTTAAAATTTAAATATGGGGAGGTGAAAAAGACCTCTAGCCCGAAGCTTTCCTTTAAGAGATTATGAGACAGATTCCCAGAGAAGCTCATTAAATTGTCAAGACCATGGAGATTATGAAGAACAGTGACGGCAGAAGGAGTTCCAAGTTTTCTAATTCACTGTGCTTTTTGATAGTTGGTGATACTTCTCTACCTTTAATGAATTAACAGAGGTAGTGATTCTACCTCTCCTTGAGCATGTTCGGGTATAGTAAGTTTAATTCTAGACTCTTATTAATCATCTCATTCCAGAAAGGCCTCCCCTGCTCCCATGTCTTGAAGATGAAGGAAGGGAGGGAGGAGAGAGAGAGAGAGAGAGAGGGAGGCAGGGAGGCAGGGAGGGAGGGAGACTATAATTCTAGAAAAGAGAACTTTACTTTTTTTCTCTGTGTTTTCTTCCAACTTTCCTGGACTATTTACTATTTACACAGTATTCTTTTCTTTTTATACCTAGAATAAAATAATTTCTCAGTTCTGCTGATGTTGAAATAAAATCCTACTGTTTTCCTTGTCTTTCTCCTTTCATGATTCTTTTCTTTTTCTTGTACTTTCTCCTTTTTAATTAGGTTCAATGCAAGATGGGTGTCTTTGCTCTCAGTCCATTGTCCAGAAAATGAAATCTATGGTAGGTCCAGAAGTGTTCTTTTTAAACCACAGACCTAGTTATAGTCACTGAGCATATTGAGAAATAACCTCCCAAAGTTTTCTATTTCTCATTAACTTTTAAAAGCCTGGGTGACTACGCGTGTTCATTACACTGAGTTGTAAATGATGTTTGAAGAGAATGATTCCAGCCTACTCAGTGCACAAAGAGAATACAAACAAGCATTCTGCAATTGCTTTTCCAAGGTGATACATGTTATAATATTGAGCGGAGTTACTGCTATAAAAGTCAGAAGTCCCAGTAGTCTCAAACCACTGAAAAACAAATATGAAATGAAAATACATAATTCACTCCATGTTAACTCTCTCACTTCCCACCAACTTATCAAATACACGTAAAAGCTTTATTCTCTAAGATAAAATGCTGCATGAGGAACTCTGACTTCATATCTCCTCTCCCAAATCACCTTTCTTTCTTCTCCAGCCTGTTTGTTATAAATAACTCTTTGTTAATGCCGAAAGCCACTGTTATAACTGACTAATGCTGGCAGTTGCGTAAACAGGATTGGTGACACTGCCACTGTTTTTCCCTAGGCAAACTGAATTCACTTGAATTCACACATATACACACATACAGGTATAAGCATATACACATACATGTATCTATACATATATGTATACACACTTATACATATAATCTGAGCATTTCAGTAGTGTTCGGGTGACTGGAAGGAGTATGGTCTTCACAGTCATTACTGTAACCATTTACTTCTTATAGTCTTTTGAGCATGGTTTTGTTTGAATGAAAAAGTCCTTAACCCAGCACCAGAAGCTTCGTTTAAAATCTTAAAGTACAAAGTTGTTGAAAACCTATTCCCATCAAAAGAAATGCTTTTTAGGACAAATCCACCAAGGCCAAAAATAGATGCAAGCGTCATAAGCAGCCTTTATGCTCAACTTGCTATTTTGGGATGAACAGGATAAAAACCACCCTAAATATACTAACCCTGTAGCATAAAGGATGAAACTATGATACATAATAAATAAAAATAAAATGATTCATAAGAGCTCACTTGGATACTGAATACCTGAAAATAATAGAACTTTCCACACAAATCACACTTTTGCTGTGAAAATTATTCATTTTTAGATAAATCAGTTTAACCTGAAAATTTCCAACAGATTCTTTTCCTAGGCTACTAACTAATGGAAGAACAAAAAAGGTTGGACCAACATTAGTGATGTCCAGCTAGTGAACTATGCCAGTATAAATTGTGGAAACCAAGTTTGTTCATTAGCGCACTCTCCCTTGTTGTCTCAAATGGTACTTTCACTCTTGGAGTCACTGCTGATTCCTCCAGGTTTTCATTGGTTAAGGGAAGAGGAAAGGGGTAGGAGATATTGACTTAATATTTTCCTTTATTACTAAGATTTCTATCACTTCTTCGTTAACATGGCCGCTGTGAGCACATCTATGATTTTCTAGAAAATTCCCTGACTCGTGTCTTTATTGTACTGCTCAAATGCAGAATTGCTTCTAATTGTCCTCTGGGAACCTACATACTTCCACTGAAATCTCATCTTCCAAGAGTCTTTTCTGAGCCCCTCAGCTACCATATTTCAGTATCAGGGACTGTCATTTTTCTCCGAACCTCTATTTCCCTAAGTCAGGGTGGCACATGGAGGATTTATCCAACCAAAATAATATGCTGTGTTCTCCATACCAAAGACCTACAATCTTTAGTCTACTTTTTCCTTTGTTTTGAGGGCTGCTGATAGAAGCTAAGGGGAATTGATTCTTGATTTCCCCTCAAAGGAAAGAATTTTATAATAACCCCTCATATTATCCTCTCCTTTGTAGTTAAGTTGATCAGAGTTTCCATGTTAAAATTTACAGATTTAACGTTTTGTTTTTTGGAGTCTATTTGAACTTCAAAATACGTTAGATTTTTGTCCACAATTTTACATAAATCCACTCTAAGTAAAATTTTAGTAGGAGATAGACAGCCTAGCAAATGCCTTTAGAAAATCTGCTTTGTCATCTACTATTGATTGTGAGACCGAGCAAAAGCACGCCTCTTGGTTTGCTTGAAGATATAATAAAATAATACATTAAATTTTCTTGTAAAAATGCTTGAAACAATATCTAGTTAGAGGACATTATGAGAGAGAAACCCCTTTTATACAACAAAGAAGATTAAACACAGGAATATACTTAACAGGAAATGTTATGAGACATGTTAATTAAATGTCATAATTATTCTAAAAGGTACAATGCAGACCTGAACAAAAGGAAACACACTCTCATTCTTGGATATAATGACTTCATATTCTAAATCAGACAGTTCTCCCTCATTTATGAAATGTACAGAATCACAAGAAAATATCAATAAGCTTTATTTTAAAATTAAGTAAGTTAATATTGAAATATATGAAGAAACACACGTGCAATAAATAAATAATCAGGTAGGTAATTTAATAAATAAAATACCTGTGAGGGAAGAATTATCTTCATCAGACATTAAAGCACATTATAAAGTCTCTGTTTGAAACCAATATGATATTGCTACATTAAAAGACATACATACAAGTGGAAGAGACTATGCATCCCAGAAATATATTCAAGTAGTTATACAAATTTAGTATATGATAAAGGTAACAACTCAAATCACAGGGACAAAAATAATCTTTTTACTAATTGGCATCATAACCACTGGGTAGTCATTTGGAAAAGACATAAAATTAGACCCATATTCTATACCTAACCAAGATTTAATTAGAAATGAATGAGAGATGGAAATATAAAAATGAAATCATCTAAATATTAGAAGAAATCATGAAAGAATTTCCCCTCTTGGAGTAAGGAAAAACATTTTAAATAAGATTAAAAAATTGATAAACCTGACTACATAAAAAAATAAAAATTGTCTGCAAAACCAAGAAAATCATAAATAAATTCAAAAAGTACTGGATAACCTGCAAGAAAATATTTGTAATATGTTCTACCAATCAAAGGATAATATCCCTGATACATATGAAACAAAACAACAAAAATCTCATAGTTGGGCAACGAATGACTAAAATCTTAATAGAAAAATAAGAAAAAGACATAGATAATTCATAAATATATATTCTATAAATTACCCCTAAATCTATGAAAGATATTCCTAGAAAGAATAGTGCAAATTAACACAACATTGATATACCACTTACCACCGATAAGATTATCAAAAATTGAAAATTAACTTTACTCAATTTAATAACAAGGGTTTTAGAAATTGGTATTCTCATAAATTGCTGGAGAGAATTTAGGTACAAGTCTGCTGGAGAGAAATTTGTCAATAATAAAACTGTATATATGCTTATCTTTTCATATAACATCTAAAAACCTTATTCTAAAAATTTGTCCTGAAGATACATTACAAGCAATATGAAAATACATGTATATAAGGTTATTCACTGCAGCAGTGTTTGTAATTACAAAATACTGTAAGCAATCTAAATGTGCAGACATTGGAGAGTGGTTGAATAAGTATGGTATAATTAAAGAATAGTATATAAGGTAGTTGTAAAACATGAATGAGGAATATCTCAGTGAATTTACAAGGAGCAACTTCTAGTACATATATTATTCAGTTAAAAATCTAAGTGGAAAAACAGATTTATTGTATGCAGTTCATTTTGTAACAGAAAAAGGAGGGGAGCTATATAAAATATATATGTATCTTTTCATTTGCACACAAATAAACATGGGAAGAATAAACCAGAAACTACTGATATCATTAACCTAGTGGCTATGGGTAGAAATGTGGTGAAAGTAATATAAAATGGAAATATGGTGCAGAGGATGGAAAGAGATCGATAGTGTTCTAAGTATACCTTTTGGGTAGTTTTGACATTTAGTACCATGTTAATGTTTCACATGCTCAAAAATAAAATAAAATTAACTACAATAAGGAATCCAAAGTAAAACACAAATAGTAAAAAATTAACCTAACAGTATTATCAGTGTATAACACTGATATGATATTAATGACTGATGTAATAACACTGAACAGGGTGAAGAAGAGAAGAACAAATTGAACTCTGGAAAACAGTATATGACTATATATATGGTAAGGTTAAAAACAAGTCAAATTTATATTTCAATTCATTTTTACAGAAGTATAATTAGCAAATTTGAAACTATTTATCTCTTACAGAATTGAGAAAATGAACAAATATATACTAACTAGTGAGTTAGTTTTTTTTAAATCTCTTGAAGAAAGAAGATAAAATAGGGAAGTGGGAAAGGCTTAATTACAAAATGTAGGAGTGTATTAGAATCAGAATCCATGGTTTTTAACATCTATTCAGATAGAAATATTTATGTATATGAATACACAGAAATTTTTAGCTCTTTGGTCTCAAAGGACCTAGAAGCAATGATACTGTAGTAGCAATGCATAGCTTTCACATCTTGGTCTCAAACACAGTTCTGATATAATAGATTAGGACCCTTTGCAAAAATGATTGATTTAAGCACTGGGCAGGAAAAATGTGAAATAAATATAGCACAATTAGGACACAGAAAGTATGGAAACATTAAAAGAACAACATGACCAGACTGGAAAAATTACAGAAGCCAAACTGAAGAAGCCCCAAGAACAAATCTTAAACAATATGAGCAAAAATAATTGTAGTAATGATTATAACTCATATGATGAAAAATGTCTATATGTCTAAACTGAAATGAATTAATGAAGGAGAAAGGAAAATTCCTTCTTAGAATAGATTTCCAATTAAAAGATATGGTAGCTGGATGTATCAAAAAACAAAATTCAACTACATGCTGAGGTAAGAGACTCACAAGATAGAGAGAAAAAAGTAGACTCAGTGAAGGGATGGAAAATGGTACTACAAGTCAATGGTGAGTTTAAGGACTGCTATACTCATACAAAATAGATTTCTAGTCAAAAAAGGCAACAAAAAACACAGGTAGCATTATATAATGATAAAGGGATATATACAACAGATAGAAAATACACATGTTAATATATATGTACCCAAAATAGAAGCACTCAAATGCATCAAACAAATATTAATGGACTTACAGGGAGACATCAATAGCAATACAATAATAGGAAACTTTTTAACACCCTACACACAGTAAATGATACACCATCCAGACAGAAAATCAACAAAGAAACAATAGCTTTAAGTGATAATTTAGATGAGATAGACTTTTAGACATGTATAGCGTAGTTTATGCCCTCCCCATGGAAAAATATACACATTTTTTTCAAGTGCTCAAGGAACAGTCTTAAGGATAAGCTATCTATTGAGTCACAAATCAAGTTTTAATGAATTCACAAAGATTGAAGTCATATCTAGCCTCTTTCCAGATCACAATGGCATCAAACTAGAAACAAACCAAAAGAGGAAAGGGAAAATATGTAAAAGAGCTACAAATAAATCATATGCTATTAAACTACAATGGGTCAATAATTAAATTAAAGATGAAATTGAAAAACAAAACCACAACAACCTGGAGTCAAACAAAAATGAAGACATGACATCTGGGTCTATGCAGCAAAAGCAGCATATAGAGGAAAATTTATAGTGCTACAGACATATCTCAGGCAACAAGAAGAATCACAAAACAAACAAAAGCAACCCAAGCCATCATCTAAAGGAAGTAGAAAAATTAGAAAAAAGTGAAACAAAGCTAGTAGAATGAAGAAAATAATAAAACAGAGCAGAAATCAATAAAATAGACATCAAAAAGACTATTATAAAAAACAATGAAAACAAGATCTGGTTCATCAAAAGAATAAGGAAAATAGACTATTACCAGACTCATAAAGATAAGAGGAAAAGCAGAAATAAAAGATGAGAAATTATAACTGATACTAAAGAAATACAGCAAATCATAAGAGAATGATACTATGAACACTTTTATGGCAACAAATTGTATAAAAGGAAAAATGGACAAATTCTTGGAAATATTTAACATTTTAAGACTAAATCAGACATAGAAAACCTGAAAGCTCTGATCCCCAAATCAAAGACATCACCAAAAAAACAACAACTATACCCTGATATCTTTGATGAATATTAATGAAATATTTCTGAACTAGAAAATAGTCAGAGACGAAGGAGAAGCAACAAGGTTCTTGATTGGATTCTCAACAGGAAAATGACATGAGATAATTCTTGAATTTTGCATAAGGTTATAATAATTGGAATATGTATCAATGATTTTATATCAACTTAATATTTTAGATAATTGTGATGGTTATGCAACATATCAAAAGCAGGGTATACGAGTTCATGTAGTATTTTTATATTTTTTGTAAATTTGAAGTTATTTCCAAATAAAAAAAATAAATCTAAAACTTTTCAGAAATCAAAGTGCTCTAAGATTATTAGCAACTGTTATTTATTAAATTTGACAGTCTTGCTAATTTATCAAATTCCAAGTCTGAAGTCTTCACAATGGTTTTTCTTTAAGTATTTCTTGAATTCTGTGAAATATCTGCAAACTGTCTACATTGGATTCACTTTAGGTTTATTTTTCAATGACAGATTTCAGTCACTCCAGACCACCTGAATGAGAATGGAGGCTCTTTACACAATAAGAATTTTGAGAATTCCTATGCCTGAGAATATCATATTTTACCATTTAAAATGCACATTTTTTACACTAATTTATGAGGGAAAAATAGGAATGCACATTATACGTCGTTAGTATAATTCCATTTCTCTATAAATGCTTTTGATGCTTTTACTTATGTTTATTAGCTAAAAGTGTAACTCTGGAAATCTAATATGCAAAGTAATATCTTGGAATACAATAATTGGTTTTGTTAAACTTACAACAAACTTGCAGTGAAAGCAATTTTGGCCAATGATTCAATGAAATGAAAGAAAGAGTGATGTACTGTCCACAGAGTAAGTGACTCTGACTTGATAAGACAGGTGATGCTGACATTTCTCTTCACACACTTTAGGTAGGAGCTAGCAGTCTAGCTGATATTTTTACAAAAATCACAGACACTGCAAGCTTTGATCTAGCAATTATTGAACATGCTAAAAAGCATGGTAACAGAGCCACTGAAAAACATTGTAGACCTCCTCCCACAGAGAGTGGAGGCAACAGGAAGAAAAGTTCCTTGTAGCTTGTATCGATTGTGTTTTGTAATTATTTGTTACATACAATTTCATTGCCTTTCATTGCCTTGATATTATCAATTGGCTAGTCAAGTAATATGGAGAACTTTAGTTCCTAATGTGTTTCCTAAGAACTGGACCAGCCACAGTGTCAAAATTTGGGCACATATTAGAAAGACAAAATTTCCTGGAATTCCCCAAACCTAGTAAATCTGAGTTAGACTACTCGTGGTGAACTTAATGTAGTATAGACAGACATTGGTTTACAATAATGCATACCTGAAACCTATATAAAATTATGATGCAGTATTTCTTAAATATAATTTAAGACAAGCAGAATCTACATTTCAAAAATACTACCCAAATGAGTTATTTGCACCCTAGAGTTGGGGGAGCAAGATCTGTACTGCAGCTGATGTTCCTCCATGAATGCCGGTGCAGGGTGCCATAGGGTAAAGATGTTACGTAGCCTTTGCTACAATCCTGACTTAATCATACCTTTGTCCCCTTCTTTCTCCCCTAACAAGATTTTCATTTCCCAGAGAACCACACAATTTATCCTTCCCAGACACTCTATTTGTGAGTTAAAAGTGATATAAATGGCTAGTCCAAAAGGTGAGAGTTAAAGGAAAGAAATGCTTGTCAACTAGTTTGCTTGGCTCCACCCCAGAAGGACTCTTCTGTTTTGAACATACAGTCCAATTCTAGCTGCTGCTTTTCTGTTTCTCAAAGAAAGAGCAGTGTAGAGGAGAACAGACAGTTACAACACTCTCCTGAACTTATACATTTTTGGGCTACTCTTCTCTTTATACTAGCATACACAACCTTCTATTTTTCCTGTATGCTTCTTCTAGTTCTGTGTAAGTTTGCTAAGCTGCTTTCTGAAATTGATCAAACTCATTATCCTCAGGCCACTCCAAGACTGTGTTAGAGAAAAAGAGTCAGCAACCAAAGCAATTTCACCAACTGGAAATTCTGGAATCAAATCCAGGAAATTTTTAGGAACATTTAAAATTTGAGAATAACAATTCTATTCATTTTTATTTTTAACTTTACTGCCTTTACTATATATGGCTAGCTTTATGCTGGTAAACTTTTTCAAAGTAAGGTAATATTTCAGTTAATATTTAAGGCTAGTATTCTCTGCATTTGAACTGACCTGATAGTCACTCATATGTGTCATGTCAATTAAAAAAAAAAAAAAAAGGTTTCCTCTAAGGATTCTAAGATATATATCTGTGGATATCATGGGTGAGTTAGTTATTCTGGAAAAGATAGAATTAAACAATTACTAGCAATGAGTGGAGAATTGCATATATATGTATATGTATATATATATAAAATAAATCAGTGATTCTGCAGCTGAACAGTGTTGTGGAGGTAAAGTGTTTATTTGAAATGCATGCATTTTTAAGTTTGTAAAGCCTGAATTTGTTTTTTTTAAAACTAGTTGAATATAGTACAATTTGGGGGTATAAAGTCACAAGACAGTCAGTTCCCATGTAGACGTAGCATGACACTTGATAGCAAATGATGAGGAATAAAATTCCTGGCATGGTAATTCCTTATAAGTGGCAAGGTTTTATCTTTGATTTTTATTTGTCTTCTTTCCTTTCTCCTTCCCTTCATTTTTCTTGTTTTCATCTATTTTCCTTTAATTTTCTTTCCTTCTCTCTCTTTTGTAGAGGCGCTGCTAAATAATTGGCTATATTTTGTCAAACAATACAGTATAGAAAATGAGTCAACTGAAAGATCAGTGCTCCGTATACAACCAGAAATAGGAAAACACGCTTTTAGCCTCCATTTGTCCACATCGAACTTAACCTGAGCTCAGGTCTTGCAGAAAAAAATTCACTATTGTGTCCCAGAAATGGTTAACCACAATGGACCACCAACTTTCTCATATTCCAAGATAAGATCCATTTCCATTTTTCCTTAATGAGTGAAATGACAACTAAATCCACCCTCCTCATAACTCCCACGAGACTGGCAGATTGTGCTCCTGTCTATTTGTCTCTAGTAAAGCCCCAGATTACCTTCCTATTTTAGAGATTCATCAGTGATGAACATTCACTGGCTTCTTATAATAAAATCCAGAATAAAAGAATTTTCTTAATTGCCTGGCGCATTATTGTTCATTATATAACTTTTAACATTGATTTAGACTGTATGTGTTACATTTATGTCCACATGACGTTTTCTAGGTGGGACACCTTAGTTTTGGAGAGCAGCTATGTATGCAAATGCTTCTAACTTTGTAATCCCCTGACACCTTTGACTGTCTACCAGTTTACTTGTAGTTTATTATTGATGAAAGTTATTTAACTGTTGAATTTTTAAAATTATTTTTTCTGACCAAAATGAACTTAATTTTTGCTAACAGAAATGCTCAAATATATGTTGCACAGTGCACAAAATTTAAGCTTCTGGTGTGTGACTTTCTCTACATCAAAATGAAAAAATAGCGTTTTAAGTAAGAATGACATTCAAGAGTCCCCAGGCTAAAGTTCCATTTACCTCATATCAGTATTTTCTTTTACTTCAGTAAAAGGAAGATATGTCACAAATTTTTCTCAAAAAACGCTTAACATTTTCCTAACACCAATAACAAAGCCTCTCTTGTTTGAAGAAGTAGAACTTGGTAAAGGCTGCCACGTAAAATGTCTAAACAACCTCATCAGTTCAAGCTTCTGTGTCTGACTAGAATGTGCTTGTAGTGTCAGGCTCTCTTTTTACTTTTAATGTTGTTCCCTGTCATCAACTCCTACACAGTCTCTGCCCTTCTGGTCTTATCTCCCATAAAAGGTTAAAAAAAATTGGAGGGAGTTGCTGATCAGCCAGCAGGAACTGTCAAAGCATCAGTCACTCTGGCCTTCCTCCCAAGAAACCAAACAAATTATTCTCCCAGCCAGCCTCCTCACTGCCCTCTGGGCTCAGGTCTAAAACTGTTTGAACTCTCCCATATGGCTCTCGACATGTGATTGTGTCATTCCATCAGGAAGCCACTCAAAGGGCATTTTCTCAGTTTGATTTATATCTTCCTTTTATCGCTAATATGCTCCCAGGACCACAGCCTTTTTGTTCAATTTTGTCTTCCCTGCCTACCCAGATTCCTATTTTCCATAGTATATTCACTTACTAGATGAGAGGACAGGAAACACAACAAACATTTTCATTTGTTCTAGATTTGATGCCATATATCACATTCTATTTCAGTCTGCATTTGTGATTTATGGTATGTGAGTGTATGTGCATTTCTAAGCATGTGGGTGTAGTAAAAATATACCAAAAAATTTAAAGACTTGACATTAAACAATCAAGTCTTTGGACATTGAGAAAAAGGGAGAATTTTCCTACAAATAACTTTCAGAAAGAGGCCATTTATGAAGATATAATATTCTAGAAATTCAGGTACAATATTTTAAAATGAAGTCAATATTTGAACACATCAGGGAGTAATAACACTTGAAATCAGTGTCCATATTAATAGTGAGTAGTTCAGTTTACTCGAGATACAGAAGACTGTAAAACCGCTGCCTTGTCAAAGAATTTACTAGCTAGCCATATTGACAAATAAATAGAACTGAAGACAGATTTTCGATATAGAATTTGGACCTTAGAATTTCATCCTAAAAGTGCATAGAGATAAATTTCAGCAGTCCTAGAGTCTGAGAAAATTTCTGTAATTCACAGTAAAGACAAAAATGAAAACAGTATATGAGAAAAGAAAGGGAAAAAATTAATCAGAAAGGAAAACGGATCTGTGTGCTTTGCATGGTTCTGATTTTTCATATTATTTTCTTCCCACCAACATTTCAATATTTAACTAATTCAGCCTAAGAGTTGAAACAATTCTTTGACTTGGGAACTAGATTTCCTAAGAAAGTCTCTTGATGAACTTTGAGAGTTTCAAAGGGAGAAGGCTTTCTGGATCCTTGCCCATTATTGACTAATCCCAATATCAAATGTCTTCAATTTCTTGCAAACTAACAAAATACATGCTATAGAAATTAACTCTGTTTAGTGCTTATAGACTTACAACTTTCATGGATTCTGCTTTAGTTTTCAAAGTAATATTGAAATCCAGAAGACAGTACCACAGGTGGTTCAGGGAAGAGTATAGGGAGAAATTCACTGAAAATATGGGATGCTTCCTGGGCCATAACATTATGTTAGTACTAATACCACTACTATTACTACTATCACCACCATTACTATTCATGCACACCATATATATATACACACACATATATACACATACATACATGTATATGTATATACACATATGCCCCAATATAATAATAATCCATTATTACCACCCTTGTCTGATTCACTCAGTATGGGTTAGCAGAAGAAGGTAACCAAGCCCAAGCTTGAAACATGGACTTAGCACCTGGCCAGCACTAGGCACAAACCTGGATGTAACAGATGAACAGATGAATTTTCTGGGATGATAATTGTTGTACCTAATTGTACCCAAGATGTCCTGCCCTGAAATTTGAGTGTTCTTGCTCACTCACTACCCTCCCTTTGCTTATATCTCCTTTAAAAAAACCCCTCTCCTTGCTGATGATGTGGCAACCTTCTGGAAACATGCCCAATCAACAGCCGTTGGGAGATAGATTCCTTCCTGATCCACTACCATCAGGACCACCTGCTGTGAGTAAAGACTACGTCCTTGCCATCTGTCTTCTCGTGATTTCCTCAGACTATCCCCTATGTGGGGTATTACTCTGCCTAGACTTGAACACCTGTAAAACATTAGGACATTTTAATTGAAACATAGGTCAACCTATTTTTTTAACTTTTTCTTTTGATTGTCTTCTCCAATAATAAGAAAGTCAACCAATTTACTTCATTTCCTTTCACTCCCAGACAGCGATGTGTTGCAAGGCTTGAATGAAGGTGGGGGCTAAAAGTCTTAACAGTCACAGGAATGAAAAACATGAGCCAGTCCACCAACACTGTCATTAACTGCACAAATTAAGTTCTTTAATTCTCTTCAAATTATTAAATGTAGTCAATTATTTTACTTATCTCTAGTCAGATTGCTTCACTGGTATTTAAATTTAAATTTAAAACACAACTAAAGAGTTTGAGAGCACTTAAATGTACTTTAGATTGGCTTGCTAGTCTCCTCATGGATACTATAATGTTATGCCTCTATCATTAAATCCATTTACTAGGATTTGAGGAAATAAAAATGTAAAAGGTTGGTGAGGTTCCTAATTCCACAAGCATAATATTTTAATCACAAACAACCAGCTAAATTTTGGAAAATAAGAAGTAGTATTGTTTTTTTTCTCAAAGAATTGGTCAAATTAAAGTGCATTTATTAAAAATGCTAATACATACCTACTATGTGCTAGGCACAAAGGCTATAAGTAACATATGTCAGGGACAGTCCTTTATCTCACAGTGTTCAGTGTCTTTAATTTCTCTAAAATTGCCTTTGTTCTGAATTTTTGGCATATATGGCAAAAATCAAAGAAATTCACATTTCTTTGAATATTCATAGGAAGATGCCAATTAGAGATCAATACATCATTGCTCCAAAAGTTTACCAGAGACAATCCCACTGCCCCTAGCCCCACTTCAGTTTAGCAATAGATCACTGTCTATATGGCAATATATCACTGGTGCAAGCAGATGAAGTAAATTGTTTTACTCTCTTGTTGGAGAAGGTAATCAAAAGAATGTGACCACTGTACCTGGGAACTGACCCCAACCAATTAGAGCTTCTTCATCACTGACCTCTCACTAACCCCAGGAATGTGCATTTCATTTGCCATCCCCATTCCTAGAGATGCCCAAGGACTTACCTCTGACATAAAATGTGTTGTTAGGGCCTTCTGGATAGTGTATGCAATTAAATCCACCCAAAACCTGTAAATATTTGGAGGACAGGTGTAAAAAATTGCTTGTCTTAGAACCATTCCAAGACAAAGTTTCATGTAAGTTCTCTTGGTTATTAAAACCACAACCTACAAATAAGGAGTGATGTGCCTTTTTCTTTGGTCATTCCTTGCCCTTTGTATATGGGAGCCAGTTTCAGATTATACCAAAGATGTTACCCAAAAATTTTACATACTGTCCTCCAAAAATATCTTAAAAAAATTAGCAACTCACTCAACTTGGATTATACTTCTGTGATAAGAGACTTGTAGGAACCAAGATTCTATGTGGAAAGAATTCACATTTGACAGCTCTTATCCATTCCAAGACCATGAATGGAGTAGTGAAAAAACACACCTGTACTATTGAAGTTTTCAGTCTTTTTCCACCCTACACTCATCAAAATTACACAATTGATTTTTGGAAAAAGCTAAATGAGACCCAACTAATTATAATATGTATCTCAACTATCTGCAGTTCTTGGATAACAAATCATTATGGATATTATAAAATCATTTTGCAAGTAAATTTTGCAACAATGTTTCTTGTGCTTCCTTTACTTGCTACATCAGAATACAATGAATGTATTTTAACCATTTTTTTAGTGAGTTCTTCTAAATTAGTCAATAATTGTGTGTAGTTATAATGAAGTGATCCTCTAAGGACACAAGACAAAATAGGTTCAGCAAAATGACTTTATATAAATTTCTTCACCTTATTTGAATATAGTTCTCATTTTTCATGGATCTAAATGTACTTATCTGTTTAGTTATAGCATCCTATCTTCCTTCTTTATAGACTTCTGGGAACCCAGAGAGACAAATTTTAAGTCAATATTTGAAAGCTTAAAAGAGAAACAGATGTGAAACCACTGGAATGGTTTGTCTTGTCCTTTTAAATAATATGTGTAGCTAATTACCTTAATACAGAAGGCTGTAAAACTGTTTCCATTGTCAAAAAATGCAGACTCTTCATGTTGACAAATAAGTAAAATGTGAAGATACATCTTAGACATAGACTGAACTTTGAGTTGATTTAAGGACCTAAGATTCTGTGCCTGAAATACACTGATATAATCAAATTGATACCCGATTTAGTAGCTTTGAATAC
The DNA here is from genome assembly GCA_004363575.1 of Solenodon paradoxus. Classification (NCBI taxonomy): domain Eukaryota; kingdom Metazoa; phylum Chordata; class Mammalia; order Eulipotyphla; family Solenodontidae; genus Solenodon; species Solenodon paradoxus. Next base: position 199,374 of record RJWH01002729.1, read on the forward strand.
ATCTATCACATTCCAGGCAAAATTGCTGTGTAGCTAATGCTAAAACATAGTTGACTTGTTTAATTAAAATATTTAAAACAGTTATGAATAGAGATGGCTCACAGTGAATAAAATTATCTAAATTATGAGGGGTCCACTTTTTCATTCTTAGGAAGTATACATAGGCCTATACGCATCTGTGAACATTTATTCAAAATGTAATTGGAAAGTGACTCTAGGACAGAATTAACTTTCTTTTTTTACTCAATGTAGTTTCATTGTAGCTTGTAGTTGCATTGCTACATTAACTGAAGTGGATTAAAGTCAGTGGCTTCAGGAGACAGGGAAAAATATATACATACATATATATATATATATATATTCGACAAAACGTTTATTTGTAAGAATATAAATGTTGGGCACTGTTTTAGCTGTTGGAAATGTAAACATTGCAAGAATATATGCATCTCTTCAAGGGATCAGCACATGGTAGAAAAGTCAGGGAAGATATCTTTTCAAGATAATATCATAAATCTGCTTTTGGAGATACCCCTATTATTCTTTTTCTTCTTTTTTTTTCTTTCCTTCTTTCTTTTATACTTTCTCTCTCTTCCACCTCTTCCTTCCTTTTTTCTTCCTTTTTCTCCTTTCTTTTTCTCTCTTTTCTTTCTTGGTGTAAGAGTATGTCTGATCTTGATACATAAAGAAATACCCCTTCCCTGCCCTGGAGTATATCAGAGTGAGGGAAACTCTTGTGTTCTGTATAAATTTAACAATAAAAAATCAAAAATGAAAATATATGAATGGTCTAGAAATTGGACAGAAATACATGTGCATGAGCAGGAGAGACGTTGTAATGTTAATATATTTTAGGTCCTGAAATCAGGTCACTGGGTTTGGCATTTTGTAGAATAAGAAACTAAAACTGTTCCACAAGAGGGGAGATTGGATTTGTGTCATTGAGGGATGAGCTAAAACTACTCATAAAAGATGTGAGGATAAATCTATTGCCAATAGTTGCCTTAATCTGTATCTTTATTAACATTCTACCTTAGAGAGGTAGGAGGATACAGATACAGCCCATAACATCAGGAACTGCATTAGGAAGAATAACTGAAGTATACAAGTGCCTCAGCTTTTATTCCCCATTTCTTCCTTGTTTTAGCTACTTAACAAATTAGTGAATTAAATAGTCTAGTGAAATTCTTGTTCAGTTTGTTCTAAGATTGTGTCAGCATCACACATGCAAGTATATGATGGAAGGTGGGTAGAGCGAGATGCTCACAATCTGTCGCAGCTGTGTGAGGGCCTAGATAGCAGAGGTTGATCAGCACAGCTTTGGTCCTGGAGCAGAGAGAACAGAGAGTGCATATGGCATATACATTTGGCTTAAGAGAAGTCCAAAGAAGATGATTAGAGGTTGAAAGTCCAGTTTCTGCACCCTCTGGGACTCTAGCAAGGAAGACAATGGAGAGTACATCCTAGATTGCATGCCATGACCCCTACCCCTCAGCATCCTTACTTGCACAATGAAGTACATCAAAAGAACAGTGGATAATCTGCTCAGACTCAGATCTCACAGAGGAAGATTGATTCTGGTGCCACCTATAAAACTATGCCCATGTTTGCAGCCAACAACAGAAATTCTACAGGACTGGACAGATTGAAATGACATATTTCAAATATTCCATGATAAAAAAAATGTCAGTTGAGAATACTATATCCTACTAAAAAAAGCCTTTTATATATGAGGGCAAAATAAAGGTTTACCCAGACAAACTAAAGCTAGAGTACTTGTGCTACCACAAGATATCCCTTACAAGAAAAGCTGAAATATATTCTTCTACATAAATAAAAAAGTTTATAAAAAATTAAGCAAGGCAAAAAATAGACAAACCATAAAACAAAAGGCAAAATGGCCGTAGCGAGTCCCCTTATGTCAATAATCAACCTGAAAGTAGATGAAACGAATCCACCAACCAAAAGACACAGAGTGGCTGGATGGATCAAAAACAAAACCCAACTCTATAATGCTTGTAAGAGGTCACTCTAGTTATAGAGGTCTACGTAGACTTAAATGAAAACATGTAATGGCTCCATAAGTCAATGGAGAATTTAAAAGGGAGGAACCACAATACTCATATCCAATAAAATAGACTTCCCACCTGAAAAGGTAACAAGAGAAAAAAAATTGGACCTATAATGATAAAAAGTATTAATACAACAGGAAGATAAAATAGTTATTAATATATATATGTGTGTCCACAATAGTAACACCAAAATATATAAAGCAAATATTAAAGACCTAAAGGAATAATGTTTCCTATTAAAGAAACAGATCAATAAGCAATTGAATCATCACTTTCACAATCAAAAAGCAACAAACAGATGTGTGAAGAAGATATATTCAGGTGCAACTCTAAATGATTTATAGACTGGAAGTATACTGTCTTTATATTTTCAGTTAAAATTTTGAGGTGTTCAGTTTCAAATAAAAAATAAGAAATGGGTACATAGTAATCCCCATCTACTAAATCTCACCCTTCCTAACACTTCCCAAAGACAGGTAACCACTTCTTTCTTTATTATTCCAGGGATATTTTAAACAATAAAAGAAATATAAAAAATGAATATTTTATTTTCTGTGATTTGCATAATATTGGCACACCACACAAGAGTTATAACTTTTCTCTTCAGTGACTATATAATAAGTACATTTGTTTATTATGTGTAGTCTCCTCATTTTTTTATACATTCTCCTCAAGAGACTGTGGAACGTTCTCAAGGATAGACTATATCTTGAGACACACAACAAATCTTAGCAAATTTAAGAAGACTGAAATTACAGAAAAGCATTTTCTCTGACCACATAGAGGTAATATTAGAAAGGATCCTGAAGAACAAAACTTGAAGAACCACAAAGACGTGGTTACTGAACAACACACTTCTGAACAACTCATGGATCACTGATGAAATTAAGACTTACTGAGAAACAAATAATTATGAAGAGATGACCTATCAGAACATGTGTGATGCTACACAGGTAGTTCTGAGAGGAATTTTTATATCCTAAAAGCATACATAAAAAACCAAGACAGAGCTAAAATTAAATTCCTAACCTCAAATCTGAGGGACCTAAAAAGAAAGAATAATCAAAATTAAAAATCAGCAGAAGGAAGAACATAATTTAAAAAAAAAAAAAAAGAGCAGAAATACATGAAATAGAAAACAAACAAACCATCTGAAAGATTAATAAAACCAAAAACTGGTTCTTTGAAAAAATAAACAAAATTGATACATTCCTATTTATATCAGAAAGTACAGAGAGAAAATCCTAATAACAAGAATCAGAAATAAAAAAAGGAGAGTGACTGACAACAGGGAAATACAAAGGATCATGAGAGACTATTACAAGAAATTATATGCCAACAAAGAGTTTAATCATGAAGAAATGCACAGATTTCTATAATCCTATCAAATCCCAAAACTGAACTAGGAATCAATCACAAGCACAGAAATTGAAGCAGTTATCAAAAATTTATACAAAATCAAGAACAGAAGTCTAGATGGCTTCACCAGTGAATTCTACCAAACAGTCAAAGAACAGATAATCCTCATTCTCCTTAAATTTTTCCACACAATTGAAAAAGGAAAACTTTCAGATAAATTCTATGATGCTTATATTACCCTGATCCCCAATGCTGCAAAGATATCACCAAAAAATATAACTGTAGACCAATATAACTAATGAATATAGATGCAAAAATCCTCACCAAAATCCCAGAAAACCAAATTCAACAGCACATTAAAAAAATAATACACCATGATCCAGTAGGATTCATTCCAGGGATGACAATATGGTTCAACACATGCGAATCAGTCAATGTAATATGCCACATCAACAAACAGAAAAAAAAAAATCATATGATCATATCAATAGATGCAAAAAAATTATTTGACAAAATACAACACCCATTCATGATAAAACCCTTCAGCAAAATAGGACTAGAAGGAACATATCTCAATGTAATAAAATCACCATACAACAAACCCATAGGCAACATAATACTTAACGGTCAAAAACTGAAAGCCTTTTCCTAAGATTTGTGACAAGACATGTTGGCCCTCTCTCACCATTACTATTTAACATAGTCCTAGAAATCATGGTCAGAACAATAAGGAAAAATAATAAAGGAAATCAAATTGGAAAAGAAGAAATAAAACTATCATTTGTTGATGACATGATGTCATAGCTAAAAAATCCTAACTGCCAGAAACAATAAATTACAGCAATGTAGCAGCATATAAAATCCACACTCAAAGATCAGTAGCATTCCTTTATATAAAAAATGTAGTAGAGGAAAAAGAAATTAAGAAAGAAACCCCATTCTTAATAGCACCAAAAAATTTCAAATACCTGGGGATAAATCTAACAAAGGAGAGAAAATCCCTCTTCAATGAAAATAAGAATTTAACAAAAGAAATGGAGTAAGACACAAAGATAGAAGAATTGGAAGAATTAACTTACTTAAAATAACAATTCTATCCAAATTAATATACAGATTTAATGAAATTCCCACAAAAATTACAGAGATAATTTTAAGGAAATTGAATGAACAAAACTGAAGTTTGTTTGGAATCACAAAAGACCTTTTGTTGGAAACAAAAATGAAAACAAAAGCAAACAAACAAAAAACGGTGGAATAATTATACCTCCTGACTTCAAACTATACTAAGAAGAAATCACCATGAAAATAGTATGGTACTGGCACAAAAACAGACATAGATATTTATCAGTTGATTGAGTAAAAACTGAGAGACCATAAATAAAGCCACAATTTTATGGACAGTGAATCTTCAACAAAAGAGCTAAAAGCATACAATGAAAGAAGGAAAGTCTATTCAATAAATGATGTTGGGAAAACTGAACAGATGTCTGCCAAAAAAAGGAAATTAGATTATTCATTTGTACCATAAACAAAAGTTAACTCAAAATAGATCCAAGACCTGGACATAGGACCCAAAACCATAACATATAGAAACAAATGCAGGGAAAATATTAATTCAAGGAAATAGTCACACAACATACATCAGATAAGAGCTTAATTTTCAAATTATACAAAGAGCTCACCCATCTTTAAAATATGCTCTCATGAATCAAAATCAGAGGATGTAAATAAAAACCACAGTGAGATACCACCTCACACCATCAAGAATGGCCTACATCTCAAAGTCTAGAAATAATAAATATTGGAGGGATTGTGGAGTAAAAAGGAACACTCCTTCACTGTTGGAGGGAAGGTAAATTAGTGCAACCTCTCTGGAAAACAGTACGTAGATTCCTCAAAAAAAAAAAAAAAAAAAAAGGAACTACCATTCGATCCAGTATTCCTATTCCTACACATATACCCAGAGAGTACAAAATCCCTAATGAGTAAAAATATCTGCACCCCTATGTTCATAGAAGCACAGTTCACAACAGCCAAGACATGGAAATAATGTAAATGACCATTCACCAACGACTGGATAAAGAAACGGTGGTATATGAACTCAGTGAAATTCTATGGTGAAAAATTAAATTGAAATTGTGCCCTTTGCAACAATCTGGATGGAACTAGAGGGGCTCATGTTCAGCAAAATTAGTCAGAAAGAAAAAGAGACATAAAAGATGGTGGTTTCACTCTTATATGGAATATAATGAAATGAAACAAGTCCCAGCAAAAACTCACAAGATGCAGATGATGGCTACCGGGGGCTTGGAGGGGGAAGGAAGGAGAGAGGGGAAAAGGTGATGGTAAGGGATTCTGGAACTCTGGTGGTGGGTGCAGTGTGAATACTTATAGACTGACAAGCAAGTTCAATATCTTAAAATGAGAATGACTTTGTTCCCAAAGGATATAATGATAAAACTATTAAATAGTTTATTTTATTTTCTCTGAATGGTTCACAGGGTTGGCAGCTCTAAGTTCGCTTTTCATGAATTCGCTAGGAATACAGAATTGAAAACTTAATTTAGAGCAACCATCTTTGGTGTCAATGAGCACAGTCTCCTGAAATGATGAACAAAGAAGTTTTTAGTAGGTGTGTCTTCTGATGCTCATATTGTCAGCAATATTATTATTGTTCCCTTGGTAGGTAGTAAATGTCAAATATATTTTGTGCTTATTAGTTTTCTTCATTGACTTTCTACAAAATGAAAACTTAGAACTTAATTGTTAATGTAATATGCACTCTCTCTTTAGCTGTGACCAAAAGTCTTACTGTAAATATTTTTAGCATTATTCTCAATAACATAAATGGTTTTAGAGTTACACCTTAAATGACCAACCTACAAAGCAAAAGTAATCGGATTATTCTCTCTGCTTTCTATGATTTGATCATCCAGTCCATTTCATACACACACACACACACACACACACACACACACACACACACACACACACACACACACACATTTCACTTATACTTGCTCTTTAATTTCTCTTGTCTATCAGCTACCTTACTCTTGGGTAGCCTTAAATCTTCTGCATCTCACAGGGCCCTACACAGGGCCCTACACAGGGCTCCACACAAATGTTTAGGTAAAGAAGTGTAGGAACAGGCAACCTTTTCCAACACTTCCCCCCAATACCAAGACCAGAAGGAGTTAACTGTCACTAACAGATGCTCCTGTGCTAATGTTCTTTGTTTAACCAGTGGTCAGTCCACATGCTGTCAATGAAAGAAATATGCTAGATAGTCGGGGTCTGAAAAAGCTTGAGAAATGAGAAACAGATGATCAGACATTAAAATGAGAAGTGTGTTCACTGAATAGGTCATGATGTCCATATCATCTCACGCGTGTGCCCTAAGGATGGACATTATAGAGTCACCATGAGGATTCCAGGCACTGCTTGGTGGCTTTTATTGACTGTTCTAGTGCTGAGGCAGCTCAGTTTATCTGTTCCGCCTGCCAATGCAGGTGTCGAGGCAGAAGCTAGTAGTGCCAGGTGTATAAAAGCTGACAACTCCCTAGCCTTGCTTTGCCACCTGCAGCCACTTGGAGAATGTGACTCAGCTGTATATGAAAGGAGGAACCCTTTTATCCAGTCATCAGATTATCTTGACAATTAAGAAAAGAGGATGTTCAAAAAAAAAAAAAAAAA